>VNJN01006808.1:0-113370 GCA_008042485.1 Drosophila mayri | reverse complement strand
AAGCATGTATGACCGCATCAGTTGCCGGCCAAAAATGCTAAACAGATATTAAAATCAGTGGTCACTGTTGTCCGATTTTCTAAAAAACGTATGGATAGAAACTTATGAAATTCTCACCAAATGTTCTCTAATCCTTCCTTAGTAAGCCAGTATACCGTGCATATGCGCACACTTCCGAAAATTTGAGTTATACGACTTACAATTTTTGCTGCCCTGTTTTGTATGGAGCAGACCCCGAGGTGAGTCTACTGTAATGCAATTTTCTCAAAAACTTATGGATCGGATTGAATGAAACTTGGCAGGATATAACTACAATATATGTCCTTTATATTGGCACACTCCCGATTTGCCGAGATATTGGAAAAATAGTGAAAACCCGAGTTTTTAAAGGCTTTTTTTAATAGATCCAAAGGTCAAATACCCCCAAAACCAGTAAAAAACATTAGTAAATTTGGTTTTTAGTATTTGTAAACTTTATTCAGTTTGATAAGGTGCCTTATTTAGAAAATAAATAAAATATGAAAAATTTCTCCGTGTTCCATTTTCTCACCGGTCCATTTCGACGCTAACTCACCGACGCTAATTTGACGAACATATCTAAAGAATAACAACAAAATACAAATGCACAAGGTGACAACCCTCCCTTTGACAGCTGATTTTTGTTTACAATCGAAAGTTCTTCAAGTCCAACCAAGAAGCTGGGAAATGTGAAGCGACTTGCGGGCCGAAAACCACCCATCCGTGGAGGAACGGATTCTGGAAAACTTGTTAATGGCTCACCTGGATTTGATCAAGAGCAAGGCAAAGGATGCGGCGTAAAGTAGGTACCTGGAAGCGAATCGGCGTGGACTTTGCCTTGCAGACCGGAATGGAGCACCCATTGAAGGCCCTAAGAATGAAGTACATAAACACTCTGTGACTGAGTAAGCTACAGGGTATGGATGGGAGCAGCGAAACTAAATCGGAGAGAAATCAGGCCTTTAAATCAGTCCCATCGCAATGTGGGGATTCCCCAAAGGGGATTTAAAGACAGAAGTGCCGTAGAAAGTAAGTGAAATTGAATTTATAAAAGTTATACATATATAAAATATTATTTTAAACCAATAGGTAGCACTGATATCAGTGCGAGAAACCTCTTCAGTAGCGGCTTCAGCGAACAGACTCACTCCGAGTACTTGATGTCCAACATTAAAGGTAAAGCACCCAATAAATAGGAACAGAGATTGTCCAGCAGCGCCCTGATATATGAAAAGATGATCCTAATTAGGCTCCAGCAGAAATACTACCGAGATGAGAAATCCAGGCCGGCTGAGAGGCACAATTTCCTCCTTGTTTCTTGGAGCTGAAGGAAATCGCAATGGAGCAGCTTAAGATGCATGTTGCAAAGCCAAAGCTGGAGTTGAAAAGACAAAAAATTAACATAAAGAGCATCCGACTGAAAAACGATCTGTTAAAGCTAGAAGCCTTAAAGAACGGGGCAGAATTAGCGCAACTGAACCAACGTCTTAAATAATTTCTCACAAATCAAGCAATTTCGGAAATATTCCTTAGTCAATAAACTACAATTTACAAATCGAATCACTGGCTTTTTCTTAATAGTTCTTGTCCTTCATCCTCCACAGAACCCCTCTCAATTCGAGTGAATTCTTCGTTTATGCTCTCAGCCGTTTTGTTTGGTTGTTTTTATTAATTTACATCAATCCATTCACTATGTAGTTCTTGTGGCTTAAACGATAACAGAGCTGCGGGTGAGTGCATCTCCTCTAGCCGACAACGAGGAGGCCCTCGTTGGGGAACTCGTGGGTGGGAACCTCCAGATTGAGGGGCGCCGGTCCCTTGCGGATTCTGCCAGAGGCGTCGTAATGGGAGCCGTGGCAGGGGCAATAATAACCACCAAAGTCACCGGCGTTCGCAATGGGCACACAGCCCAGATGCGTGCAGACTCCAATAACCACCAGCCACTCGGGCTTGATCACACGTTGCTGGAAAATATAATTCACATATTATTTGACATTCCGTTGCCTCTCTAAATAAGTGGATCGAACATTATGAATTCATCCTTGCCATACGATTCGATCCACCCTTAAGGATACCTACATCGTCAGTTTCCGGGTCACGCAGCGAGGATGTGGGAACCTGGCGTTCGGAATCGATTTCCGCCGCAGTGCGGTGACGAATGAAGAGGGGCTTGCCGCGCCACTTGAATGTCACCGACTTGCCCTCGGGGATATCAGCCAGCTTGATTTCAATCTTAGCCATGGCCAACACTTCGGCGGAGGCGCTCATCGAACCGATGAAGGTATTGATCAGGCCCTTGGCCGCATAGGCACCGCCCACGGCTCCGGCTCCGACCAGCAGGTAGGAGAAGGCCTTGCGTTCCTCGGCGGTCTCGTTACGGCGGCGACTGTCCTTCACGGAGTCCCGGCGATAGGGGCTGAAGTCAGGCACCTGCAGATCAGTGTGTGCCTGGCGGTTAGCTGGAAAAGATGAAGGGAAATTAGTTCCACAACAGACAGATCTTTGTACAATACGTTTATAGAAGCTCCTGCTTAGTCTGCTCCAAGTGGCATAGCTTTATATCCTCTATAGCAGCGAAGATACACCTGCAGCTCCTGCTTGTATTTTGTTGTTATTGGGCGGAGGTTATGTTGAAATTACGTAAGGAAATTTGGCAAATCTCCTTGGAGCTGACTGCCAGCAGAATTCCTGGTAGATATCCATGCGTTAAACTCCTCCAAGTGCACTTTCTGCTCCTCCGTTTGTTATGTAATTGATTGTTTTTTGCTGGCACCTCGCAGAATCTTACCCATCGAGTTGACGGCCACGCCGCTCGCCCTCAGGCCGGTGGAGATGGCCTGGGCTCCGCCTCGGACGTAAGCACGCGACACGGCGTTCAGCATTCTGTGTTGTTGTTGTCGATTAACGAATTTAAAATATTTTCAAGTCGAAAAATTTCGACGTTCGTCGCTTTCGTCTTTGCTGAGCACAGGGTTGCTGGGGCGATATTTAGGGTTGCCAGCTATCGCTCTGCCAGCTGATTGCATATTTGTGTGGCTTGGGGGACGGGGCTCTGCCAGACTTTTGAATTTCATTGCCAGATTGCCAGATCTGCAAATATTAACCAAATATTTCAAAAAATAAGAACGACACATCTTATTTTGATTCTATTTTCTATTTTTCATAGCAAGAGACAATAATTATTTCTGTAGTGTGTACCAGTTTAGTTTATTTAAGGCTATATATTTAGATTATTTAATTTTTACATCAAAGATTTGTTTTTATGATTTAAAAAGATTTTTTGAAATTTGATAATAAACTAAAAAGCGAATATAAAGTTTATAACAAATGTAAAAATATGGGTTGATACAAAAGTTTTTTTATGTTGTTTTTTTAATCTAAAATAAATGATAAATAAATATTAAAAGTACGCTATTTTTAAGACTGAAGCAAGTTAAAATTTTATTAGTTTCCCATTTTTTAATAGTCTAAATATAGTCATAATTAAACTAAGTATAGAATTAATGATTGTTACTTACTATGAAATTTAGAAAATAAAATATTTATATTACGTATTCTAAAACTTCTATTATTTGTATACCCCTGGAGAAACTATTTTTATTTTAAAATTAAAATAATATTTATACATATGGTTCTAGACACTGTTCATCCGTTATGTCAAGCGATTAATTTTCCAAATTGCAATGCTTTTCTTATTTGTAACCCTTTCATCCCCCAAAGGTAATTCGGCTTTCACCCCGTTTAAATGAAAACTTCGGTACATCGGATTAGCAATTGCAACGACTTGGCTTTTCCGCAGAGGAAAGAATGGGGGTTTCCATGGAAAACCACTTGGACTATCCACCACCATTCTCACATTCCACACTCACAGGGTTTTCCCGCTGCAGTGTTTCCCGCCAGCATTTTCGTGATGTCATTGATTGAATTTAGCTTTGAAGCTGGGACTTTTCCGCGAGGCTATTTCGCTTAGCCTAATTAATAAGCAAACTCTCGAGTTATGTGTTTCTTTTCTTTATTTTTCTGATCTCATCGGACGCATAAAATGGCAACAAAATATTGCATAAAAAATGGCTAAAAGGAATTTGTTATGCGCATAAATGTAGGCAAACTTTAAAACCAAAAAACCGAAGCCCAAAGTTGGAGACAGTAAAAAGCGTGTGGAAAACTCACCCGCAGCCGGCTGAAATGTAATTCCTCTGGCGCCAGCCCTGTGATTATCGAAAGTAGTTCTTTTTGATGTCGAAAGTTTGCTGCCAGCCTCCTCCCACCCCACCCGGTAGGTGGCAAGTGAAAGTGAAAGCGAAAGTCTATTTTCCAGCCAGAAGGACGGAAATCTGCGCACATAAAGGCGCCTCTATGTACTTGCCACACAACAACAACACGCATAAAAAGGGGGGAACCTGTAAGGGGGGATAGAGAGAAGGAGGGGACACTACGGAAAAGTGCGTGAATTTTTGGCAAGAAACAAAAACAGACTGCAGAGGGTATAAAGAGTAGGAGAATGCTCTTACTTTTGTGATAATTATTTATATTTTTGATACGTTTTTATTATTTAGTATTAAACAATGCATAAGTAAATATATCTAATTAAAAGGAGCATTTTTATATCAATTTATTTGAAATTCTTGGGGTTTTATGGAAAGCTGGTTAAAACGTGGGAATATTTTAGAAGGATATTTATAAATTTTCTGCTGAAAAAAAATTTATTTTAAACTAAAATTAATTATTTATTTCCCTCTATAAAAAAATTACATATTCCTAATTATTACAACATTATTTTCATTTCCACCCTTCGCCCCCTAGTTCTCATCTGGTCGAACCTTATCCAAAAGTCTGGACATCCTGTTTTTTTTTGGCAGTGCGTAGGCCAGAAAAGTTGAAACTATGCCGCGTAGGCGACGTGGCAACCGACAACCGCCCCTGACAGTCCCTCTTCCTTGCAGCTACTCCAGTTCTTCTCTTACCAAACCCTCCAGCGTTCAACCGCATCCCCAAACTCAGTCAGGCTCCGACTGCGTTACACTTTTCAGCAACTTTTACATGGGAAACTGGCGCCAACTACAACAGCAGCCAGCAGAAATAACAACAACAGCAGCAGTGGGGCCATGTTTCAACCCTGCCCCAGGGCAGCCACCCACTCCTGCTGTTTCCCCCTCTTCAACCAACACCTCCCCCTCCATGCTCGCCCTTGCCAAATCCTGGGCGGCGTGTGCAGCGTTGCGGCTGCGGCAGCAACAACAGCAACTTCATCGGCAGTAACCAGGATGCACTGTCAGAAATTCGATATAGGTTTTATTATATTTTTAAAAATATTTTAATTTTGTTTTGTCATATCAAAAAACATATGTAAAAGAATTAATATATTTAATAAATATATAATATTTAATAACTTAATTTTGTGCTGTTTTTTTAATTGGGAAATATTTTTGGGTAAATTTTCTTATTTCTGGCATAATATTTTACCTTGCTTTATTATGAATTATGAATTTGAAATAAAAAGAATAAAAGGCTAATGATAAGGAAACTTTTAGTCCCCTTCTGAAACACCTGAAAAAAGCTCAAGGCTCTTGCATTTAAAAAAATCATAATTTCCTATATTAAGCAATGATCTTTTAACAAGTAACACATTATTTTTCTCAGTGTAATAGCGACGACTTTGCCTGCTTATCGCTACATCAGCCAAGCAGAAAGCTCAGCCCCATCGCACACCAACCAACCAACCAACCAACCAACCATCCATCCATCCCCTTGGCAAAGTTGAAAGTGGAAAATTGTGCGTGGCAGGCAAAAGTTTTCGGAGGCCTCCACTGACTGACTGACAGTCCTTACCAGATGCGGAGGCACTGCCACGCCCCTTGCAACCACGCAACCCCCACCCACCATGCGCCCAACTACCCCTTCTCCCCCGCCACAGACTTTAACCATTTACAAAAACGAAAATTAAATGAATCAGAATCATCTGTGCAGCGTCAGGAGGGAGTCGAGGGGCTCGAGGGAGCCGAGCCTACACACCCAGTAGCTCTGTGGCAACCGTAGCTCTCTGTGGCATGTGCAGCTTGGTGCCATGGATCCAAAAATTTGGCACAGCTGGCGGTCATTTATGTGCTTTTCTTGTGCTTCTCCGGCCGGGTTTTGCATTTGAAATGATTATTTTCCCAGCCCAATGTTGGCCAAAGGGGCTCAAGACGAGGCCATTTTTGGCCAGTCGGATTAGGTGACCATGACAATGGCCAAGCTATGGCCTGTTTTAATATATTTTAGTGGATATGCCTGAGGGACGAAGGACTTTAAAGCGGGTAAATAATGCTAGTCTAGCAGGTTTCTTAATTTATATACATATTTTAAATATTGTTAAATAAATATGTTTTAAATATGTCAAATATTGAATTTAAATTTAATAAATAAAAACCATCACATTTACATATATCTTATAATAGTAAAAAAATCAACAACAATTCAAACATTTAGAAATTTCTTTGGGTTGTTGCAGATCTTTAGGAAACTCTAAGGCTTTTTAAACTTTATAATTTAGCTTTGCTTTGATTACTTAATAAATAATATAAAATACTTCAATATATCCAAGTTAAAAATACAGCTTTAGAGCACCTTTATTATCTTTTTTAACCACAAAATCGTAACCCAAAATTTCTCTTTCCCTTTAATATTCAATTCTCTGCAAAGTTCACTTCACTTTCAACCCAATTTCCTAGGACTCACAGTTTAGCCGAAATACTGTGCCACCTTAGCTATATCCATTTCCGATCCCCAGCTCTCCCTCCATTTCAGGCATTATCTTCTTCTCGGCTTGAAACTTTGTCAACAACTCTCGCCTTGCCTGGCCTGGGGGGCTAAGTAAAAAGAATAAAGTTCCTCCGGCAGGATTCGTTTTTATTTTGGGTTTAAGCGGGAATGAAACCTGCCCTAAATTCGGCCAAGCGGCTTACAAAAAAAAAAAAGAGAAGAGGAGCAAGCACGCGCAGCAGGAAGGCATCCTGAAGGAAAAGAAGGACATCATCAGAGGAGGCAAAGAAAAGGGACTAAAGGAAACCGACAACGTTGCGTTTTGCCCTTTGCGGAGGCGCAGCACGCATAAATCTACGTGGCCCCAAATTACATTATTTTGTCATTTTCATTCCGGCCGCCACTCCTGGGCCGCCTGCTGCAGTGTCCTGTTTGGTCCTGTGTCCTGTTTTCTGTACTTTGTTTGCCCGCCAGGCACATAAAACTCTACCAAAAATAAACTTTCAAGAAATAAAACCCACGCACAGGCAAAAAAAAAACAACACAAAAAAATGCAAAAGCTCTGGGGCAAAAGTTTTTCCAGCTGAAGGAAAAGCAAGGCAAGTACATTATATGCAAGCAGCTACCTTGGGTGGGGGAGGATTTTCCGCCTGGGGTGGCTGCGTGAAAGCGAAAGTGAAAGTAAATGCAGTCGCAGTCGCTGTCGCTGTCGACGTGGCCGCTAGCAGCGCTGCCGCTGATGCTGTCACTGCCTTTGCGCCCATTTCCTAACCCCCGAATTTTCCTGAAACTCCCTGCAAGTATCCAAGGACATTGCGGCCATTAAAAATGTAGCGGCAAAAGCTTTGGCTTGTAACCAACATTTCTTGAGACAACTGCAACTTGGCTTGACTTTTCTCTCCCTCTCAAGCTTTCTCTTGGCCAGCTCTCAGGACTTTCTCTCAGGTCCTTTCTGCATTGTTTATCACTATTTTGTGGGAAATGCGCCTGCGTTGGCTCTCATCTCTCTCTTTTCTAGTTGATGAGAACTTTCACTTTCCTCGGCTGCCATGTCCTTCGCCTTCAACTTTCGCTTTCACCCTGAAAGTTCGACGACGTCCCTCTTCCTCTCTCTCTAGCTTTGTGTCTTTCTCTCTCTCCCTCTGACGGTTTCTGTCTTGCTCTCACAGTGGCAACTTCCTGTGTGGGCTTCCGGTTTTGTTTTTACAACTGATAAGGCGTCCTGCCGGCGCTGTCTCCTCCTCCCCCCCTGAAAAGTATGCTATGCTTCGCTCGCTCTCTTTTGCCACCAGCATGGCGCCATCGCCAACTCTCTGCTCCTTCTTCTTCTTTCAGTCGCTGTTATTATGGCTGTGCGTTGCAAGGATCAAGGACGTTCAAGAAAATCCACGGCCAAGAACAGGGAAAACGAAACAAAAACAAAAACCCAAAAGAAAAACGAAAAGTAAAGCCAAAATAAAGTAAATAGAAAAAAATGCAGGGCGTTTTGTGCCATCTTCTGGGGGGAATGGGAGTTCCTCGGGGGCGGTGAGGGGCGACTTTGACATGGGTCTCTGGGTTTGAGTGCGGGGTTTTGTGTTGTGTTTTTTTTGGCTGCAGCTTTTATATACTTTTATATATATATATATATATATGTATATATTTCTGGCCAGATGTGCGTGCGCCGGCGCCTATATAAAACTTTCTTTTCGGTGGGGGTAAAACGGAAATGTAGATGGGGGTGTTTTTCGGCGGGGGGAGGTGGAATTTACTGCAGTCCTTTATGGGCAAGAAGAAGAAGAAGCATTCTCACTCCCTGGAAAAGGAGAAGGAAAATTCGGTGGAAACTCACACCCATTAGACGACGACCACTCGCTGCGTTTGTAATTTTGGCGCCTTTGTGCGTGTGCAGCGGTTGAATGGCACTGAAGGAAGAGGGAAGTGGAGACAAGCGGGGAAAGAGAAACGAAGAAAGGGAGAAAATGTAGAAGGAGAAATAGAAAGGGCAAATGGAGGAAGAAGCAAGGGGGCCCAAAGAAGGTAAAGAATGGGGTTCTGTGGACTCTGGGGCTTGCACAGTGACAGAATGTAATTTGATATATTTTCCAAAGGCATTTCCGATGCGTAATGGCTAGAGATATAGTCAGGAAAATTTTTGGAAAAGTTTAGATTAACTTTAAAACTTTAAAATAACACATTGAAGCACTTATATGCTTTTAGATATTTCTAAAGAAAGGTAGAATGCAATTCTATTGGAATTGTTGTTAAAAATTAACTAAAGTCTTCTTAAAGAGTTTAAAATTATTTTGATAATGTATTCATATATCTGTATAAATAATTTATTTTTTAAAGACAGTAAAAATGCAATCCCTTTTGGCATTGTCGTTAGAAAATTACTAAAGTCTCTTTAAACCATTTAGAAATAGATATAAAATATATCCCTGTATTTATTAGTCATGTATTTAACTTGAATTATTAAAGTATTAATAATAAAATAAATTATAATAATTTTTAAAAGATGTTCCCCACATTTTAAGTCATAAGAAAGCCGCATAACCAGATAAATATTAAAGTTTTTCAGCTACTCTTTAGATGTAAATAATAAGGCAATAAATAAGCATAACCTACAACCTTAATAATAAAAACCATTTTAAAAACTGTAATATAAACAATAATATTTTAAACCCTTAAAAAAACCAATCATAACTACTTTTTCGCCGTGTAACAGGCATATTTTCCTTAGTGCTATGTGAGTGACGTTGACTCCGTTGCGGTTGTTGCTGTTCTTGGTTCTTGGCTGTTGGGTTCTATGTGGCATTTATATATATATAAATATATGTACATATATATAGCACACGTATATAGGCACTGGTGGCTGTAGTATATAAGAAGTTGGATCCTCCCCGCATCCTTCACTTGCGTTCGTGTTGCAGGCCTGCTTTTCACCAAATTGCGTAGTTTCGGTCGGCTTTTGTTGATTCCTTCTCGCAATGGCAATGCAAGAAAGGCGAAAACATTTTCCCCAGCTCCAAATTTTCTTTGTTTGGCATTTTCCGCCTTCACCAATGTGGGTCGTCTGCTGCTGCTTCTGCTTCTCGGTGTTTTCCTTTAGCTTTTCACGGTTCTATGCAGTGCACACTATAGTGTGTGTGCGTGTGCCTTAGTTTAAAGTTATTTTTCGGAAAATGATGGCATGAGAGCTGGGTTGAATTTTCCGAGTTGCGGCCGTAGCCTTCTGTTTTTTCCTCCTTTTTTTTGTGGGCCGCCCTTTGGTTTTTCAAGGAGTGGCGGAAATTCTCTTTGAGGTTTGAGGTTTTATGTTGTCAGATTCCTTGCGCCCCCCTATATCATCTTTGCTTTTTTCCAAACAGTTTCTACGGTTTTCTAATAAAGTGCTTTGCTTGTGGCCAAGTGGTATGAGTTGTAGGCTTGGTTAGCTCGAAAATTAATTGCAATTTTAAAGCTTCAAAAGTAACTAAATTAGAGAAATTCCAGGAAATCGGAGTAGCAACTGGGAAAAGCACTCAGAATGATAGTCTTATGTGTTTTATGATGGGACTTTGGGTGTAGTAAATATGTTGTAATTCTATTTAATTTATCTTTAAAATGTTTGTGAACATGGAGAGCATATTAGTTACCATAATCTTGAGTTTTTTAAAAAGCAAATAAAAATCATTATTTCATTGTAGGGTATTTAAACTAAAATATTTAAGGTGTTCTTTGGTGACTAAAAAACGAATGATTTTCATAATTATGCTAAAAATACTTTATTTTTTATTTTAAATAAGGCGAAAGGGTTGTTTTTTAGGCTTGCCGGAAGTTAACTTCCTTTTTGGTTTAAACTTTAACTACAAATTTCACAAGACTTCTGTCAAAATATTCCCCCTCAACGTTTTCCTTATTAATTAAATTAATTCATTTATTTATTTATCTCTCCAAATGTTGCATTTTACATCCCCCAATATTCCTTCAAGCTTCACTTTCATCCATTCATGATTTTTCCACTCTCAATTTCATAAAAATGTCAATCACAACATCCTGCTACTGTCTTTTCGCTCGCCCTTTCCCGTTTTAATCTCAACCCTTCCAGGACAATTAAAAAACCGTCAGGATTAAATGTATTTGTAATTATATATTAGCTGAAAACGCTCTGTGCGTGTATGAGTGTGGCACTGCCTTTGCTTTTCCTTTGGGTTTTCTTTTGAGCTTTGATGCTGCGAGCATGGCACATAGAAAATCCCACAGCTATGTACAAGTTTTTGGGGACAAGGGAGTGAGGACAAAGGGAAAGGACGACGACAGGAAACACGAGCAGCAGGAGTGCCAGGAGCAGCATCAGCAACATCACAGCCGGCTTGCATTGACAAGACATTACACTGTGACAAATAAATGGTTACTGTAATTAAGGAGATTTTATAAAAATTTAAAAGTTTAATTAAAAATAAAATTTTTAAAATTTTTTTACTTAACTTTTTACCCTGCTTTCTGTTGAACATTCCACAACTTAATAAATTTTCTTTCAGTGCTTTTGTTCGGCCTACGCACAGACACAAGACACAGACAAGGAAAAGCACACGCATACCAAGGCAAAAACACACCCAAACAGATGCAGAGTAATTATGTTTTGCCAGCAGCTTCCTTCCACTGCCCTCCCCTCCCCTCCTACCCCCTTACATGGCTGCTTGGTATTTTTAGTTGGGCTGCTGCTTCATTTTCTTCTTTCATTGCATATCTCCTGGGCGCTCTCTCCTTCTCCCCCTCTTTCAACCATCTCTTTCGCTCCCACAGGACCTTCGTAGAGGGGAGGTCGGGGGCGGTCTCAATTGAAATTTGAGGATTTTTGTCTCAGTGCCCTAATTAATTTTACGTACCATGAAAATCATTGTTTGTTGCTTCTGCTTCTATTTTGTTGCTCGTTCTTCTTCTTTTGTTGTTATGCTTAGTGTATATGAGAATAATGCAGAATTTAATGTGTTCGAGTGTGTGTATGTGGGTTTTGTGAGTGTGTTTTGCGGAGGGGAAGAAATAATAAAGAAGGTCAAGGTGGAAACGTAATTCAACTCTTTGGTGTTATTTGTTTATAAGTAAAATGTAATTTACCTTTCAGAATATAACTCATTATTATTTAATAATTATAATTAATAATTTATAAGTAATTAACAATTATTAAGCATTTATAAAAAAAATTGACAGGTAAATTTAAATTTTAGCCAGACTTCCTTAGTGCCTTTTAATTATTTCCAAAGAACTGAATTCCTTTCATATATTTAAATATATTTTTATATATTTTCCAATTGTAATATTTAATTTAATAATAATATTTAATGTTACTTCCAAAATTTAATATAAAATCTCCAAGTATTATTTTATTTCAATAGTTTATGTAGTTTGTGTTTCTACAAAAATAATTTAAAGGGGATCTATCTGCAGATTTATAGCACACCAAAAATATCGGATTCTGTGATTCCATATTCCTCTAGACATCTTTGCGTCCATTTATTAATTTTTTCCGCCTGCTGAGAGCTTAATTCATCCTTAAAAGAACCAACAATTCCACGACGCATAAACCTAAACAAATATATAAACAGATAAATATATGTAATATAATATATTAATAGAAAAATACTTACTCAAAATTCTTTTTAGTTTCAAAAGAACTTTTAAAGAAGTTTGTATGGTTGCCAAATTTGCTCTCTGGAAAAAAGAGGAAACTAGATGAATAAACATAACTAGGATAAAAGTATACTAACCTTTCATATTCTTAAACTTCAAGTGGTTTAAGATTTTCTCCATTTCACCATCACTCAAGTCCTTGCAGCCCAAGAACTGTGATAGTCTCTTTACCACATCCTCAAGATCTCGAATCATTTCTTCGTAAGTAACAAAAAATATATTCTCTTCAAAACGCATTCGATAAAAGTCGATGACATGGGCCCAATAAGGATTAAAGGCAATGTTATCAGCAATGAAGTCATCTACAAATTGGTCTAAGCTGCCTTCCCAAGCACCGATGCCGTTGAAGAAATAATATGTTGATATTATAACATCCTTGGGATTTCGAGCCACGTAAATGGCTTTACGTCCTTTAGTCCAGATTTCATTGGGCAGAAATTGGGCAGGCAAATGGGACTTGATCAGTCGAGGATTATTTTGAATTTTATTACAGGTTTCTATTGAATCCACATGGACGGATGTATCGACTCCAGACTGCCTAGAAACTCATTGGTTGTTATTATATTAACCCTATGATATTGTAATTTTTAGCTCACTCTAAATAAGGATTTCGAACCAAGCCGTATTCCTTAACAGCTCCTTCGAAGTCCAGTTGATTCAGTAAAAGCCAAGCCAACTCCTGCATCTAAGTTGAGCCGCACTTCATGGCGGATACCAAGAAGACATCGGTGTCACGAGTCGAGAAATTATAGATCCGCTTCGCATAGTCCTCGGTGTAAGGAGCAGAAAGTGAGCACCATCGCTTACTCCAATCCTGTTTAATTGGCAGCCACTCAGGACCCGCTCCGTTCGATCCTTGGCAATGCACCACAACCCTTTCGTACATGATGAACCTCGCTCTGAAAGCCTTTAAACGCGACAGAAACCTGTAGCGCTTTGACTGTGGATTTTATAGAAGATCAGCCATGAAAGCGATAAAGATTCAAAGCGTTTTGAAAAGCTTAATTATAATAATTAATTTAGCCAGTCAGCGCTGTGAACAACCCGGTTTTTATATCAACTGTGGATTTAAAGCTTGAATCCAGCTCACTTTTAATATATGTATTTATGATATAAGTCTGTGTATGCTTTTCCAAACTGGTCGCGACTGAAGGTTTGTCTAGCTTTATTAAGCATAAATCACGAATATTTGTAGGGACTCTTAAACTTATATTATTATATTTTAAATTTCAAATTTCATAAAATGCTCTTTCCATAAACATTAAAATCAATACAAAACGAGAATAGGAACATCTTGACAATTAGGAAATTTGGAAATAGAATCTAAACATAAAAGGCTTTATATTTCACCAAAAATATCCGATTCAGTAATTCCGTATTCCTTCAGACATCTCTCTGTCCATTTGTTAATTTTTTCCACCTGCTCAGAGTTTAACTCATCCTTGTAAGAGCCAATTATACCTCGACGCACAAAACTAAGCAGAAAATAAGTTAAAATTCAATAAAATATAGAACAACTTACTTAAAATCTTCTTTGGTGTCACGGAAAGTCTTTATGAAATTAGTGTGGTTGCCAAATTTGCTCTCTAGAAAAGAAACCAAAACTAAATTAATAGGAAATACTTTTAAATGGACACACTAACCTATCATATTTTTAAACTTCAAGTGGTTTAAGAGTTTCTCCATTTCACCTTCACCCAAGTCCTGGCAGTCCAAAAATCGTGATAGTCTCCTCACCACATCCTCAAGATTTCGAAGCATTTCCTCATAAGTAACAAAAAATATATTCTCTTCCGAACGCATTCTATAAAAGTCGATGACATGGGCCCAATAAGGATTAAATACTATCTTATCGTCAATGAAGGAATCTACAAAGTGGTCCAAACTCCCTTCCCAAATACCAATTCCGCTAAGGAAGTGATATGTAGATATTATAACATCCTTGGGATTTCGAGCCACGTAAATGATTTTACGTCCTTGAGTCCAGATTTGTCTTGGCAGAAATTGGGCAGGCAAATGGGACTTGATGAATCGGGGATTTTTTTGAATTCTATTACAAGCATCTATTGAATCCACTTGGATGGCCTCATCAATTGCCGAGTGCCTGGAAATTTTTTAATTATTTTTTAATGAACTCATGATTATTTGGACTTAAACTTAGCTCACTCTAAATAAGGATTTCGAACATTGCCGTATTCGCTGAGAGCTCTATCGAAGTCCAGTTGATTCAGTAAAAGCCAAGCCAATTCCTGCATCCACGTCGAGCCGCATCTCATGACGGACGTCAAGAAGACATCGGTGTCCCGAGTAGCGAAGGCATCAATTCGCTTAGCATAATCTTTGGTATAAGGTCCGGTAAGTGTGCACCATCTCTGGCTCCAGTCCTGTTTCAAGGGCAGCCACTCAGGACCTGCACCGCTATGTCCTGTACACTTCACCTGGACAGTAGATAAAAAAATATTAGAAAACTCAATACGCTTTAAGTCGTACATGATGTGTTTTCTGGGGTTCTTTTAATGCGACTAATGGTTGAATAGCTATGAATGTGGCTTTTATAGAATTAGTAGAATTCGGCTGATGTAATCATAAAAAATACATAAAATAAAGATAAAGACAAAACTATACTTCACCATGGATAAGGTCTAAGATAGTAAAATAATAAACGCACAATTATCTCGCTAAAAGAACGCTAAAAGAAAGTCGAGTTTATAGTTTTTTTTAATGTTTAAATAAATACACACTGTTGTTAAAATTGCTTATGAAAGTAAGCAAAATAAATATAACTTAAAGAAAAAGAAGTACATTTATAAAGGTATTAAATTAATTTACATTTCGAAAACTACTCTATGAAATGTTTTTAATAAAATTTAATAAAGAATATTATTTATTTTGTAGTTTACATTTTATATTTTAAATGTATTTATAATATTTTCTTTAAGATAATTGGAGATAATAATTTATGCCTAAGAAGTAAACTTCCTTTATTAAAATGTAATAAATAAATATAAATTTACTCACTACAATTAATTTTGCTTTAGTTTTAAAAAATCTCTAGGTGTCTCTTTAATCTCTCTTTCTGCATTCTTAATCTTTTATGCTATCTCTTATCTCTAACATTTCTTCAATGATCTCATTTCAAATCCTCAGTTGAGTTTTCCTTTATCCTCGAGTAACGCTTTTGGCTATATTTGTTGTTTTCTTTTCGGTTGAAACGATTTTCCTGCTGCTGAATATTCATTTTTTGTGTCATCATTTGCATCTTTAGTACCACGAACACCCTGTTACAGTGATTTTGGCCCAAACCGAAGCTTGAATCTGGTATTTCTAACCAGAGAGGGGGCCACCCCCTTCTTTCCTTTCGACTGCCCACGTCTCGTCGTTGCTTGGGAAATTTGAGAAAATTAGGTTATGCCTTTGTTGTTGCTGCTGCTCTTGTTTTCCATTCTTTTCCCTCTCCCAGCCTCAGTTTCCACGTTTTTTTTCTTCTTCTAGGTAATTAAATGCTGCCTGGCTGGACCGCAGTTACCAAGGTGGAAAAAGGGGGAGGAAAATGAGTGGAAAGTGGGTGGGTAGTGGGTTTCCTGGGGTGGTTGGGGACTGCTGCTAATCAGCAATCCCAGTCGATCTGGTTTTAGCCCCATCCCCTGCGGTGGGTGGTGGGAATTATGCAAATACCAAACGACGGCGTAAATTTTGTAGAACAAGGAATGTGGAAATTGTTTTTTCATTGCTGCATTTGTGGAAAATATGTTTCCGGTCACAGCGAAAATTTTAATTAAAACTTTGTGCTATCCTAAGACCTGAACTGCATTGCAAAGTAAGTATTAGATTTATAAGATTACATTTAAATTTGGTAAATAATCAAGTTTCCAGTGACTTTTTATTATAAAAATTTATAAATATTAAGTTTTCAATAAGTTTTTATAATAAAATTCTGTAAATCTTTAAATATTAAATTTTCTTTACTTTTCTTTTCAGTTTCTAAAGGTTTCTATGGCAGCCAAAATAAGTCACAGTTTTGTGGCTAATTAAGTGATTTTCCCCAAAGCTTCTTATGAAATTATAAGCCTAAATTGGAGCTTCATTTTTATCTTAAATATTTTCTATGACTCTTTTATATATTTTTCCCCACCTTTTCCGTTTTTCCAAATTTCACTGCAACATCTCTATGATTTATTTACAGTCTCGTATTTGTTTTATCTTTTGGTTGGTTGTCGCTGTGGCCATTAAATTAATTGCAATTTATCGATTTTCAAATTGCAATCTCAACGGGCCATAAAAAATATTGCTAGCCAAAAAATACCAACTCAACCCCCCGCCACTTCCTAAAATCCATTTCCGCATATCATGGCGAAAAATGCCGCAGCACGCAGGACAACAGATAAAGCTAGCGGGGAGAAGGATATGAGAAGGAAGCAGCAGGAATCATTGGACTATAACTGGGTCTGGGTCAGGATCTGGGTTAGGGTTTTTAGCCTGCGGCACCGATGCATTGCATCCACAGACCATCCATGACAGCTGCAAAAAATGTCGCGGTCTCTGGTGTATAGAAATAAATTGTTGGTCTACGCCGACGAGGGGAGGCCTCACACACGGCGTATACGTGATATGGGAGAGAGATGGTTGAAAATTCATAGAAAATGGGGAAGGTATGAAGCTAACGAGAGTAATACATTTTTTTGGGTAGATAGAGGATATAAAGAAGGGTATACTCTGGACATAAAAGATCGTAACATCATACAAGTTATAGTTAGCTTTTGTCTTTTCTTACAAATTTGTTAATAAAAAAATAATATAGAATTTTTTTTACAGAAATTTAGTTATTTCTGTAAAGGGTATTTCCCATTTCGTTTCGTTTTTATTTGGTTACATTTCTCCTGCCTGCTGCTGGTCAACAGGCGACCAGAGCAATAATGAAAAATATATGTGAGCACCATTAAAATACATCAGATAGGCATAGAT
Organism: Drosophila mayri; assembly: GCA_008042485.1. Lineage (NCBI taxonomy): Eukaryota > Metazoa > Arthropoda > Insecta > Diptera > Drosophilidae > Drosophila > Drosophila mayri. The sequence continues at coordinate 95,997 of VNJN01006808.1, read as the reverse complement.
CACATGCTCAGTGGGTCCTCCTGCCTGCGTGTGTGTTAGCCTCTGTGGGTGTGGGTAGAATGTGTGTGTGTGTGTGAGTGGGTGGCTGTGCGAGTGTATATGGTGGTCATTTGCTTGCCACATGCATTGCTGCTGTTGTTATTGCGTTATCTTTGCTGTCACAGCAACGTCAGGCGATGTCCTTCCAGCCAGCTAGCTGCTTTTTTCTTCATCATCTAAGCATGTGTGTGTGTGTGTGTGTGTGTGTTAGACTCCCACCTTGGGGTTGCGTTTGTGTGTGGAGAGTTGTCGGGGGAAATTGGGGAGTGAAGCTGGGTTAACTTTTTATGCAGGCCGAAATGGATGGATGGCTCGTTAGTTAAATGCGAAAACTGGCTTCAATGTTACTTTAATGAGGTGATGTCCTTAAAGGGTTTAGAGGGAAAACAATTAAGTAAGATCCTCAAAGAGATTAGAAGGTTAAATAATAAATATAAAGAAATTAAAGAGAAAATAAATAACTAAAATCCTCAAATAGAGTCAAGGATAAATAAAGAAGTAAAAATAAAATAATAAAGTTATTAAAATAAATATTTTGTGGCTAAGGAAAGACAATATTTGTTATTGAAATAATATAAATAATAACATAAATATTTGTCTAAGAATTTATAAAAGAACCATGAGTTTTTGGTAATATTTCGTATGACTCCCTGAATTATTCTGTGACTCTACCTATAACTTTTTACCTTTAATAAATCTCTTAAATTGCCATTGGCCGTTTCCTGAGAACATTGAATAGCCCATTGACAGACGAATTTAAGTAGCTTATCCTCCAGGATCTCCAGAGGCAGCTTGGCCTACTCGACCTAAACCCGAAACCTACCTGCCAGCCAACCTCCCAGCCTACCCACCCCGCTCCCTACCCCAGTTTAAGCCCGTTTCTGTGCTGGCAATTTAAACTTGTTTCTATTCAAGTCTTGCCATAGAAGCCAAGCTCAAGTGGCGGCCCTTGACTTGTCCTACTTGTTACCAAGAGTCGGGAAGGTAACGAATGGCGAGCAGTAAACCTTCGTCCAGAGGCAACTTTAGTTCGCATGTGTGGTGGTCTTTCATCATGGTGGAAGGAGTCTAACAGTAAAACCAAAAAAAAAACACGAAAAAAGAATGCCAAGAAGTAAGGAAAAACCATGGCTAAGGCCCACATCAAGTATGCGCACTGTTGGCCATGCCAACCATACCAAAAAAGAAAAAAGAGCAAAAAATAAAGTGTGTGCTTCAGGGGGGGAGAAGCAAAAAAGAAAGTTGCTGTGAAAAAAAAACCCAAACTCTTGTGAATATTGCCAGGACCCCAGCAAAGTGCGTGTGTCTGCATTGTAAAAACTTTTAATGGCCAAAACAGCCAGGACTCCCTCAGTGCGAATCGAAGTCGCTTTTTAGCCCACCCTCTGGGGCTGCTGCTCCGGCTGCATATGTGAACCACAGGTGCTTACTTCACCTGACATCCCCCCTCACAGCCTTAAACATTTTTCGTTAACAACTTTACAGCTGTTGCCTCAATTTCCCGGCCATAATCATTAACATTATTGCCCAGATTGCCTGGCGAATCACTGGCTTTAAGTTTGATTTTCTTTATACTTCCGTTTTGCTTTTCCCTTTTCCCGTTGTTACTTTCCCCGCAATGCATTTTCAATATACAGTTGACAACGTCGACAATTTATTTGTGTCGGTGCCATAAATCAAAAATGCGTAAAAATTTTTACTTCTACGCATTGGGCAGGATAGGGCACGCCCATCCACCTTCAGACCATCCTCTGTCCTGTTGGCAGGGCCCCAAAAAAATTATATATATATATATATATATATATATATGTATGTAGGGGGAAAGGCCCATTATCATCATCAACAGTCAGCAAAATGGCCCAGGAAGGGGCTGGGAAATCGGTTGGCTGTGGAGGAGGTGGAAGAGAACCAGCCGGAATAGCAACAAGCAGGCGCACCTGAAGCTCACAGCAGGCGATACGGGCGGGGCCAGTTGCGGAGCAGCGAGGGGTGCTTAAGGATTAATGGGATTCTAACTATGGGGAAGTATGATTAATATTTTAAGTTATTGAGCCAGTGATGAGCTTTTCTGTACTATATTTTATTTATTAAAATTTAAATGGATAATTAAAATATTTACAAATGTTTAAACAATAAAAATTTACTTTTCTTAATACATTTATTTCAAGAGCCAGTTGGTGCTAACTTTTTATGCAGAATTTAAATGATTTATAGGGTCAACAAGAACTCCTTCCGACTTTTGACTAAAATCATAATACTTTGCAAGCTTGGTTGTTTTATATTTTTATTTTTTATTTATTTATAATATTTATAATATCCTATAAATGTATGTTGAATTAATTAAATGGCCTTAAACTTTTCCCTGAACCATATTTCATATTTATTATAAGATCTCATATTAAAAATATTTCTAAGTAACCCTCAAAGCCTTTTTTGCTTTGGCTTACTTTATGGCAATTGTATTTGTCATTTCAATAAATATAAATAAATAAATACTACCAAATTTATTATAAATAAAACTCAAATTCTACTTTATTATTAATAAATCTAAAAGCAAATCCTATTAGCAACCTACATCTAAAAATATTCTTGAAAAATATAAATACTGAACCTGTATTTTCTTTATTTCTAAATCACCCCTCGCTGTACCACCCCTTTTTGTGAATATTTTCAGCAACAACGTTGCAATAACAACAGCAGCAGCAGCAGGAGCAGCAGCAGCACGAACACAAACACAGCAGCAGCAACTGCCAGGAGGAGTAGAAGCTGCAGGAAAGCAGCCAGGAAGGAGCAGGAGTTGGAGACGAAGGACGACGTTGGCAGCAGGAGGCGGTTAAAAGCAGAAGGGCATGAGGGCCCGGCTACCCAAAAGGTGCGTACAATCATTTTATTGATTTATATGCCGAAGCTATTACAACTGACATTCGAATTTTCCAACCTGTGTGGGGGAGGGAGGTAGTGAAAATGTGACTGAGATGGGTGGTGATGGCAGGTACCAGTGTGTGGCAACCCTGAAAATGCCTGAAAATTGTTATTATTATTGTTGTTGTTGTAGCTGCCACTGATTTTGCTGTTGTCATTGGGCTTTAGTTTTCTTGTTGTTGTCGCTGAGGCTGCCTCGTGGCCGAAATGTCCTGGTTGCCCCAGCAACGTGCAACAAAACCCGGGGAAAAGCAAGTAAAAATGAAGACGCAGCACTAGCAGCCTAAAAAAATGCCGGAAAAGCAGCAACAGCATCTGAAGATATGGCATTGGCAGCCTCTTCTTTATATACTTGGTCATAACAACCCCCTCCTTGGGAGCCGCCTTGGCACCTCCCTTTCGGACCACCCTCGATTTCCTTTATGTGTAGCACACTTTTAGGCGAGTCTTTTGTCTTTTTAGTTTACTTACTTTTGGCAGTGTCGAAAGGGAGGGGGGTTGGGGCGGAGGCATGGCAAGTGGGCGTTTGCAAAAGGGGGGAAACAATGACGAAGTGGAAGAAGAATCTAGAAGAAAGGGGGGGGGGAGGAGAAAGCAGGCAAAGATCTCAAGCGAAGAAGTGAGAATGCACCGTGAAGAAATGTAAAAGAAATAATTCGTAAATGTTTATATTATAAAGGAAATTATATGTATTGTAGTATATGTAATATATTTTTGTATGTATTATAAAAGATTTCATATTTTTACCATACCATACCATTTGATATTTAAGATTAAAAATAAACTAAATTAACGCAATTTTACATATTTCTATAATAATAAAAAAACTTTGCATCGTTTTAAAAGATCGTCTAAACTATTATTAAAGTTTACTTCAATTTAGAATATAATCAGGACTCCAGGGTTCTTTTTAGCAAGGCAATGTTAACAAATAAATGGCATATATTTTATTTAAAATAAATGTACAATAAAAAACAATATCTAAAAGATTTATTCTTATTATTTTCTCTACGCAGCTGACAGTCTGACAGCCTACTCGTTACTTTGACAACAACTACCCCCACCCTCGTCCTCAGCCTCAGCCTTAGCCTCTCCCCCACCCACACCACTTCAAAAGCACAACACTCCTCCTCGACTCCTTCTCAATAAAACCCCCCCTAGCACATACCCACCCACTGAACTCTCCTCTCTTCTGCTCCCGACATCTTTGTGTATCCGTGAGATACTTTTTGCTCGCTGCGCTTTTGCACTTTCACTTTCATTCCTCGCATTTTGGTATATACATACATATATACATATATACATATATATAATAAGGAAAATCAATTCCCTCCCTGTTTTTGCACTCCAATGTCACTGGGCCAAAAATTAATTAAGGTCGCAATGGTGAAAGTATATTGTGTATCCTGCTCTTTCTAGTCCTTGCCTCCTTGTATCTCTTTGGCGTTTTAAACATCTTGGCGGTTGGCTGTGTGCGTGAGCTCTAATTAAAATTTATATATATGCGCGATAAGTTTTTAGTGGCTTACTTCAACTTCTTCGTCCTCCTTAGTTGGCGTCTTGGTTTTGATTTTGACAGGGGATGACAAGTGGAACACGTACAGATGGCTGTGGAAAGCTGGAATCAAACTGAACTTTAAATATTATCAATTAAATAGAAGAGTCTATGAGAACCTTAAATATTTACCTATAAAAATAGAGGAATTAAGCTGGAATCAAACTTAACTTTATATATTTATCCATAAAATAGAGGAATAAATGTAACAAACGTCATGAAAATTGGTTAAAAGATAAATGAAATATATGAATAAACAAATATAAAAATATATCAATAAATTATTCATTGTTAAAGGAGCCTATAAATTGGTTAAAATATAAATGAAATATATGAATAAACAAATATAAAAATATATCAATAAATTATTCAATGTTAAAGGAGCCTATAAATCTGTATTTGCAAATATATTAAAATGAAAGTACAGGCTTGAGACATATATAAATAATGAATGTATGAATAAATATATAAAAAATTATATAAATAAAATATAAAAGTATTCTAGAAATCTATATTCACAAATATATTTAAATCCCTTTGACAGACATATTTAATCCTTTTTGAAACTATATTAAAATGATAATATAATCCCATTTATATTCTGTTAAATTTTCCTAAAGTATCCTTAAAGTTTTTCCAATACTTTTTTAATAATTACCAACTGATTACTAAAATTAACCTTACTAGTTATGCCTTCAAAAACCCTACTTAGTGTCCCAATAATCCACAAATAAAATCACTCCCCTAACAACTTCCTAAACTCTGGCAGAAACACACACACATAAAACTCTCATGACACAAATATGACAAATTTTTAGCAAATTGTAAGCCAATTTGAGATATTAATTACAAACATCGTTAATTTGTGTCATTACAAGGCGACATGCCAGCCAGCCAACAACAACAGCAACAAATACCAAAAAGGGAGACAAAACACTAAGCCAACCCTTAAGGGGGGAAGAAGAACGAAATAAAAGGGAATTCCATAGCACAATTTCAGTGCGAAAGTAGTGAAAGTAATGGGCAAAAAAAGTTTCTGCCACACTTTGCCACGCACCAAACACACACACAGGATCCTAGGATAGAGGAAGCTGCTTTGAGCCCGGCCAAAACCCACCCAAAGACATGAGGAAAGAAGCGTTCAAAATAAGGGGATAAACATGTTGAAATTTATTATATTTAGTTGCAAATACGTGTGCATGTGTGTGGGTGTGTGTGCCAAAAAACCCCTGCTGAAAATGCAAAAAAAAAAAATAACCACCCGTATTTGGTCTGGCGTTAAATGAGATATTTAAGTCATTCAGATGCTGTTTGGCCGATAAGCAAATTCAGGTCAAGCCCTTTTACCCGCCGCCCTTTTTTGGCCTTCCTTCCCCCTTCCTTGCCACTGTGCCTTTTGGCTCTGTGACCCGAACAACGCTCACAAAGTAGGTGAAAAATAATGGTTGAGGCCTGTTTATAATTTGTTTTTATTTCGGTCAGCACAAACTTTTATTTTCCCTTGCATTTCGCATATATTTTTGGGTAAAAAAAAGGATAATTACTAGCTATTTGATGTGTATTTTTGTAATTTGTTTAATTTAAAAGTTTTATTATGTAGTCAGGCTCATATTAAGTTTTGGCAGTGGGTTGTGTTTTTGTGGGGTTTTTGTTTTTGTTTTGAATTTTTTGAAGCTAAAAATCATCAATCAGTTTTAGGGTTTAAAATAAACTGTTGCATACTTCTTGGGCTGACAAACTTAACGAAAGTGTAAAATTATATATGTAAAAAAGATCGTTAAGAATAAAATATACTAGAATTAAATATATAAATAAAGAGTGTAACTTCAACATAATAAAAATAGTAAAATTAAATAGAAAATATAAACAAAAATGAAAAGTTTAAATTCAATGATTTATTTATGTACTTTTAGAATGGCAAAAAGTAGAACTTCAATGAAACTAATATAGAAATTTATATTTGTAGCAACAAATAAGTAAAACAAAATAAAATAATAATAAAATATTACATTTTTAAGATATATACATATAATTATTTAAGAGAAAAATATACTTTTATATTATAAATTTAAAAAAAATTTAACTAGAACCCCTAAACTTAAGATATTTTTGTAATCCTTTTAATAAAATATATTTATACTTTGTACTATTTTATGCAATTATATTATATCTATTAATATTCATTATATCTATTTTATATTATATTTTCCATTTTTATGCTTTGCTTAAAAAACCTAGATGACATTGACTGACCAAAAACTCTTTTCTGTAATCATTTGTTAATTGCATACAATTACCCTCAATTTATGGTTATCTCTAACCCCTGTCTACTGTCTGTCTCTGGCAACCCAACCCATAAAAACGGTTAATATATGTCAAACCCAAACAGAAATAACACCAAAAACTATAGATAAAAATAAACAGCAGATGACATTCGCCATAGAGCACACTTTTATACCTATACTAGACCTAGACTAACATAATTATCATCATAGATTATATAGAAGCAGCCACACGCTTCGCTAGCCAGACCCAAAAAATTATAAAAAAAAACTAAACAAACTATTGGAATACACACATACATATAGACACATGCGTTTGCCTCAAAAAAAAAAGCGAAATAGAACGCACGATCGGCCAGATAAGATTCGGGTATAGTGTGGGCTTGCTTTGTCAGACGATTATATTTGCTGTTGTTGTTGTTCTGGTTTGCTAATATGTTGCTGTGGTTATATATATATAGATATACCTAGAATCATAGAATCTTGGAGCAGAGAAAAGCAATAGAGTCTCCAAGCTGCGATCCAGCCACGCACCTTTTCTTAGCTCTCTTCTAAGATTTCTAAACTGCTGTCAAAAGATACACTTGTAGAAATATGAATATAAAATATATTGGCATACAAATATGCTCGAAAATAAATTAATAAATAAGTGAAATGAATGCTACAAATTTAAGCATTTTTTAGAACAAACTATCTTTAATATTTTTAGTGTTTAAATATTATTTAAAATTACCTTGAAATGTCTCTCTTGATCACACGCACTTACCAATGGGTTTCCTCTTACTCTCTCTACTTTGCTATCTTCTCAATTCCCTAAAAATATATATAGACCTATATACTCTCTTATCGGAAGGCGCACACTCACACCCCTCAAAAGTTCCCCATGCCAACAATAGTTAGAGCTAATTTTTTGTAGCAGTTTTTTTATAGTTGCCTTTTTGGTTGTTTTCTATTTAATGGCTCATACCTTGAACTTCACCGAATTTTTGCCATTTGTTTTGAACACTCGCACATTTGTTGTTGTTATTGTTAATTTGTATGTGTTTTTCGCATTTCTATTTCGCGAATGTTGATAGTTTGTTATTGTTTGGGCTTTTTACTCATTTGTGGGGGTGTGCGAATTTGTTGCTATTTTTTTTTTTGTTATTTTTTTATTCTGGATCGTAATCAGTTTTGTTGTTGCTTTGAAATAGTTTTAGGTTGATTTATGCTGGGTGTTCGCCCCCGTTTTGAAAGGGGAATACGATGTGATTTGATTGAAAGAGTGATTCATGGTCTAATTTGTAAAAGGATTTATTAATTATAAATTAAAATAGTTTAAAATAGATTTAGGGCTCGAAATTTTTGGAAAAATTGTAGTTTTAATTATTATTATTGTTTTAGAACTGCCACTTTTATTTTTTTATATTTTCTTATATATATTTTCAGTGCCACAAATCAAATTACCACCCATTTATCTATGTAACCTGCCCCACCTTTGGGTTCAGATATTTAATATGAAATTGAATTATCATAGATCTTACAAGTGCTTAGTTGTTTGCCTTAAATTTCTCTGCCATAAATCTTAGCAGTCAAGACTGCAAACAAAGAATATTAAAATCAAGCTCAACTAATTCCAAGAACCGAAAGTGTTCTTACTACCCCCGATTCGGGTTTCTAAGACTTCTTTGGGAGTAAACCCCTCCAACTCCACCGAAAGGCCAAGAAAAATAAAAAGCGGCCATAAATAGTAACAAAAAAAAAACAGGAATGGTGCGTATATATTTGCATTGAAAATGTTGACCAAAGCGGCAACAACAATTTGTTCTACAGTAATAATTGGTTATGGGGAAAGTTTTGTTATATAAAAAGTTATGAAACCTTTTAAAATTATAAAAATAATGGGGTATAAATCTTAATAGTTTGAAAATAAATAAATTATAATTCAACTGATAATATTATATAAATTAAAAATTAAATAAAAGAATTATTAAAATATGAGAAACCCTGAAAAGTATGCAATAATTTAAGATTCTAATTTTCTGAGGCATAAATATAATTTAAAAAAGGCTTATAATATTTTACAGAACCATTCTCTATTTTTATTGGATTTAAACTGTACCTATGCTACCTCCCCTCCCTTCTTTCCCCCGAAAAAAAAACTATCCATCTCTATCGGGCCATCTGATATGCGTGTGTGAGCGTTTCTTTTTTGCGTGCAGCCCCAAAAGTCCGGCGAGAATTCTACGTCCAAATAAATTATGTTATTTTTGTGCAAGTTTCTGTTCGGTGCTTCGCTTGCCCCTCAGCCTCAGCCCCCTTCCACCGTGCTTTATCCTCTTCGGACTTGGGACGTTGCGTTTGGCGTGAATGAACTTTTCAAGGTGAAACTAGAAAGAATAGGCAAAGTGAAGCCGAAGAGAACGTCGACAGAGACGCTAGCTTTGGCGGCGCAACGACAAGGCAGCAGCAACTTGCAAAAAAATAGAGAACAGGAACTGTTTATGTATGAGTGTGCGAGTGTGTGTGTGTGTTGTGCTGAGGAGCGTGTGATTGGGATTGAATCAACAACAACAACAATAAGAATACTCGCAACACGCATGGGACGGGTTTTTTTTAAGTACACTAAACACAAAAAGTTAACAATATACATTTTTTTAAGATTACTATTTATTTTCTTTTAAAAATATTTTTTTTTATGTTAAAAATATTATTTTTAATATTAAAAATATTATTTTTAATATTATTTTAACATATTTTGTATAATATTGGTATATTATTAAATACTTTTTCATATAAATAAATATTAAAAAGTAGTTTTCTTTTCATTTAATACAACCTGCACAACACTGCGTATGAATAATTTATATTTTTTAATATTTTCCATTTAATAAATACATTTTTATCAGAATGTACCTTAAAATATAGTTTATTTTTATTTTAACGTAGAGGGCAACACTGCGTATGATTAATATGTAAACCCCTCTATGGGCCCACATGGCGTATGAGTATTTTTTACAGTGCTTTGTGCTTCTATCTAGTTATTGGCGATTATGAAAGAGTCATCGCTTGCAGGTCCGCATCGAAGGTAGAAGCTGGAAGTAGAAGCATAAAAATGAAAGATGGAAGATGGAGACCACGCACAGAGAAAACTAGAAGCTGTGGAGGGGGATAAGAAACCAGCTAAGAGCTGCTAGACAAAGTTCGGCTTTGGCTCAGTTCGCTTGGCTTCGACTTTGGCCCTGCTTGGCTTGTTATTCTTTTGCTTGAAAAGTCATTTTTGTGGTCTCTGTTGTTTCTGCGTTTATTCTTGGCCACAATCCCTATTCCCCTCCCCTAGCCTTCGCCCCTAACCTTGGCCCCTGGTTTTGACTCGCTGCTGATGCTTTTGCACTGTCCGTTCTTTTACGTTTTCAAGCCTCAACGGCAGCCAAAGATTCTAATTTGTTATTTGGTAAATCATTTACTTAATTTTTTGAGATAGAAAATTGACTTGGAAATGAAGTTTGATTACATTTTTGGGAACCATTTTGAATAAAATACGAAAACATCAATTTACAGTTCTTAAAATAATACAAATTATTATTTTCTTTAAAGAAATTAAATTGAAACCCATTATTTCTCTTTATAATGTTTGAAAAATTATTAAATTTGTTTGAATTTTAAGATATTTTTATCTTTGTTTGATACATTTTCATTACTATTAGCTGCCAATGATTTCTTTTCATTGTTCTAGTCTAATTATATATTTCCTTCATTCCCCAAAAATATTCATTAATTTGGAATTGCGTTCAATGAGTTTTTGTGCCTCACCGCTCAAGTACAGGAACGCACGAGAGTCGAGTGAATGGCCCGGCCCACGCATCTGTAGCTGCCTATAGCCCCCACTTCTTGGCCAGTCTCCTCTTCTAATGCTTCACTCTTCCAGTACCTCCCTCCCTTCCACTCCGTCCTTAGCCCTCCTAAGCCAAACAATCAATTTGCACAGCGTAAAAAAACTTTTGGTTAATTAATTGCCGGAGCAGCCGAAAGAATGAAACGCAGCCACACACAATTTATTCCAAAACAAAAAACAAAAACTTTACGCAGTTTTCAATATCGCAAAGCTTGGGATATAGTTGGTATGCAAAGAGTGGAATGATCGCTTGTACAGTTTTTCAAGGTTGCGCTCGACTTCTTAGGCTAGGCCTATAGCTATATAGTTTGCCAGAGAATCATTTATCTATATGCAAATTAGTTGGATTTGTATGCAGTATATGGCGAAATATTAATGGCGTTTGTCTACTTCCTATGGCCAAGATGGGCGGGGCTGGAAATAGGGTTTGGGGAATTATCATGGAATTAAATTTTTATGTTCATTTTGAAAGAAAGCAAAGGTAATTTAATTAAAATTATTACGAATATAGTTATTTTATTTGGAGTTAAGTTTAAAATCCATCTAATGCTTAACCTAGCATTTTGTTTTGTTTCTTGAAATTTCATTTTCATTTATTTTGCTAGAAATATGTATTTTTGCATAAATGTGCGTGAAGTCATCTGCTGGCACAACTTTTGTTGCTTTCCTAATTTTTTTGTGGGCGTCGTACATAAATTGAAATTTATGATTTGCTAATAGCCCTCCACAAAATGGAATCTATCTGCATAATGAGAGCAGTTAATTGAATGTCAGTTGAATGTTGAGCCAAGCCTAGAAAATATATAAAAATAAAGTTGCATAAGAATATGAAATATATTGACATATTTGTTATATGTAAAATATTATAATATAATAAATATAACTTCAATTACTTTAGAAATAAATAATTAAATAAATATCTTTAATTGGTAAAAAGGCTTCATTATTCATGATTAATTATAATTATTTATATTAATAATTTAATTAAGCTAAACTGGAAGATGTATTTTCAAACCTTATCTATGATCTGTATGATGATTTTTCGAAAAACAATACAATTCTCAAAACAAACACTGATCTTTATAATGATTTTCCTAAGAATAATGATATTCCAAAAATACCTAATAATCTTCACAATGATTTTCTTATGAATTTCATTTCATTTTCATTTTTTCAAAGAATATATATAATACATATATAATTCCCACTGATAATATTAAATGTTTTGTATATTTTATGTTTTCTTAATTATTACAATACGAAATATTTATTATTCCATTTTATAGCACTCATTAAATATCTACAGACAAAGATTTCTACTAAAGCTGAACCTACAGAACTATCTACCTGAACTACCCCCTCCCACACACCCCCGCTGATCGTATCTGAATCCGCAAAAAGAGGACAGGCGCAAAGAGAGTGAGATACTGGCCAAACAGAGATTCGCACTAATGAAAGGAAATGCTCCAATGACGCCAACGCTGACTGAGACTGCGACTGCGAAGCCAACTGCTGATTGGTGCAGGCCAGCAACAACGATTGCGAATTTTTGGCGATAGAATAACACACAGATACACCCCTACACATATGCCCGTTCGTGCTTCTAATGAAGTCAATGAACTTTTCTATGCACGATGCGGTAATTTTTTGCCTTCTCGCCTTTTTTTCGGCTTTCGCAAAATTTCGCTTGAGTATTATCTTTTCAGCGGCAATTTATTATTGCTTTTTTTATTTCAACAGTGCTTCGGTCAGAGTGCAATGACTGCTGAAAAAAAACTACAACAAATAAAGTAGCAAAAATAACAATGATCAACATAAATCATTTTTTTTTTTTGACATGAAGCGTGGGAGACAATAAATTGGTATTAATAGCTGGGACAATCCAAAGAAATGTAGAGCACCTATAAAGCTATAGATAGGATCGCTGCCGTTTCTATAAATCAATAAAAATTGGAATCTCCTCAAAATTAGCTTTCATTTTTGTCTACTATTTTTCTGTTTTTTTTTCACTTTCTTAGGCCATGAAAAAAGGTCGTAAAAACAAAGAAAAATTAAAAATACGCGTTTACGCGATGTTTTAGATATAAACATACTTAGCCATAGATCTTTATATGTGTATAGCAAATAAAAAAAAAATATATATATATATATATATATATGATATACACCGTCTGGTGTGCGTGCGAAAAAAAGTAAAATTAGAATTTATGTGCGTATGCCGCGAATGGCTAATCATAACAAAGAAGCCGAGTAAAAGTTGTTTTCTATTTCTTATACCTTCCCTATTTATCGCTCTCTTTTCTTGCTTTCGTTCGCTACCTCAACATAAAACTCGGGAGGCCTTCATGGCCGTTCAAGGTCATGGATAGAACTTGTCAAATACTAAATCATTTTTCAATCTTTAAGTTTATGATCAATAAATCTGTGAGGAAATTATTTGAAAATGTTGTTTTTTATTTATAAAGAAGGGAGACAATGAGATCAATAGTTATAAGGTTAATAAAAGTATGAAATAAAGGAGACAATTTTACGAGTTATAAGTTCAGAAATCATTTTATAATATTTAATACAAATTAGATAAGATTACAATATATACGTTTTGAAACTATTTAATTATAAGTTTTGAAACTGCTACAAAACTATTCCTTTTTACCTATAAAATAGTTAAACGATTGTTAATAAAATTAGAACGTGTTATGACACTTTTATTGCATTGTTTACCTACGTTTTTGATTTAAAATGAAATCCGAAATCAATTAAAATTTTTCCGACAACGTGGCGTATGCGTGATTTGGCTGCTATTGACTTCCTGCTCATTTCTTCTTGTATTATTTTAAAACCTTATATGAAACACATTCATATTCAGCCTTATTTTGCCAATCAATCCCTCTCTGAGTTCTCCTTCCCATTTTTAGTTTCTTAATTTTATTGTGTGTGTCTCTTAAATGCAAAAAACTTGTTCAGCTTGGACTTTGATGAATCGCCATCGTTTCCAGTGCGTTCTTTGCCCAACGCGCCTATTATTCATATGCTGACCAGTCCCCCCAGTCGCTTCTCCTCCTCCTCCTCCTTATATACAATTTTCTTCCCCAAAACCCCTCCCTTCTTCTATCGAAACTCGTCTTACATTCGCCATTCCACATGTTTCGTTTATAAATTAAAACAGTCGCAAAAGGCAAAGTGCAGAGTGCGTGTTAAGAAGGCAGCGATAATAAAAAAGGCAAAAAAAGAACAACAACAATCGACGAAAGAGTTGGGGGAACATAGCTAAGAAGGTGTGTGTGTGTGTGTGGCAAGATGTAAAAAACCAATAACAAGTATAGAAGAAATTGGATAAAAAATACTTTAAAAAATAGTTTTAAAAATAAGAAATTCATTGAGATTTTCTCTCAGTCAAGTGATCTCAGCATTCAAAGTAAAAGCATTTGCCTAGGTGAATATCCTAAGAAAATATCCCCATATCCCCTCTCTTTCCCCTTAGCCAAGTAATACTGTATTGAGAACGTTTGTTGCTGGCAACATGGCGTTGGCAGAATGCGTGTATTGCATCATCAAATTTAGAAAAACAAATTCCGCACACCAACAAACACCGAACATACGCTCACTCACGCACTTCCAGGCGCACACAGATACTCACACTCACCCTCACACAGTGGCAAAATGAATGGCCGAAGGCGGTCGACCGGTCGCTCGTCACTCGTCAGAATGCCTCGGCTTTCGTGCGTTCTTCGCTGCGCTTTTTGCTGCTTTTAGGCGAGAGTATCTGTGTGTGCGGCTCGCTTAAGAGTGTGTTTGTGCGCGTGTTGCGTATTTATGCTGATCATGGATGGAATTTTTTCATACATTTCGCACCAACACTAAAATAAAACTGCGCTGCGTCTGCCTACTGACTTTTTCTGTGTGCTTTTTCTTGACTTTTTTCCCCTGATTGTTCTATGCTATGATTGTTGCCGGTTGTTTTTTTTTCCTATGAGCATTAGAAAGTGCAATAACCTCGTGGCGAAATTTTTTGGCATTCGAGCAGTCAACGCTTGACATTAGCGGCCGGTTGTTGGCCAAGTGCTTTGTTATTCTCGACTTTATTTCCACCAATTTGCGTGTGCAGTCAATGCGGCGTATGAGTAATATTTCATAGAAGCAAATGCTTTGCTTTCATCGATTTGAAGACTTTTTTTATGAGAATAAGGTTAGCATGGTTGGGTATTTCTTTAAAATAAAAGTTAGAAATATATTATAAGTTAAAATAAATAAATAAGAAGCTAAACAATTCACATTTTTCTTAGAAAGTTTGATATTTATTATAAATTAATCCAAATAATTATACAAATTCAGTTGTAAACCGAAATAAAATATATGAACAGATAAAAAACAAGGGTATGGCGTTATTATTAAACAATTTCTTATTTTATTATGTATTATTATGGTTTTTAGTAATAATTGTTTAGAATTTAAAGGTTTACAGGTTTTTTTCATCAAATTAAATTTTATATGGATTTTTGCTTTTAAATTAAATTCTAGTAAACTTAAAAGGCTTATTTATTAAATTTTAAATTTTATTTAATTATTTAAATAAATATTTAATGATTGTCTGACCCAAACACATTGCTTTTTATGTCTCAATTAAAAGTTTCGGACAACGGGGCGTATGCGTGATTTGGATGCTTTAACTGTCTTATCAATTTTATATGCAGCATGTGTTACAAATTTTTTAATTTAATTATTAACTAAGCAACCTGTTGTCTTAAGTCACAATATATTACGACTTCAAAAATAATGCTAAATTTCACATAACTTACAACATTTGACATTTAACGCATAAAAATCGCAACTCGCTCTGTGAAATGAGCTCACTCCAATTCATTTTTGGGCAGCACGCATTCATCACAGTCCCCACTCGCCAGTCACATGATGCCCAGCACAAAAAACAGAACAACAAATTCAACAAAATAGTTCCCCTTCTGCCATTTCTAAGCCCAGCTACACCATTCCCCTTGCACATACACAGGGCTAGAACCATTTTGCACTACACAAAAAAAGCGAAAAGATCCAAAGCTAAAAATCTGGCTCCAAAAGTTGTTTACGAAAGTGCGTGTGAAGGCAGGGCAATGAGAATTATTCCAGTAAACAACAACTGTTTTGGGGGGGAGAACAAAAGCTGTATCTGTGTATCGGCTACCTGCAGCGTCCCACACTCACACTTAGAAATACAAGCGAAAAGGGAGACTCATAGGCAAAACTACCTGTCATTATTATTTGTGCCTTAGTTTTAATACCCTTTAATTAAATGAAATGAAGGGTATATGCTGTGGGTTGCAAGGGAAATATAATCTAAAATAAATTAGGTAATTTTAGCTAGAGATATATATGGTTAATACATTAATAAAGGGAACCTGGGATTAAGATTTAGATTTAGATTAAATTATATTAAATATTTTGATTTATCCAAATATAAAAAGTACTTTAAATATAAATTTTCCTATAATTTGTATACTCTTTTCAAAACTCAGTTTTAACGTCTCCCATAAAATTATCCAATTAATAAAAATATATCTTGAATAACCAAAAAATAATAAACTAACTTCGTAAGTAGTTTATGTTCTGATATCCCTCTCCCTCTCTACACCCCTCTGCTAGTTTCCATTCATTTAGCTTGGACCTACTATATCTCCCCCATATCTTTCTGCTTCCTTCTTGTGCTCTATGACATTTTGTTGTTTTTATTTCTTTTACTATTTCTTCACGCATTGCGACTGAAGAATCGAAAATGCGAAAAGGCTCAATTAAATTGTTGTTATTTTCGCTCGCTGCTGCTCTCGACGGAAAAAATAAAAATAAAAACACAAAAATGTATAAAAAAGAATCAAATTGCCTCTATCGCATTTTTCAAAGTCAGTAACCCTCTAACCTTGAATGTTGTTCTATGACCGAGGCTATACGCAGTGTGTGTATAGTGCGTGTGATCCATGCTCCGAGTGTGAGTGTGTGTGTGTGTATCTGTGTGTCTGATAATGGAACGCAGCGGGGTGCTCAAAGATATAGTCATAATAAATATATATATACACATGCATATATATACGAATTTATGCGCAAACATATGTGGGGTCTGATAGTGTGGTTGGCTTTCAATTTCCTAAAATTGCATATGCGTAATAATTAATTTAAGATTTAATTTAGCAACTAAATATAGATGTATTTTTAAAAGTTAGTATTAATATATTTTGGATAAATATTGTTTTGCTAATAAAATTATTTAAAAGAAAATTCTATTTAAGTTTGTAAATGCTTTGATATTTTCTCTAATGCTTTTGAATCTATAAATAAGTTTTATAATTAAACTATTGTTTACATTATTATTTAAATTCAAATCCAAATTTAAATATGCCTGTTTGCCATATTTATATATATTATTTAATATATGTACTACGCTGCGTATGATTAATATTTGTTTTTAATGCATATACCTGGCATCCAACAGTGCGTATACTTGTTTGTTTTTATGAGCCTATGACTATGTGCCTTCGAAAGAGTTTCATTTTGATTTTGTTATTGTTTCGTGCTGTTTTTTTATATTTCCGCTTCTGCTAATGACAGGCGATGCTTTAAAAAATGTTGTATTTTGTTGGTTTTCAATTACAGTGCTCAAAGTGCGTAAGCTGCAAGAGAAAAAGGGATGGACTTAAAATAGTTTGAGGGAGAAAGAAGCCACAAATGCGTGTTTCGAATGACAGCTGTCATTCTCTATATATTGATGCTGCTTCCCTCGATTTGATTAATGCTTTTTCAGTCTTCATTTCGCCTTCTTTGTGATTTTGCAATATTTTTGTGTGTATTTTTAACTGAGTATTTTTAGTGAATTGCCTAAAAGGCAGACAGAAAGTGACAAAATATTTAAGAAGGTGTTTGATATTTAGAGACTTGGGTGGTCTGTTATGTTGATTTTTTAATAAATACCTACAAATTACAAATTCTTTTAATATTTCCGTTTATAAATATAAATAATAACTTTGTCCCTATGAAACTAACAAACTTTTAGATCGTTTACATAGTTCTAGTTATGTTATATCTGCACTGTAATATATCGTGCTGTAATAATTGGAGCATAAACATAAATCAAACACTCGCACTTATGTACATTACCCATGTATGTACATACACTCATTAAAACGCACTTATTCAACCCACAATCGTATATTTCCCTGGTAATGGGAAGCTTCGGCGGGCGTGCCAAAAGTCGCTGAATGAATTGAAAAAGGTTTTTGTTTGGCGACAGAGAAATGTGGCAGGAGGGGGGAGGGGGTGCGTGGTTGGAATTAGACACATAATACACACAGCTCACATACAAGACTATTTCATAAAATTTAATTACACATTCACACTTGCCTCGTTGTCGTCTTGGTTTTTGTTGCTTTCGCTGTGGCATATTTGTAGGTGTGACAAGCACGCGATTTTCTTTTCTCTTTGCTTGGGTTTACCTCCCTTCTTAAGCTCACTTTTGTCTTTAAACACTGAAAGAAAATTATAGCTTATTTAATGAATTTAATAACCATGTTAAATCGAGGAACGGAATTATGAAGGAAGAAGGTTTGGATTGTATTTAACAAAAGGCTGCATAAGAATTTAAATGCCTTGAAATTTGTCTTACAATTTATACTTTCCTTTGTCTTTAATTTAGTTCCTTTTGAAATATAATTAAAAAATCTCTTAAAAATAATTTCTTGTATATTTAATAATTATTAATTATTAATTATTTATATTTCATAATAATTTCTTGACCTGTAACCCACTTTTGAGCTTCTGTTTGCGGCTACTTGGCGTTGACTTTGATTTGTTGAGCTCCGCTTGGCGGTCCAAAGCATTTAATGGTGACAAATATACAAAAAAAAAATTATATACAAATATATATATATATTTCTAGATACATATATATGTAAATATATGCCCATATGTATATTCATGTGCGTGGGCAGATTTCTTTTGTGTTTGGCACCTTCGTGTCTTGGCTTAGCCAAGTGCATTGTTTTGGCCTTTTGCTCTCGACTTTTGTTTACAGCTTAATTATGACCCCCCACTAATTACGCGCTCGAGTGTCTCCCTGAGTTATGGTTTTTTGATTTACAGTTGACAGTTTTGATGGAGTCGATATGGGCCCAAAAGGGAGCGTTCTAATTTAGAGATTCTAGATTAGCTTTCAGCGGTTTAAGGGTAATTAAATAAATCAAGGAAAATCTGAGAGAATTAAGATTAGGATACTTAACCTTTTTTAGGGAGTGAAAATATATTGCAGTTTCTGCTGAATGAAGAGATTATATAAATAAATAGTGGGGTTTAATTATTTCTTTAATAAATTTAAGAACTCTTCTCTTAGTAAGTTGAGGCTTTCAGATACAAATTTTAAATGTAATTTGGGTCTCTATAATCGAGCTTGGCAAATTAATAATAATTTTCTGGATGAGTAAAAACATTGTTTTAAAAAATAAAACCGATAAGATCGTTTTGCTGGCTTAATCTATATTAATACAGGCAGGATTTTGTCAGAAGAAACCTAAGAAAATATTTTTTTCACATCTTAGCCAAGAAATAATATAATTAAAATACATTGCATTATAAATGAAATTAAAATTCATACTAATATTCAATAAATATTACAAAAATAATCAAAAAATTGATATTTAACAAAAGATACTCCAATTCGCTACCCTAATCAGATTTTCTTGTAATCATTAATCAATATCCGGTTCCGACGTTGCATATTTATCAAGATTACAAAGAAGAACTCGTCCAAGCCCATTCAAATTTCATATATAATATATCATTTGAATAAAGATTCTTAACTATCAAGCACGAACACAAAAAATGAAACCCAATAAAAAACTGACCTTGCAATTCCAAATATTTGTAAGGTGACTTCATCCATGTTTGAGCTGCAGGTTTTTCTTAATTTTGTTTGGTGTTTTGGTGCTTTTTGTGTGCTGTTGTTGTAAACGCAGCTAGAAAAGGGAAAAACGAGCAACGAATCGACAATGGAACGACCTTGAACACTATCACAAACTCGTACACACACTTGGGCATTTTTCTTAAGGGCCCCAGCTGTATCTCCATCTCGTTTTGCCCCTCACCAAAAGTCGTATGAAAATGCCCTTCACCGACGAACGAAAAATCAACAGAAACAATCGACAAGTTGGTGTGCTTCGCGTAGAGCTATAGCTATGCTATCAATGGGTATATCAATTAAATTTATTGTTGTATTTGTAGGCGATGGGTGTCGGAGACCTTAGCCCTTCAATAAAGTATTTTTTGTTTGCTGTTGTTTTTTAATTCGAATTCGGAACCCAACTCATTTCCGCACTCGGCAACGAACACGTTTTCCCAAATGCGATCTTATTGTTGTGGGAGATTTAAAGCTATTACGATCAATATTTAATAATTATTAGGAGTGATTTTAGGAATATTAAATGTATAGGGAAATCGTTTAAAAAATATAGTTTTATTAGGAAAATAAAAGACCTTAGTGCCTACTCTTATCTGGTACTAAAAATAAAATTTTTGGGTATCTTTCTCTCTTTAAGCTTACTTTTAAATGACATTAGTTGGATTTATTTTATTGAATATAATAAAATTTTAATAAAAATAAATATTATCATTATTGAATTTTCTTCCCTAAGAAATGTTGTTTTATTTATTTAACTTTAAATAAGAGGAAACTCATAAAGTTGCATTGGTTGGCTTCGTTTAATAGAAATAATAAATATTAATTACTAAATAGTCTTTCTTAAGCATTTTTACATTAATTTAGTTTCTAGTCTGCAGTTTAAATTTATTATTTAATTTAATACAAATTTATTAAGGTTTCTTTACATAACTTTACCTTTAAACCTTCATCATAATTTAATTTTCAAAGCTAAACCCTCCCTTAAACCCTTCACTTAACCGCCATTATAAATAGATACATTCAATTAGAATAAAAGAAAACATTTTCCACTAATTTCCCTGAAGGCTTGAGAGTGTCAGCAGCTGTCTTCGGTACGCCTTAAAAATATCTAATATCTGATTTTCCCTGACGAAAAATTTGTAGCGTGCAATGATTGTTTCCGAGCTGTTAAAATATTTAAATTGAGCCGTAAAACTTGTAACCTGTCGGCTGTTTTCAAGGTAATCCATCGATTGGCCCCTGAATTTTTTTCGGTTTCGGTTTTCGGTTTCGGTTTGTGACCTCTGGTCCGTTGCAGGGCCATTTGGAAAACCGTTGAAATGTCCAATGCACGTGAGCATGTCGGCGTAAAATATCTGGCATCGATACGTATATTATTTTTCTTAATGCGCCATTCGATTAACTGAAGCTTGTCTTATGCATTTCATTAAATTATATGTTTGAGGCTCAATTTATGATCGAGGAAGGGAAGTCAGTCGATGTTTATGCATGACTTTAAAAGTATTTTACAAGTTCAATAAATGGCGGGGTCAAGTAAACCAGATTTGTAATTACAGTAATTAAGTTTGTAAGCTTTAGTTGGGAAATTAATATGGGAAAAGTGGTCATATGAGAGCGTGGGAGAAATTGTTAAGAATAAGAAAGGATTTGTGTTGGACCCTTGAAAATATAAGGAAATATTGAAATTACTATTTTGTGTAAGATGAAAATTAATTTGAAGATATTTTGTAATAATTTAAATTATTTTCTTGGTACAGAAATATTTTAAAGATTTTTTAAACTATGTATTCTCTACAATATATAGATTTAAGGTTCCGTTTCCCGTTAAATTGACTTAGTTCTTAGTTCCATTTTAATTTTCAATTCCTTACGTAATAGTTCCAGTCATATTTCATTTGCATTTTATTAATTAAAAGTCAAAAAGTATAATTAGCTACGCCAACAAATGCCTTTCTAATTGACAACTTTATAAATGAACATATGAATTGTAAAGCTAATTGGAATAGAGCCTGGGTTCAGACATAAATTATAAGCTTGTATTGCTATGTATATATCTCCCTCTATATAGCCCCACATCTCCATTAAAAACTAGCGACAAACCATGTGTTTACTATATAGTTTGCACTGCAAATACAAATCAGTTGCGTAAATAATGCGTATCGCTGGGAACTACCAGCACTCCTAGCAAAAAAAAAAAATAAAATAAAGAAAAAATAGTGGAAAAAAAGAGACAAGCTAGTTGGGCATTTATAAATTACAGTCAGAGGCCCAAGAGCATTAAGCATTTTGATTAGCAGCTGCAAAAACTACACACAGCAGAGCTGAAAAAGTGGCATGTGTAGGTACATAAATATATTTATTTATATATATATATACATATATACATCTATTCAAGCAAAAGTAAAAAAAAAAATATGCGTAACAAACGCACTAACCAAAAATCTGAGAAAAAAGCCACTGACTGAAATTCATTTGTCGATGCGATGCGTATAGCCCTGAACATAACCTTGAGTCGGCTTGGTTTGTTAGTTGTAGGTGTTGTTGTTATTTTTTTTTTATTTAAAGATTCGTTAATTTTTTTCATAAATTTTGTGCGTGTGTGTGAACTTTTGTTGAGCAAAATGCGTTAGAGCGGGACAGAAGGGGAACCGAAAATGCGTTACGCACATGAGCAACGCACACGCAGACAACCATTCATTGTAGTTTCAGCTATGAGATATCTCAACACACAGATACAAAATACTCACGCACACTTAGGCCTAGCCATAGGCGCATGGCACTTGAAGGCAACCGAAAACGCCGACAAAATTATGCGTTGCCTCAAGCTTTTCGGTGGCGGTCTTAGGGGGCTATAGAAATACGCTTCTACATAGAGTTTTTTATAGTAATTAACTATATAGAATTTTTTTAAAACCTTTTTATTACAATTTTGGACAAATATAAAAAAAATAGTTCTAATATGTATTAAGTAAACAAATTATTTATTGATGGGAATATTTGTTATATAAAAATAAACACAATAAGGTAATATTCAACAGTTATCCAAAATTTACGTAGATTTTTGAACCTCTTAAAAAGGAGCTTGTGTGCAATGAAATTTTTGCATTTTGCAATTTTGATTTATTTTAACGATGCTGAATTTTGCAGGCTTATTTGCAAGCCTTTTGAAACCTTTAGTGATCTTTGTAGCTTTTCCGAATTACATTTTCCAATAAATAAATATATTTTATTCATTTAATTAACTAAAAAATATAAACTTTTTAAAATATAAATTTTATTCATGTTTCATTGTTCCCACAAAAGTAGCGCATCTACGAAATTCCCCCCGCTGAACTTTCAAAATAGAAGCCAATGGCTCCAAATTTTGAACTACGAAAATGAAGCACAAAGCAAACGGCGAATGACGAAGCGTCAAAAGGCAAACATAAAAAAGAAGACAGAAGACCAAAGACCAAAGACAGAAGACTGTGCGAATGACAGAAGAGACAACGAAATCGAAATCTTTTGCCAAGCGCATAAAATTCTGCTTGCTGCTTTCCGGCTGCTCCTTTCTGGCTTTATGTTTGTTCGACCCAAGAGCTTCGGTTTTAGGCCCGAAAAACCAGAAATTCATTTCAGTGTTCAAACATTTTGTGGTGTTGCCAAGCGTGTGAGAAGCCTGAGATCGGTTTGTAGTTGGTGCTTGAGCTTGAGTTTTTGTAGTTAACACAACACGCATTTTTTTGTGCGTAAGGTCGCAGCTTCAGCGTACAATAACCGGTAATTATATGGCAAACACACACGCATTTTATATAAAGCTGAAAGATATATCTTCTGTGCGTATGTTTGTATGGGCATTAAAACAACAAAAGTGACACTGCAAACTGAAAAGGGGCCTGAGAAAAATCATCGGCCAAAATAAATCTCTCAACATTTCCGCATTTTAATTGGCCAACAATTTACAATTTGAATTTTAGCTACCAAATCTCAATCTCTGCAATTTTTTAATTTTTAACGATCTTAGATTATTCGAGATGCAAACCATCTGAACGAATCGCTGGCGCAATTCACTCTTGCTTTCGTTGAACTGAACGAAGCAGGTGCAACTCTCTTCCCACAATGCGTTCTCACAATATTTGGCTAAAATAAGAGAATTGGCAAAGGTGTTTTTGCATTTTATTTATTTATATTAAAATGTAAATATTTTAATTAAAACTAAAAAAAATAATTACAAGCATTATTGGAGGTAAAATGGTAAAAATATTAAAAGTAATTATAAGTTAACTTAATAATTTATGATTTTGTGCAAAAAAATAAAAAAAGTATAAATAGAAAATATTCCTCAATTTTTTTTTTAAATGATATAATAAATATATGTTATAAGTAAAAATCTAAAAAAATATAAAATTTGAGATGGAAATGTACAGCTAATATTAATACTTTTAACTTTCATAAAATGTTGTACATATGTACGTATTTGATAAATTTAATCTTAAATAAACTTTAAGTCAAAAATTCACTCTTACTTTCATTATAAAAATTCGAAAGTCCTTAATTCCTTTAAAGTAATTAAAAAGGTCTCATATTCTCTCCCTTACTCCACCCTCTTAGATAAAACCCCAAAAAAAATCCCAAAAAAATAAACACAAAAAACCGCTAGCCAAAAATCATTATCCTTATTGATCAACTGACATTTGTACTTCCTTTTTTTTGGGGGGATAAGTTTTTGCCGTCAATTGTTCTTGTTGTTTGTAGTTGTCATTGGCATTATTAAGGCGACAATTTGTAAGGAGATGTCCAGGCCCTGAGACTGAGGGATGAGAGTTGGTCGAGAAAGTACTTAATGTATTGGCCACCATAACTGCCGGTCCACAATCTCAATTGAAATAAAGTTCTTTGTATCCCTACGGTTTATTCTGTCATTGACTTTCGCTTCCTGCCTTCGGCGGTCAGTGGGAAATGTGTACCAAATGTTAATGTCTTTGTGCGAGTCCTGGCAGGATTCCTGTTTCTGCTCCTCCTCCTTTCTCTCTCTTACGAGTTTTTGGCATTAGAACTTTTGGCCTTGACAGCCTTGGTTTTTTATTGCCATTTTATATTTTTGACATTTATTGGCAAGTTGTTTTTGAAGTGTGCACTCACACTCCCAGAAGGAACTTTTGGGAAAATCTACAGGAGATAGAAATGATGAAGGTGGATTGGGTTTTCCTGGTTTTAATTTACTTTTAAATATATATTTAATGTCTTTAACAAATGGAATAATATTTGCGCTAAAACATTGCTTTGCTTTTCACCAAAAATTAAACTTAAAAATATTTTCTTAAATTTACACCCAACTTAGTACCACTTTCACACCCTCTTATAGACTTTCCCATAGTTACGGCTTTATCTCTTCACCCCCCCTTCCAAGACTTTCCCCTGACTTTTCCCCAAAAGCAGGCTTGTGGGTTTCCCTCTATCAGTCCCCTGGCATCGTGTCTGAACCCCCCTCAGAATTGTCTCGCACTTTTCGCCAACCCCTCCATGCAGTTTCCCAAGAAAAATGCTTGCTTGCTTGCTTCATATTTTCTACTATTTTTTTTTTTGTTTTGGCCCTCTTCGCTTATCAATTTAATGGCCAACTGGCGTCAGCGGAGGCTGGCTGCCAAAATGAAAGCAAGAAAAGTCTCCCACAATTGTCACAAACAGAAAGGGGAGTTCCCCGGGACAAGGGCAATGTCAAAACCCAGTGCACCACAGACACAGATCCTAGAGTATTTGTGGACATTTTATGCTGGCAGTGAGTTAACCATTAACCCAAGACCCATTCCCCCCAAAACAATTTTTCCAGCGTCGCCAGAATGCAATAACATTGTCTGGGCGAAAAGGAAATTTGTTTGTTGGGCCAGAAAAGTAGGCGAAAAACAAGTCAAAGATTAAAAACAAGCGCATGAAAAAATACACACACACTCGTCCACAGATATATATATATATAGAAACTATATAGATGAGATTTGTGCCGCTGCTGCTGTTTGTGCTGTGTTATTTTTATGGGCCGTCAGTAGGCGCCAGGATTCCTGCTTCCTTGCTAGGCTCAAGTTAGTAGTGGAAGGACCTCTAGCTCCACATTCATTGCTTTCCTTCTCAGTCAGCGATTTTCGCCTCGACTTGCACATTTCCTTCAGCCTGATTGGATTGGTTTCGCTAGGCACTTCCTTTCCCTTTTCACTGGCTTGTTTTTCACATCATTTCCCCTCCTGGAAAACTAATTTGAATGATTTTGTTGTTGTTGTTGTTGTTTTTTTGCCAATATATAAATTTGGTTCTTAACTTTATTATCATATTTTTGTTTGCCAAAAAATTTGGTATGAGAAGAAAGCAGTTATAATCGTTAAATCGTCAAATATGGCAGCAGGAAAAAACAAATGAAAAAGCTATAAAATTATTGTCTAAAAATTGTACAAGAAACTATAAAAAGGGAGAATTTATAACTCTATTTTTGGTTGGAAATTTAATTTGTTTTAAAGTTGGGATAATGGTGAAATCCAGGAGTTGAATTGGGTTAAAGTTATTAGGAATATAATAAATAGAGAGACAAGTTATTTAATTGAAAAGAAAATAAAAATATAGTCAAAACCTTTCAATAATAAATAATATAATATATATAATTTATTCCTATTAAGGTACCATAAAAATATGAAGTATATAGTTCCTTAATAATTATATTTCATTAAAAAAATATATAAATAAAATCATAAACCTCCTGAAAATAATTAAATTCCCATTTATTCTCCCACAAAACACATAAATACATTACAAGACAATTAACTTGAGCTTAACCCAATAGTTATCTTATCAATAAACTGATTCAAATCTTGCCTAGATTGCCTAGATCGATCAAATGGCAAAATTGTTATTAAACTTCCTTTCTCAGATACCCCAAAAACATAACTATTTCCGTTGGCACATTCCACTGACCAAAAAATAAACCATTATTGTACCAATGCCACACCTCCTTTAAGCAAAATAACTAAAACACGACACAAAGTACAACAACAAGAACAAAAATTATAAATGAAAACGCAATTTTCCTATAAAAATACCCATTGAGCCGAGTGCTGTAAGGCTTGGCAAACGCAGCAGCAGCAAATAATTAAATTATTTCACTTTTTGTAATGAATTTTTATTTCACTTTCTGCACATTAACGCAGAAGGAGGCAACAAGCAAATTACTTCATGCATGTTACCCACCACAAAAATTTCCATTAAAATGCAATAAAAAAAGGACAAACTAACTACTGCTAACCCCACGAAAATTTATGTGAAAATAATAAAATTAAAAAGGGAAATTTTTGCTGTGGGCTGGCCAACGTCCCACATGGCGTATGTGTGCCATGATTTTGAATGCCATTTGGCCATTAACTAATAGTGAAGAAGAAAATGGAAGAAAACCCTGGAAAAACGGGAAAATAGGGGGTGGTGTTGGTGTCCTGCAGCAGCAGGTGACCTGCGTGCTGGAACAAAGAATTATATTACGCATACGCCACGTTGGTTTCGTTATTGTTCGAGTTGTGATTATGGTTTCATTTTTTTAGTTCGCCTTTTTTTGGTGGGCGCAGCTAAACATATGTGCACGTACCGGAAAAACCTCTGACTGAAGGTTTGATATATGATTTTGTAAAATTAAGAGATTTCGTTAGTAGAAAAAGGTAGTTAATGGGGTATGTTGACTTTGGTGAAGCCTAAAATAGGAAATATAAATGAATTTGATTTAATTTTAAACATTCGCCTTAGAAATTCATTAATTGTAATTTTAAAATACATTTAAAATATTATTAATAATATACATATATACATTTTTTTATTTCATTTATTTCAGTGTTTAAAAACATTTTTAATCATTTTTAAGATTTTTAAACCTTTTTGTAATAATGGATAAAATTAAGATTAGAAACATTAAAATTCAGGAATTAAAATTATTTTGTTAAATATTTTTATATATTTTAAATGTATTCAAATTCTGATAAATAAATCTATTATATCAATAAACCAAAATTTTTTTTGTAATGAAATTAACATAATTATTAATATAAAAACCTTTTAAAGAGTAAATGTGATAGAGCATCTACAAACCGTTTCATAAGTCAAATTGACATATTTGTCCCCCACTTGTTTGATTTATGAATACAATAGTTTTTACGCACATTTTCCACATTCCCCAAATCCACCATCCTTGAAATGCAAATTAGTATAATTATGTTATATACTTTCCGCGTTGCGTGAAAAACCATGAAAGGAGGACCCACAACTCGGGCTCGATGAAAGGTGCCACAGGAGTGCAACACACACACACACACACACACACACACCACACCCATTTTTGGTTGTGTGATTTATGGGATTTCTATGCCTTCCACATTTTTTGATTAATTGCCACTCAACCGCAAACAAAAATAATAACAAGAAATACAAAAAGCTAACCAAAAGAAGTGGTAAAATGCAAAATGGTCGAGATTGTAACTGCGACTTGTAATGAAAAATTACAAAACTAATCCAACGCGCAGAAAACAAGATACATTTCCGGTATTTACAAGGCAGCAGGCAGAATGACCTACCCCATAATAACAACAACAACAACAAAATAACAAAGAATTAAACTAAATACAAAAGGAAACCAAAAAATGAAGTGGCACATAACGAAGAAGCAGCAGAACAAGAAGCAGCGGCAACAACAATGGATCATTAATTCCGAAAGGCTGCCGGGGCCTGGACCAGTTCTTGGGCTCGGCTTCAAATCCAAAGCCAAGTTCGCTTCCAAAGTTACAACAAAAGCAGAAATCAAAACGCAGAAGCCCAGCAACGAGATCGCAGCAGGCGCAGCGCACAGTGGCGGGCATAAAAATAGAGCTTAAAAAGACTTAAAATTATCGGAAAATTATTAAAAATTGGAAGAAATTATTTAATAATAATAAATATTATTAATTTAATTAAATACAAATCAAAGAATTCGTTTGTTTTTTTTTAAATCACTAAAAAATGACATCACTTGGAAAAATAGGTAGCACTATTTGCATGACCTGACCTGTGACACCTCCCCTGTTGCCCCTCTGCCCCCATTGCCTGGTTGGCCCCAGCAACCCCCCATCTCCCCTTCTTGCCCCTTCCCAAATTTTATGCGCACGCATTCCGAGCCTATGCTTTTGCTGCTGTTACTATTCCGCTTTGTGCTGCTGCCTTTGCTTTTCGCCTTTTGCTTTGAGCTGACATTCGCTGCGATGAGGTAATCAGCGAAGTGCGTGCGTGTGCGAGGGGGGGCCAATGGGGGCCACCGGGAGAGCGAATGCGTGAGCGCAAAGCTTGAAATTTTTCGGCTCTCATTGCACGCGCCGAAAATCCAACGCACCCTCCTCACTGACCTCCCCCCTCATTGCCACAATCCCCATTCTGTCACTCTCTCACTCTGCCAGTCCGTCTCGCTCACTCTTTCGCACTTTTTTTGGAAGAGATTATGGCCCTTTGACATCCCATAAATTTCATGTCCACGCAGAGCTCGTCGACAAAGATTAACAAAAAAAACAACAACAACAAAATATATAAAACTACAACAAAAATAGCAAGAACATCAGCAGCAGTAGCCCCAACAATTTCCTAGATTTTATTTTTCTATAATGTTGAAACTTGTTTGAATTCAGTTTTTTGAGGGAAATTCTTTATAAATTTTGTTTTTGGTTTTGATCTTGAGATGGCGGTTAAGTTTTCGAGATCTTCAAATTAATTATTCTTCTTTGCTTAGCAAATATTTATATATTTTTTTCGGTGTTTGAAATCTCAATAAAGTTTGTGATAAATGTTTAACAAAGACAATGTTAATGGGGCTTATAGATGAGGCACTAATTTGTTTAAACGATTAAGTTGTAAAATTCAAACGGGGGATCCAGTTTTATTTTACATTTTAATTATTAAAATGGTTTTCGATTTGTAATCTTAAATTTTGACAGAAAAATGCATTTAAAAAATAAATAACTTAAAAGAAAATAAAGAATCTTTATAAAAATTACATTTTTTTTCTTGATAAACATTATTTTATTGCAATTTTTTTAGCAAAAACCTAAAACCCTGCAATATCTTTCCATAAATATTTTTTTGCATATTTTCTCAGCGTTTTCAATAGCCATTTTTTCGCATCCAATGAGAATCTATCTTTGGCTCTTCAATAATGCGCAAAAAGCTTGTTCTCACACAGATACACACGCACACTAAGGCGGTTCGGTCAGTTGGCGCATACAGATGCAACTGTGGCAGAGATAATGGCAGGCAGAAAGAGATAGCCTTACTGTTTCGATATTGCAATGTGGGGGCAGCTATGACCATCTCACTTTGCCTACCAGCTGCAGATCGTTGGAAGTTCGAAAAAGAAGAACGAACCAAAGTAATTAACTACAAATTGACAGACATGATTGAAGTAATTCTTCTTGCCTTCTTTTCGCTTTACTTGAGTCCATGTAATAGACAAAATGATTGATTAACTGATGCCCAAGGGCTCTGGGCCTATAGTGTATCTTCAAGATGCGCAAAAATATACACAAGTATCTCATAGTTCTTGGGCTCTGCCGCTGCGAGTTTCGCCAAAGTCATTAATTTGCAATTAGTTCGCAGGCGTAAACTGTACACGCGTGGGAATCGAAATTGCCTGCCATTTTCCCCAGTCGGCGAAACTTTTAGTGAATCTCTCCCAAAATCTCCACCCCAAAAAATTAAATATATTTAAATGAGCCCAGTTTTTGGCGAGAAGGAAGGAAGGGGTCTCGCTGGAAATTTGTTAATCATATAGGGCCTGAAAAATTAATCACGCAATTTGTGAGCAGTGGTTTTGGCCCCTAACTTGGCCTTTAAATGGAAGTAATTTAACAGTTTAAATATAAGAGGTTTGGGTGGTAAAAGGAAGCACCATAAAGGGGCTAAAAACTGAAATTTACTAATAAATCAGAATAAGATAGTAATTAATAGTAATTACAATGGGAAATATAATAAAACAGAAAGGCATTTAATAATAAATCAAAATTAAATCAAATATAATAACAATTACTCCTGAAAATGTATAGTAATTAGTAAACTAATTTTAATAGAATTGAATATAATAATTTTACTGTTGAAAAATTATTATTAATAAATAATAATAAAATAAAATATATTAACAATTACTCTTGAAAATTTATTGTTGATTGTTGATTTTCTTCTGTTTTAAAATCAAAATTTGAGTGTTAAATATTATTTTCAAAAGTCTTTAACAATTTCCAAGAAAATCCATGAGGGTTAATAACTATTTTAAACTTTAAATAAATAAAAAATATATAATGTATCAATTTGAAAAATTGATTTGCGTTTAATCAGTATTTTCCTGAAATTTTGCATAAATAAAATTCAAATTAAATGTTTTGATTTAATAAATAGAACAATATTTTTTTAAAAGGCTAAATTAATTTTATATATGTATTTCCAACCCATCTAATTATGTAATTTATATCATTTTTGATTTTGCAGAGAAGAATCTTTTAGTATTTCAAGGCCTTCCCCAGCATCTTTCCTATTTTCCCCCCCAAAACAACTCATGCAAATAATATCTTTCTCAGCATTATTTTCCCGCACAGATTTTAATATTCACAATTGGCTTTTTGCCCTGTGATTGCTACCCCCGCCCAGCATCTCCAGTATCCCTTCCCTCCCCCCAAACCCCCCAAAAAAAAACCTAAAACATCTGACACACAATTGAATTCTTCCGGTTGCTGTTGCAAGCACAAAACTTTACGTCATCCCAGCCCCCCTCAGATCCCAGTCCCTTACGATTTCGGCAATTTTGGCTCAACATTTACAATTCATGCATAATAAACAAATAAAGAAAATGTTGAGAATTGCCTATGAACGCTTTTCCCTGTCTCTGTCTTTGATTCCACTGGTATTTCCCTCAGTTCTCCTCGTTCAAGAAGGCTGCCCATTAAATTGTGCAAGTCTTTTTAACTTTTCTTCTGCATAAAATAAATATAAATAAAGCAGAGCGAAAGAGAAAGAGAGAGGAAAAGTGGAAAAACAAAAACAGGACAAGGAAAAACCATTGACAATTGTGGCTCCCACAAAAATTGTTTTTGTTTGAGGGGTTTTTCTTGCTGGTCTTCCGCTGTGTCTTTAGTTAATTTAATTTATGGTTAATTGGGTTGAAGGTCCTTGTTTTTGGCCACTGAATGTGATTTTATTATGATGTGGCAAGCCAAAGAGGATTGTGTCCTTTTCGGATATCCCAGCTGGTTTAGGGAAAAATTGTATATAGAGTGTGAACATTAGAGGTTTGTTTTGTTGTGATGAAGTCAGTTTTCGTTATGCTTTTATTATTATTTAAATTAATAATGAGCTGCGACAAAGTTTACTTAAAGATTTTGTTCCTTTATAATTTTTATGAATACTTTCAGGTGCCTGAAATATTAATGTGTTTTTAAACATTATTTTTAGGTTGTTTTGAACAGATTTAACATAAAGTAAATATTGAATAAAGTTAATAAATAAACATATTTAAAAATGGTAAAGTTTATAAAGTTGATTTTAAGCAATTAAATTTCTGTTAATTAATTTTCTGTTATTTTCTAAATAATTTCTTTCTGGCTGAACAAGTTCTGCTGACTTATTGCTCTTACATAATTCAGCTCGCTCGGTGGTTGCATACACACACACACACACACCGCTAACGATTGATAGATTGCATTCAGAATATTTCCCAACATTTTACCGCCCAGTGGGAGGCGCAAGGGCGAACCAGTGAAAGAAAAACAACAAACGAAGCGAAGATCAAAGGGAGCAATGAGCAATCAACTGCGTCAGCAGTAGCAGCAGCAGCAACATCAAGCGGCAGCAACAGCTGAGGCAGCGCCTAACAACGTTGCAACATCGACGACGACCCACAATACGCACTCACATGTGGATTATATGCAGTGACCCAATTTTCCACTCACCGAAAACGACAAACAAAAAAAATATATAACCAGAAGCAAACTACAACATTTGTTGTTCTGTGGCCTTTTTTTGTGTGTTAGAATTGCATTTGACTGACGTAGGGGGGAGGGAAGGAGAAAGGTAGCCAAAAGGGGGAGGGAGGTCCACTGAGAGGTACAGAGGGTAGTGCCTAAGAAGGACTTTGTTTATTTATTATGTTATTTAATACATTTTAAAGGAATATTTATAATTTAAAAATAGTAAATAAATACTTAGGAAAAAATTTACAAATTATAATACTTTTGTTATTAAATAACAAAGGAATATTTTAGAAAAGATTTGTTCTTTATAAGCATTTAAACAATTTAATTGTGCTTTTCAATTAATCTTTAAATAATTCCTAAATTTGTTCTTGAAAAATACTTTAAAAGTATAAAAAAGAGTTTAGAAAATAAAAAAAAATATCCTTAAATGTAAATTTTGCATGTTTTTTCTATAAAAAAATAATTAACTTAGAATTTTCAATTCATTTGTTAAGAAAACTATGTAAACTATTGCTAATGAAATGTTTCTTAAACCCAAACAAAACAAATTTAATTTAATACTTTTTATTTATTATATTTTCTTTTATTTTACTCAATTTTCTTAAATCCAATCTCCCCTGTTTTCTATTTTATTTATATGTTGCATGCACCACCACCCCCTGGCAACTGCAGCGTCTCTCGCGTCACATTGTCTGGAGGTCTTCGGTTGGCTTTACTGGAGTTTAGTAGTTTTTTTTTTTTAGTTTTTGTGGTAGTTTGGCATTGCCGGCTAATGATGTGTATCTCTGGGCATAGGTATCTCTCGATCTAGTAAAAGTATCTGTGTGTGTGCGAGTTACTGGAGCGACAACATGCGTGTGTGACCCAATTTCCCATGGCTTCTATCTCCGCTCATCACCGGCAGCGCATTTACATTAAATAACCTACCCCCCAACCCCCCCTCACCACTCCGAACCGATCCAATCCATCGGCCGCCCGCTGTTTGCTCTAATTCACAGAGACCTCCCCTTCCTCCTCTTCTGTTTCATTCAGCGAATTTCAAACATATTTTGGGTGTTTTTGTTGCACGAAAAAATGTATTTATAATTGAGTTTACATTTTATTACACTTCAATTGTGTTCAAGTGTTCAATGGAATTTCATAAGAAGAAATCAGTGCGACTTAATTAATAGTTAAAAGAGAATACAAGTAATACAAGGAAGAAGACTATTTGAAAAGTTTTGTTTATTTTTTGTATATATTTATATTAACTTTTATTATTTTATTTACTCTTTTATATTCATTATTGTATTTTCTTATATTTATTAATTATTTTATTTACGTATTAATATAAATATAATATAAAGGGTCTGCCGGTGAATATGAATTAAGTTATAGGCTTTAAAAATGAACACAATTTGGAAAACTGGATAGTCCTTTCCATATACTACATTAAAAACCAATTTTAAAGCTTTAAAACAACTTAATTGCTAACAAAACTGTTCGTTTTTCTTACAGCTGTTGTTAGTTCCAAGGATACAAGGACATTTCCTGGCCCCTTATATGCAAATGATGGGATGTCAGCCCACTCAAGTTCATTCACCCAAAATCATAATAATCGATTCACCGGGTCGCGGAAGGTAAACAAATGAGGAGAGAAAAAAGGAGAAAGAATGAGAATAAGAAAAATAAGCCTTGGCCAAAAAGGTGAGAGTGAGCGAGAGAGAGGCAAAGGTGAAAAGGCAATCAATGTCGTCGTCCTAGAACTCCGACTTATGCCCGCGTATCCTTGCCCTAACCCATTTTCCTCCCTGTTTTTCCTCTTTTTTTACTACTTCGTCCTCGCTGATTGCGGGTAATAGAGCATTCAACTTGGTCCCAAATCAGAATCAGGACGACGAGCAACAGGAGTTCCAGTTTCCCAGTTTCCCGTTTACAAAGGACAAGCGCAAAAATTATTACATTAGCCGGGGATTTCCCCCCTCGCTGGCATCCTTCGCTTGTAAGGTAGTAAAAATTATGTGTAAAATGTCCTTGAAACCCTTTTTTATCTTTTGTTGTCTGTCTTCACATCGCTCCACATTGTTATTCTCTCATTCGCTTATTTTCGCCTTACTTTTGAATGAATAAAAGGAGGTTTCAATGAGTTGAGGCAACAAGCTTTTAAATACGCAATAATTTTTGGTTTTGGGATTCGAGTTTTCTTGGACTGCGTCATAAGTTTTCTTTTAAATGAGCTAGGATTTGTTTTTATTTTTGGGAATACTAAATAATAGATTGGAAATTTTTTTAATATAAATTTTTTTTAATTTTAATAAGCAAAGAAAACTATAAACAGCTATGCTTCCAAAGAGTCTGTTATATGCAATGTTTATTTAATAAAAATATATTTAAAGATATTTAAAATATTAAAATGGATACAATTTAAAGATTCATATTAAAGTAATATATTTTAGCTCAATTTTTGATTTTTTACACATTTTTAATTCCATTATAAAGGCAGTGTAAACTAAAATAACAATTTCATATGAAAAACAATGAAAATATATTAATACTTAGGTTAATATTTGTAAAAACCTTCAGAGGAATTTATTTTTCTGGGTAAATCATAAAAAAAATAATTTAAAAAACAATTAAATAAGCAAGCTTAATTAAAAAACAATACAAATATATATTTTTTTAAGTCAAAACGCATTGAAATTTAATATAAAGTTTAAAATGTTTAATTTAAATTTAAATTTCTGAACAATTTACAGGTTGATTTGTTCTTAAAATAATTTTGTAAACAATTTATTAAAATAAATATGTAGTGTTTTCATTTTAAAAATAAATCATATGCATATCGAAATCTATTCATTTGTATATAAATAATAAATAAATAAATTTACATTCTCTTATATTTTTAATCTCTCAATTTTCTTAAATAATTCATCAATTTTATTGCAATCCTCAAATTCCCATTTAAATTCTTTATTTATTATACAATTTATATTGAGCTGAAAGAACTGTTGAAAAAATAAAATGCTTTATTTCGGAATAAAAATAAACTGAAGCCGAGCCCAAAGAAAAACAAAAGGAAAAATATTGAG
The DNA here is from genome assembly GCA_008042485.1 of Drosophila mayri. NCBI lineage: Eukaryota > Metazoa > Arthropoda > Insecta > Diptera > Drosophilidae > Drosophila > Drosophila mayri. The sequence continues at coordinate 60,348 of VNJN01006808.1, read as the reverse complement.
CATTAAAACGCACTCCCAGTGCAAGCGCCAAAATTGAGAATTCAAATTTTCAACATAAAAAATAAACCAAAATAAACAAATAAACACAATACACACAAATACAATTAAATTCTGGCGAATGCCACAAAAACAAATGATATCAACTTATCTGAAAACGCAACGCAACAACATTGATATGATGATGCGGAAGGGGGTGAGTGGGAGGGGAAAAGGAAAGGGGATGGGGGGAGACGGTTGCGTTGAAGTGGGTGGGATGTCCATGAAAATCGAGGCGAGTGTGTTTGTTTGTTTGTATTGACGACAAGCATTACAAACACAAATGCAAAGCCAAATAAAATGCCAAGCACAACATTTATTTTTGTGCAATTTTTAAGGGAAACCGAAAGCAAATTTAAAATGGAAATATATAAAAAAAATTGATAGATAGATATATCCTACCTAAAACACTCTTATATAACCCCTAAACATCTTTTTAAATATTAAACCCAGCCTAGTTTTTTACACTACGAAAAATTATACGCTCTCCATGGCCATAAAAATGCAGTGTACACACATAAAATTTTACTTTTTTTGGGCGGCGCATATTGTTAAAAAAGAAACCTAAAGGCAAAGCGAAAAGCACAAACAAGCAAACATATTTATGTACAAAACAAACAAAAATATATACACAAGTATGCGATAGATGTGCAAGTGTGTATATGTATAGAGCCCACTGTAATTGCCAAATAGTGTACATAGGCGAGCCTACGCACTCACGCACTCTGAGCAAAAAGCAAAAGAGAGGCAAGAAGAAGAAGAAGAAGAAAAGGAAGCAGCAGCAGCGCAGCAGCAGAGCAGTAGCAGTTGGCTCTGCAGCGACGTCAGTTTTGAGTACATAACAAATAAATGCTAAAATTTCACGAAATACCAAAAAACGCACACCCAAAAATGCGAGCACACCAATGCAAACACGCCGCCATCACATAGATACGTTTCGTATATACGAAAAAGCATACAAACGCAAGCTGCAAAAGTGCGTTTGAAAAGCAGAAAAGTGGAGCATATAACGCACAACCACCCACTCCGCTCCACTCCATCCATCCTCCTCCTCTCCTTTAGGGCCACCCACAACAACGATGTTGGGCCCAAAAAGTGTGTAGCTAAGCGAAAAAGTTCAGTGACGAAGTTCGAAGGGGGAAGGGGGAGGGAGACGGCCCAAAAAGTGCGTGCAGCACTGCAAAAGGAAATACACAAAATCCCAGAGGCGGATGCTTAGGAAGAAGAATGCGGGGAATATTTGGAGACTGGAGAGGGGGGTTTCGTCTTATTGGATAATTAATGTATTTTTAATTTTTTATTTTTACTCTTTAACAACTCAAATTTTTGTATTTTAAATCTTTAAGATATAAAATAATTATATTTTAAGAACTGGATAATATTGTATCACTCCAAAATAAATATAAATCTTTTAAAAATCATCTTAAAAATCAAGAAATTCATCTATTAATTTATTTTTCTGTTCTTAAACTTTTTAAATTAAATTTTTTGCCTTTAAGTTAATATTTTTCTAAAAAATCAAGTAATTTATAAACAATTTAATTATTTATTTACTTTCCTGGTCCCGAACCCCCGTAGGAATTCCATTTTAGTAATTAATATAAAGTACGCCTGCGGCTGGTATTCGCCACAATCAATTTCTGTATTAATTGCCCTGCAATCCTAATCGGAAACCGAAATTCGTATCCCCATCTGAATCCGTCCCTGCGATATGCGTCGCTGCCGGCGGCAGCAGAGCGGCCATTGAATGCTGCCAAAAATACGCAACACACAGATACTCTCACACACTTATACGCGCATCCAGTATGCACACGGAGGCATATAAGCGGGTGCTGCATTGGTGTGTGCGCGGCAAAAAGCTTTTGCTTATTGGATTTCGGGGCAGCAGCATAAGAGCAGCGGCGCCAGCAGCGCAGTCGGAGCTCCACGTGTTTCATGAATTGCGTAAATTTTCAGATACTTCCTCCTCACCCACCCCTCACACATCTTGCGAGCGCCCCACAAGCTTTCATTGTCATTGTGTGCATAAAATGGCAGCGGCAGCAGCAGCAGCGCTGCCGTCATGCGCTCTCCGTTCTTGGGAAGGGGAACTTGGGGAAGTTCTGCCGCTGCCGCTGCTGCTGCTGCCGCCAAATGTTTGGCTCTCTGAGAGCGCATTTTGTTTTTCTATTTTTGCGTTTGAAAGAAGCGCAGGGAGAGGCAAAAGCAAAACACAAAACGAGTATCTTCAACAGGGTCAGTTTTTTTTGTTTTTGCTTTTCTGCCTTAGCTTCGGTTTGTGTTTTTGTCTTTGCCTTTGGGATATTTTCTGCCTTTTGTCTGTCTTTGAATCAACTTTTAATTAATCGAAATAAAGGAATAGTTTATTGTATTTTAATTGTCTCGATTGTTCTGCAATTTAATACTTTCGTAAAGGAAATGCATTCAAAAAAGGGATAGTTTTGACACTTTGTGGGAAAAGGGTGCAATTTTGTGTTAAAATTTGAAGGTATTTTGAGGGGTTTTCTTAGATTTTCCAGAATTTTATTAAATGAATTTCTATAGAAATGCAAATTTGTATCAGGATATGCAGCAAAGTTTGTTTTGTATTAATTAAATGCATTATATATATTTTATAAAAAGGATCTTAATTCGAAAGTAAAAAACATGTTTAAAATTACATTCATTCAAAATTAACTTATATTGTTTGGGAATATCTTTAGAAAATGTAATTAAAATTAGAAATGCTTTGAAAAATTGATGGAATTTCTTAATTTTAAGAACATTTTGAATATATTGCAAATCTAAACCTTTAAAAGATTAATTTTAAGCTAAAAATAAAAAAGGAAAAATCTGGTGTTTTATATTTTGAATTAAACCAATTTATTTTTAAAATATTGCTTCTAAATACTTCTGTAAATAAAATAAAACAATTACCATACGACACTTTATTAAAAAAAAAAAAAACTCCAGGACATGCAATTAAAATCTCTATATCCCCGTTTGAATCCTTTCCTCTATAATCCCTTTTCCCAACCCACTTGATTGGGCTTGTCCATATCCTTGATCCTGAAGTAGTTTTTAAAGCGCAGGGTTGAGCTATTGCACATCCTACACAGTGAATAATAAATGTATTTAAATTTAAAAAACGAAGAAATAATATAGTCAAATATAATAATAATTCTAATTAAAATTTGCAGAAACAAGAACTTAAATAAAATAAATAATTGACAATAAATTTAGGGAATAAATAGATTTTAAAAATTAGTAAAATAGGTAGTTGAAGGTATAAAATTAATCAAATTAATGAATTAATAAAATAAACAAATTAAATTGTTATATTTTCCTTTTTCATAAAAGGAGTACCCAAAAAATTAAAACTTTTATTGGATTTATTTTCTCTTTCCTATTTTTCTATTTTCCTTCATATTTCCTTCTCTTCTCTCTGTGCAAGCGCAGGGTTAAACTATTTTGCATCCTAGATCCAAGAAACTCGAAATAGAAATACAGAATCGTAGGAAACCCCGCTGCTTCGGAAATGTGGTTAAGACCAAGTTCGCAGTTTGCTATTTCTGGTCGAGATTCTCGATTTCCTTAAGCATTTTCCACTTGAGCGGAGATCCTAACAATTATTACCGCATGTCCTTTCTCGCCTTATGCAATTCCGCCTGCAGAGCCTGCAAGAGAGAGAGAGAGAGAGAGCGGGAGTGAAACTCACCCCCAGAGAAAGGATAAAGGTTAAAAAGGGATATTTGGGATTTTGAGACACACACAAACACACAAAACAAAGTAAATGCAAAGGCAAAATTGCATTTCTCTGCAATGCAGAATTCTATACCGTTTTTTAACTATTAAAACGAAATAAAATAAAGATATCCCTTTTCCCATTTTATTTATCCTCATAAGAAAAAGTCCTATAATCTCACAATTGCAAGCTGCGCTCCCTGCATTCCAATTGGATTAATAGCGCCAAGTGGTTGTCTATCTGAGAGAGCTCTTTCTGGCTCTGGCTCTTTCTCTCTGCCGCATACTACTGCAAAACCTTTGCATTTGCAATGCGCGGCAAAGTCAGATCCAAAAACACGCACTCTATATTGGCGCTCACAAACACACCTACACGCCAGCGGGGGCGACGTTGGACCAATGCAAAATGGGCGCACTCTCAGCAGGCAGCAGCGAAAAACAAAAACAATTCAACTACAGCCCCAACTGAGGCGAAAAAGCACGCAGCACGAAACTTGTTTTGTTGTTCTTGCCCCAGCGCCGCTAACGCCACTCTATGCACAGTGGGGCAAATCCCTACTCTTGGATTCAAATTGCATTGTCGCTACCCAAAAGTATCTTTCCGCCTTGCTTGTCATCAACAACATTTCAACAAAAATTAATCGATGAAATGTTCATGACATGTTGAATTGTTGATGAATTTTTGATGAAATGTTGATGACGCAGGCATATTGATGACACTGCAGGGTATTTTTCCATCTTTGCCCCACTGTCCTCAGAGAGCGGCTGCTCGCTGCGTTTTTCTCTCTCTCTGGCCGCCGACTGTTGCTTGTGTGTTTGAGCTTGCGACTTTGCGACTGTGGGGGTGACTTTGCTCTCTACGCTGCGCCGCTGCTGCTTCGGTCGCTGCTGCAGTCGGCGTCGCCGCTCGCAACCGTGGCCGGCTGATAGGCCATAAACGAATTTTTCGAATCTATTCGGCCCTAGGTTTCGGTGGTTTTCGGTGCTCGCAGCAGCTAGCAGCCAGTGTGCAGACGGTGTGCAATCGTCTCTCATCTCTTGTGCACTCAAATTTAGAAAACTAAATTGCTAAATTGCAAATTTTCGAGAATAAAAATCAAATCTAACGAAAATCGAACAGCCGCTTTGTCGAAAATAACAAGAAAAACAAACTGTATTCCTAATTTATTTCATATTAAAAGCGCAGTCGATGCAACGGCTAAGGAAAAGTGCGAAAGATTTGCGGAATTTGGAGACTTTTTAATTATTATTTAAGTTTTGTTTGTGTTTAATGGGCAAACGCAAAAAATAACTGTCCCAGTGTCCTTGAGCTTGTGCGTGTGTGTGCGTCGATCGTGAGTGTTTTTTGAAAATATATTTCGACAAGTGATTGAAGGTAAATTGCAGTTTGAATAATATATGTACATAATAATACTACAATATTTATAAATTAAACAAGAAAATAAAACTCAAAGTCAGATTTAGAGAAAATCATAAAAGGACAATTGCAATTCCTGTAACCTAAAGTGCGTAAATGTGTGTAAATGTGCCTATGTGTTTGTGTGTGTATTTGATTTCCCATCCATTTTGGGGTGTGTGCGTTTGGGAACGCTAAAAAACGCAGCATAAAACGGGATCTCGGGGCAAGCGGCGAATAAGCAAAGCAAACTGGGAAAAAGTGAAGCGAAAACTTTTTTATGCATAACGAAAACGTCTGCATTTTTAATCGAGGCAGCAACAACAATGGAAATAACAGCAGCAGCAACAAAAACAAGAACATGGAACAATAAACAACCCTCCCCGTTCTCCCCGCCACCCCCCTGAAAATAAACAAGGCTCAATCCCAGTGAACTGAACCCCTTTTTTTGCACTGTGTGTGCCTCTGTGTGTTGTTAGTGTGTGAATGACGGGAACGAAAGAGGCATAGAGAGAGTGTGTGAGAAGAAAAGTGCGAGAAGTGCATGCAAAAAAGGGAATGCAATTAATCCAGGACACTTGTTCACAAAAAAAAAAGGAAGAAAGAAAAAGGAGACTAAGAAAAACTAATGAAATGCAAGCAGAATGGTTAAAAGAATCCTTTGAAAACTTTAAAAATGTTGAAAAGTGTTCAAAATGTTTTAAAATTTAAAAAATTATGAGAAAGGAAACTGTAAGGACGGTCAGCAGATTAGTTAGGAAAAATAACAAAATTATTTCGTCTGAAAATTTTAAAGATTTTATTTATAATTTTTTTAAATATTCATTCTTAGGCCAATAATTTGAATAAAATCTTAATGTCTTTCATGCCTTATTGTGAGTTTATAATTATTAAAAAACTGTATATAAAACCTATAAAGAATTATTTTAAAAAGTCACATAAAAATTCCTTCGAATTCAAATAAAAACAAATCTTTAGTGAATAAAACCCCCAAATGTATTCCCAAATAATATTAATCTTAGAGAAGTCCAAAAATCAGTCCCAAAAGTCAAAGTACCGAAACCCGAAATCCAAAATAATTTTGTTGTTGTTGTTTTTTTTTATCCATCGAATAAAATGCATTTGCCAGAAGCCAAGTGGGAATTGAAATTCGAAAATGAGAGCATGAAATATGTTCCGATAATAAAATCCATTTATGTAATTCACTTAACGACTTGTTAGCTGATAAGGAAAATTCAAAAGCAGAACATACATTTTTAAATAAATGGAACATGTATTCAAGGGAATTCTATATAAAAAAAACCGTTTGATTCATTGAAATTTTATAATAAATTTAGTTCACATAAACAATGAAATTATTTTCCTTTTAAATTTAATATAAAAAATGAAGGAAAATAATTATTATCAGCATTAAATGATTAAAAAACAGAAAAGCTTTGGGTCATTAACATTTTATAATAAACTTAGTTCTCATGAAATTATTTTCTATTTAAATTTAACTTTAAAAAACACAGAAAGATTATTATTATCAGCATTTAATGATTAAAAAACAGGAAAACATTTTTAAAAACATTTTTCTTAACTGTAAGCTTTAATAAATAATTTCCCCCTATCGCTTTTCTATTTCCAGCCAAATGTCACTGTGAAAATGCCTCAACAAACTAATCACAACACCGATTTTAATATTTCCAACAACATTACTATAAACATTCAACGACAACAATACCGGCGAATGCTAAAAAATGCTAAGCAAGCTAAATATTTTGAACATTTAACTGTCTAAGCAAAAAAAAAACTAAACAAAATCGTCTTACATTAAAAATAATTTCGCGAAATTATACAAAACTCCATGTAAAATGAATTGAAATCACAAACTTTTTCGAAAAACAACGCAAAATCATAAAATTGGCAAACATCATTTTTGGTCTTATATCAAAATAAAAATTACAACAAAAATTTAAAACGTTTTTTGGCAAGCTGCATGCAACAAATAAATAAATAAATATTAATTAACGACAAGTTAAAATTATCTCAAACGTCCACACGTGAACATATTTTGCAACTAAGATGAAAATCTAACAAACAAATTAAATGTAACTTTTTTAAAATTTAACAACAACAAGCAAAACCGTCGTCAAATAAAGTAAAAAACAACAAATTCTGTTGAAAATCGAAGGGAAATCTTTTTAGAACAAACGCAAAAAACCGCAAAAATTTAACCGCCAACAAAAATTGGTCAACTCTTCAAAATTATTGGTTCGGACATATAGCAATACTATACACAGCAACACAACAACAAAAGCAGCCATAACAACAACAACAACAAGAAAAGCTACTACAGTAATCACTACAGTAAAACGCCATCGCCAACAGAAGCAGAAGCAGCGCAGCAGCAGAGAACGTGTGTGTTAGTTTGCATAAAAATTTCGTTTCGATAAAAAAAAAAAAACAAAAGCAAAAAATATTTAACAAAAATACGAATCGTAAATACATGTATTTATAAAACATAAATATATACATATATACCTATACATATATCTATGCTTACAAATTATATCGAAGAATATTTGGTAAACAATTTTTGATAAACAAAAGCGTATACTTAATTAATTAGCATCAAAACTAAACAAAACAAAAATTATAAAAATAAAGAACATAAACGTTTGGCCCAAAAGTGCATGCAAAAAAAAAGTGCAGTGAATAAAAACAGAATAAAATTCAAAATTAATTACAGTGAAAGTTTTATAATTGAAAAAATTTTGGATTTGGATTAAACCGAAAATTTGCAATTGGATATTAAGGTGAGTTTTTTTTAACAGGTATAATTTTTTTTTTTTTTTTTTTTTGTATGTTTAAGATGGGGTTTAGTTTTGGAAAATATATACAATTTAATTCTTTAATAATAATTTCTTTAAATAGAGTAACTTAATTCACTTTTTGACACTGCTCTTCTTTAAAATGATTTACAAAATCTATAAAATAATCAAAATAATAAGTGAATACCTAAATTCACATATTAAATTAAACTTTTAACAACTTAATAATTAGTTAAACAAAAAATTTTAATACCATAAATAAGCCAAAAGTGACTTTTTCATATAACTTTCCTTAGTTCCTTAATGGCCACTCAACGTTTTCCCCCCAAAAAGTTCAGCACGCACGAAAACCTGCGTAAAAATAAAAAAATGTTTTTTTAGAAAGTGTCCACAAACATTTGCAAACAATTACTGGTAACAAATATAACAGCAACAACTCTGCCTCTAATTACAATTATAATTTATGCAAAAAAAAAAGAAGGAAAAACATTTTTTTGGTCAAGAGAGCTACAGAAAAAAATTGTCTACGCACTTTGCGTATGATTTATGACACTCAACTTGGCGTTGCATATTAATAACGAGGAAGAAAAGCAAAAGTTGCCTAGTTGACATTTTCACATGTGTGTGTACTCACACACTACCATATAAACAATGTACAATACATGCACATACACATCCCTTATTTAGGGTTATGCATAAATTAAAAATATATTACTTTTTTTTGCTGCACATCTAAGCCAAAAAAAAACTGCGTCGCAATATTCCCCCTTCTTGCTTTTTGTCCCCCCATCACCCTACCCTACCGTACCCTTCCCCCTTTTGTTGCTGCCTCTGCTAGCGTTGCTGCCACTTTGACCTACTTAGCAGCGCAGCGTGTTCCAAATTTTGTGCGTTGTGTGTACTTTTTTTCCGTCCTCAATAGCTTCCCTCTCGCTCGCACTCGCTTACGTTACGAGCCGCATTGCGTGCGCTTGAAAAATTGTATTTTTTTTTGGTTGCCTTTGGTTTTTGTTTTATTTTGTTGCCCGGAGGTCTTCCGCATTTAATTAAATGCACACATTTTTCTTCTATTTCTACGGTCTCCAATTTTAGTACACGGAAACTTAAGGGGGAGCCTGTAGAAAAGATGCACTTGAAAAGTATCTATAAGATTTCTATAAGGAACAATTCGGAAATTTGAAAAATAATTAAATATTTTATTTACATTTTAAGAAGTATATTAAAATGTAGATGATAATTTTTGAATAATACATGTATATGTATCTGAAAATGTCTAAAATGGTGTTTACATTTTATGGTTTTTATTTTTATTGTTTCAAATCTCTTGTTTTTCTCTCTGTATTGTTTTTTTTTTGTTTTTGTTTTGTGTTTGTCGTTGACTGCATTTTACTTGTCGGAAGTGTCTAGCCTCGATCTACCTCTATTTCTTTCCATCTTTCTCAGCCCTTCTCACGTGCATTTGCACAATCGTTAAACTTTTTTCCCCAGAATTGCATCGCTATCTCGCTTGCACTTGCTGCCTATACCTGATCTTTGGAGCCAGACTGCGCGGCTTCTTATGTCGTAACTGACGCAATGCAACCGACTTCATTATTTTCTTTTTATATATTTTTCTTGTTGTTGTTGTTTGATGGTGTGTGTCGGCACTTGCGCAAAGTATCTATGATATGCTCTTAGGCCACGCATTTTGGTTCTTGTCTTGAAATTGTTTAAATTTTATGACTTGCCACTGCAGTTGTTTGAATTTTAATGCGAACGTTTACCAAGAAAGTGAGTAAAAAAGTTGCTGCACGAAATTGTCTCACAAAAAGAAATGCATTTTATTTTCAAGGCAGCTTTTTTATTAGAAATTTTAGAAATTGTTTCTAAATAAGGTTCATTTTTTTAAAATCCTTTAAAGAAGAGTTCCTGCAAGATTTTCTTTAAATATTTATCTTTAAGAGGAAGGTATAATATGCTAAGTAGTATTAACATTAATTTACTGTTTCAGACCCAAAACCCCTACTTTATGCTGATTCAAATTCCACAGATATCATGAAAGTTGTAATTGTTGTATTCCTTAACTTTTTTTATATAATTTTATGAACCATTAAGGCCACGCACTTGCAATAGTCTTGAAAATGTTGGGCACAAAAAAATGAAACTTACACGAGACTTGACCATAAAAATTCATATGAAATAATCGCTTTTATGAACTGCTAATTAGGCTTATCAAAACAAAAACAAAAAAAACTGAGTAGTTTTTCTAGGCTGCAAAATATGTCAGAGGAAGCCATAAAAAGGGTTGGGGGCGTGGCGTGGCGAAAAAACCTGTCAGTGTCAGTCAAAGTGACATTATATATATTCTTTTTTCTTTTTTGCTCTTTCTGTGCGTCTTCCGCTAGCTTCCTAGCTGTGCGTTTCCATGGCACTTAAATGTTGACTATTCATAGGGCGAGACGAGAGCGAAAGAGAGGCGTACCACATGAACATAGGCCTATGGGGAGAACGAGCGAGATAGTGGCAGAGTGCACACACAGATACACACATGCACGCATTAAAGCTTACATGTATTTTGGAGCTATAGACGCTGGCAAAATTATAAGCCTTTTTTTAATAAAAAATTTAAAAAATATAAAATAAATATCAACTGAGTTTATTCAAGATTTTCCTGGATTTTTTTAAAAATAAAACAAATATTTTATTATACATAATAATTGAATTTCTGTACGTATTAAATCCATTTCTGTTGACAGAACCTCTTCTTATGATCTCTGCTGTACCTGCAATGTGTATTGGGGTTTGGCAAACTCAATTCGATTTTTTTTCTGTCTTTTTCGCTAGTTTTTGTAAGTTTATTTTTTTCTGGCCATTCCCCAGTTGCTAATTGCCAGTTGCCTTTTGCTCCACTTCGCCAACACACACAAACGCACGCAATAAAAAAAACCTAAACTTTTGCATGCAAGCGTTCATATCTGTGTGTGTGAGTGGGTGTGTGCGTATCTTTGTATCTTTTGCAATGGCCGCCGCAATAGTTTGCACAAATAGAAAACGCATTTCATGGGCGGACATCTATGGTCTCTCTCTCCCGCTCCCACACCCCAACTCTCACTTCTGTCTCTGTCTGCAGTGGTTTTGGTTTATCTGCATTGAACAGTTGGAATGTGTAAAGTTTCAGTCAAATTTATGAGTGCATGTGTGTGTATCTCGAAAAAACAGATTGCATATTTGTAAGGGATTGTTTTTTTGTATCTTGTGGTTTCTTGATTGGAAATGCAATATGACCAGAAAAGTGAAATATTAGTCAGATGGGAAAAATAAATTAAAGGAGTGGTTGTTGGAGGTTAATATTGTGAAAAATAAGATCTAAAAAGTATTTTAAATTAAAAAATAAGCTTAAAAATATCAAAGAATTAAAATTCTCGAATTTTCTAATTAAAAATAGGGCAACATTTGGATTTTATATTCTTGAAATACAAATATTAATTTAAAAAACCATTAAAAAGTTTATATTATTCAACTTTTAAGACTGAAAATTTCTTATAAAAATAAAATCATTGACTTTTAAAGCTTCTTTCAAAATCCAACCTTGTCAAATGTATAAATAAAGCGACAAAACTTAAATAAAATTGCAGGCAAGCCACTCGAGAAGTAGAATTTCTTGTTGTTAATTCCAGAGTCTACATAGTATTACATCACTTAGCCGAGAACCGAATGCTGATAATTCCCGAACGGAATCAACACACGCACTAAAATACACTCATACACATGCAAAAGGGCGCAACAAATAAATAAAAAAAAATTTAGACAAAATTACAAAAAAGCACAAAGAAAAAAAGCGAATGGAAGTTGCTATGTACAAGCAAACAAAGAAATAAACACATAGGCCTATGAATGTAGGTATGTATGTGTATGTACTACACTTGTCAGACCATCTAGCCCCACTGCTTACACTCCCTCCCACCCCCTTGCTCTCTCTCTCTCTCTCTCTCTCTCTGCAAAATAAAAGTCGCATCCAAAATTTAATATAGACAGTTGGGGTCAAAATAATAGCAATGAACCATTCAATAATATATCATGTTTTTAAATACAAAAAAAATCGTAATGACGAAAATGTATATTTATTTCATGATCATTTTATAATTCCTCCCTATATACCATACATACATATATTATATATTTTCCTATTGCTAGTATTTTGATAGCTACTTTATTTATAAAAGCTAGACAGCGCGAACAAATGCGTGGCCTACAATTAAATTGGCTCAAAGTGCGTAAGGGGCAGCAGCAACAAAAACAGAAATAAATAATTTCGGGAGGCCTGCACAGCAACAAAAAATAAAACTACGACGAAAAAAAGAGCGAAAAGCGAAATAAAACAGCAGCAGGCAGCAAGCAGCAGCGATAGAAAAAACCTTGAGCTGGCACAACATAATTAAAAATGTGCGTAGACGCACACAATCAAATTTACAAACACACACAGATACTTTTGCAGTGCGTAGAGCTTTTCAAATGACATTCACGCGCAATAAATATCAGACCGACAAAAAAAAAACACAAGCGAGCCAAAAATCATGAAATCAAAAAAAGCTCCCTTCCTGCTCCACTACACTGCAAATCCAACAACAAAACGAGGAAGTCTAAAAATGGTTTCAGCAGCAACAACAAAAACTACACTGCAGGGAGAGCAAATGAGATGGGTGGATTTTTGGTGCCCCAAAGCTTTATGACACGCACTTTTCTAAAGCTTCTCCAGGCGCCACGCCACGCACATTGGCGACAGAAGCTTTACGACAAGATGATCAGCTTCGAGATACAGATAGCAATCCAAGGGATCGCTGAGATCAGGGGTTCTAAGCGAATAGTAAATCTATTAAAGTTTTGTATAAAGATAATAAGACATGTGCCACACAATTACAACCTTTCTTTTCCTCCAATAAAACAAAAAAATATCCCATTGATATCCCAAAGATACACTGCATTGCATATCCCTCCCACTCCCATTACCTCCAGCTCTACTAAAATGCAACTTTGACATAATTTCCATCTTGCTCTAACCCTTTGCGTGCAGGCAAGTAAAAGATACATAGAAAGAAACCAAAAGAACGGTACAGAAATGATTATTTAATTGCCAGAACCTTTTGGTGGCTCCCCCCAATTTCTTTTTAATAACGGCTAATTACGTCAAGTATAATATACGCATATTACGGGGCAGCCCAAGCAAACACACTCCAAGGCGACACTCTCTCAGAGGAGACACATGCAACCAAACGTAAATAATTCCTGTAAATTGCCCCCCAATCCGTGAAAAATCTGTAACTGTCTTTGTCGCACGAGATGTTGTGTTTGTTTGTTATTATTACACGTTTTTTTTTTGTTTTGCTTTTTCCACCTCTTTTACTTCCTCTTCCTTTGGCTTTTCCTTACATCTCCCTCTCAAAGACGCTGTTCGAGTGCACTTGGCGGGAGAAAACAAAAGAGAATGGGGGGGTGGAGAGAAGTGGAAACAAAAAGCACAAAAGAAAAAATGGTTAAGGAAATTAAAAAGCATAAAAACAACAACAACAGCAGCAGCTTCCGTTAAAACAAAGCGAACTCAAGTGGAAGAAGGAACAAAGAAAGCGAGCAGCGCAAAAAAGGGTTCCCAAAGACAGTGAGGGAGTGGTGGGAGGGTATGGAGGGGGAGTGGCAAGAACACATATGCAGCATTTACCGTTAGCCCTTCGAAGGGCGTTCCTTTTTCCTCCTCTTTCCTTGTGGTTAATTTCTTTTTTTATTTTGTTTTTTTTTTTATATGTATTCTTCTTTGTGTGTATTTGTGTGTTTCTTTGTTGCCTCTTCTTTGGCTTTTTCTGGTTCGTTTGATATGCAGAACTTTGGATTGGTCCCCAAGTATGATGATGCACTTGCCTCAATGGGAAAATAATCACTGAAGAGCAGGTAATTCCGTTGTCAAGTGGCAGGTTCTTGGGTTTTGGAAGAGGAAGTGGAGGCAAGGGAGATCTTAACTGGAGGACAGCTGGAAATTGGAAAACAAACAAATGAAAATTATAACAAGTTTAACTTAAGACTATGTTTTTTTTTTATTGGTTTCTCAATATCAAGTTAGTGTTTTAGCCAGAAGAAGATTGCATTTGGTGGATGCATCTTCTAACTTTTCAGATACTTTCTATTTTCATCCCCAAAAAAAACAGATTGTTATGTATCTTATCGTCATGTGTCCTCTGGCCTACGCTTCGCTGACTCATATGGTTGCAAGTCACACTTTTGGCTTTATGCTTAAACCCGCTTTTTATGGCTTAAACAATGTAACAATGCATTTACGCAAGTCTTGCACTTGCTACGAGCTTAATTAATGCAGTTTCCCAGACTTTTCTTTTGGGGGTCATGCGTGGGTGATTCTCACTCTTGTGCAAGGTGTTTCATTTACATTGTGATGACCGCTGATAAAACACATCCAAGACCGCCTGCAGTGACGTATCTTCTCTTCAGTTTCCTTTCGGTGGTTTTTTTGGTTTTTTGGTCTAATTAAAATGCAACAACTCGAGTGCAACAATTTTATGGACGTGATTTACACATACAGTAGGAACCCAGTCGATTTTTCTTCGCTTCTTTTTCCTTAGGTTGGTGGTTGGGGGGTCGCAACCATGAAATTGAATTGCTACTTTGAAGTGCACTCCAATGCCAGTGGATGGGCCGAAAAAAGGGTTAGCTGCACACATGGCTGCACGGCTGATAGACAGTGGCGGGTTTGGATGAGGTGTTGGGAGCCATCACAACCGCCGCATCGCGTCGGGGGCCACCTAGTTGCCCACACTAATTACGAAGGGAAATGCAGTCCAAAGCAACATGGCAACATAGATGGGGGGTTTTTTTTACATTTTTTTTTACAGTTTGGTTGGATGAACTAAGTTCATTAGAAGTGTGTGTGTGTGTGTGTAAAAAACAGTTGCTGTAAGGGGTCTTGGTGGCGTTGCACTTTGTCTAGAAATCAGTTAATTGGAAATGGGAAAAATGCTAGAGGAAATCTGTAAAATAGGCATTAATTGGAGACTTGGAAATGGTTTAAAGAAATTGTTTAAATATTTTCGGAGGGTTTTTTTGCTTTAAAAATAGCTCTGATAAATTCCAAAATATTTTCTAGAATAGAAAAACAAAAATAAGGCTTGAACTGGGGGCTTGGGAATTGTTTAAAAATAAATGTTTAAATATTTTAGGAAGTGTTTTTTCCCTTTAAAAACTGCTTAGATATTTTCTAGAATAAAATATTAGTAATAATAAAAGCCCACATATTTTATATAAGAAAATATTAAAACACAAAAGTAAGGCTTTAACTGGAGACTTAAAAATTATTAAAGAATTTTTTAAGTATTTTATGAAGGGTATTTTATATTTATATCGTATTTATTATTCAGTAAATTCTTTTAAAAAGTCCTTATAATACGATTATTTGATATTCTATTAATTAATTTTAATATTTTCATTCATATATTAAAACCCTTTTTCACATATATTAATTCCTTTTTCTATTTTTCTTGCAGGTAAGCTGCTTCACATTTATTCAAACTAATTAGGCCGTCGTATAGTTTAATGTAAGTTTCCTTAGAAGCCATAATTGAATATAAAAATTTCTCATTTTTATGAAGCATATAATTTTTTTTCGCTGTCGTATTTGTTTTGCATTTAACTCCAGCGTAACCCCTTGAGGCATTTTCCATTTCCATGCGCTCAGCTCTGCTTGGAGGTTTTCTCCCTCGCCTTTCTCTCTGGCGATTCCTGACCATAAATTTTGCAATTAACGACAAATGTCACTTTGTCTGGCCGATGGCGACGTCGACGACATCCGACCATTGCAACCATTTTGCAGAGAGCAGAGCGAGAGGTTTGGGTGTGGACCTTCATTTCTTTTCTATTTTTTGTTTTTGTTGTTTGGGAGCTGAGCTGGTTGAATGCTTTTAGCCCAGGACCCCAAGAGCAGTGGAGCATGGCTTGGAAACGGGAATGAATGGAAAGTACACACACACACACACACACACACACACCCACCAATCGTAACACCCATTCCTGCACCCGCACACTCTTACGGTCTGCTCGTCCTGCAATTGCATTAAAAAGCATAAATTTACTTTAGCCGAGGCCCAGGGAACGTTATAAAATCCATTTATGCACTTCACTTGCTCTCTTTTGCATGGCTACCAGACCTCCTCCTACCATTTCTCTCTGGGTTTTTCATATTTCCCTCCTTCTTTCGGGGTGGTTGCATGCTGGTCAGTCAGAGTTTTTAGGTCCTGGTTCCTACGAGTCCTGTGCAATCTACAATAATTCCTGATTTCTTTTTTGTTTTTTGTTTATTTTTTGTGCCGTTCCCATTTTATATTTTTGCTGCCAATTTTTGCAGTCCAGGCTAGCGGAAAACTGAGAGAGAGATGGAGTCAGTGGGCGGTGGAAAGCTATGCAATTTTTACAAAAATTTCCCAACGATGGACTTTGCTTTTGTTTTATCCTGTGACACGATGATGAAGTTTAATTTGGACACGACCCGTTGGAGGTAACTGGAGGCTAGAGTTTGGTGTTTTTTGTTTTTTTGTGTTCCTATTTTGCACCCGCATGGAGGGCAGGCCACCATTGGAGTACCCTCTGGGAGCCTACATTGGAGCCCCCGTGCAGCATTCCTTGGAGCTCCCTTAGGGTCCCCTTAGATTCCGTTTTGGGAGTCCCTATTGAAGTCCCCTTTGGATTCCCTTCTGGGAGCCCCTTCTAGAAGCCACTGCATTGGCTCTACTCTAAGGCGCCACCCCTTTTTAGGGTCACACGCTTTCCCTGCATGATGTCCTGGAAAAACTTTTTAGAAATTATTTACCGGAAATGTTTTAAATTGTAGTTTTCATTAGAGAATGTCATGAAAAGAGGCATTCCTTATGGAGAAAATGTGTAATAAAGTTTAAGGAATTCTAAGAAGATGATTAAATTGCTTCGAGAAAAATATTGGCTATATAAATTTATATATTAATATAAATTTACTATTTAAGAAAATGTTTCTTAATAAATTAAAGCAAAGGTAAAAATATTTTCTATTTCTACTTCTTAATATATTTATATTTATATTTTTGTTTTTATTTATGTTTCTATTTCTATTTCTAGTATTCTTCTTTATCCATCAGTTCCTATATCATTGCTATAGATTTTTCTTCTATACAGAAACCTCTCTCCATATAGATTTTACCCATGCACATTTTTCCCTTAACTTTCCAATTCCCTTTCCCCGATGTGAGTTTGGGCTTTCCTCTTTTGCCCATTTCCGGTTTTTGCTGTGTTCTCTAATATAATTTCGATTTTTCAACGTTATTCTATGCCACTCTCCCTCTGGTTCTATCTGCATCTCTCATTCTGTTGGCTCAAAACTTCATTTCCTTTAGTTTTTTTGGGGCGTGGCAGAAAATACTGCAGTTCCACACAACCCAAAACCCGCAACCCGCTTTAGATAAACAATCAGCAAACTGCAGCAGCAGCATAAAATAATAAAAAAGGAGCAAAAATTTAATTCCCCTTTTTTACTGGTGAACTGTGGATATTTTTCCCTTTGAAAGTTTTTGTTGGACGATTTTTCAGAGCTGAATGTGAGTTTTTTGTTTGCATGCGCTTTTCTGCAGAATTTTCGGCAATATTCCATTAATACTAGGGACTTTGTTTGCTTTGCCAAAGTTTTGTTGATAAATATATATCTTTTTTTTAGCAATAAATTTGTAGGATGCAGAAATCAATTCTTATCCTTTGTGTGCCTTGCCTTTGCTGCATAAATAAATCATCAGTGCATTTGGGGGGTATTTCCTATTTTTTCGGAACTTCAATTGCAGAATTTTGCTCTCAGCAAAAAATTCTGTGAAGCTTAAATGAATTTCTAAATGGAAAATCCACATGTCAGCCTGTGTTTGTATCTCAAAAATAAACCTTATTTTTTGGGTTGTATTTTCGCTAAAGGGGATTTAGGCGATAAATGGAATTTTAAATGGAATTGCAAAATATTTTTGATGACAGAAATATACAAATAAAACTAGTTATTTATTAAATTATTCACTTTGAAGGCAGTCAATGGAATATTTTATTTAAAGAATAAATTTGTGTATTTTATGGGTAAAGAATTCTAATGAAAATAGGATTATCAACAACAAATAATTGTAATAAATTAGGAAGCAATATAAACTCAAGATATTTATTTTAATCATGTGTAGTTACAATTTAAAAAATGAATTGGTTAAAATAACCTTCATATTAACTGCTTTCTAAGGGTCAGCCCTTTTCTCTAGTCCTATTATAAAAATTCTCTTAACAACAAATAAAAGTAAACAAAAAAACCTTTTAGTCTAAGCCAAACTATTGATGGATGGCGAAAACAGACATAAAACTAAAACCTTTTATCAAAGATAAATAAAATGAAAAACTCTAAGGGGAGGAGGAAGGGTAGCGGGGAGGGTGGAAAAGCTGCATGCGACAAATGCAGGCATGAAGGAAAACGAGGAAAATGGAAAAGCCCAGACTCGGCAGCAGCAGCAGCATATGTGATGGATGGAAAAAGGAAAGCCTCTCGCTGAAAGCCAATGTGCAATGTCTGTGCATAAGGGGGGGTGGAGGGTGGGTGGTAATAGTCTGCTTGCTCTCTATCTGTCTCTGCTGCTCATTCTTCTACCTCTCCCTCTCTCTAGCTGGATTCTACCTCTGCAGTCGGCCAATGTGAAATAAATTAAAATATTTTTATCTACACTCGTGCACGTAGCCATAGCCATAGCCATAGCCTCCTTCTGTGCAATGGAAATTGCCACCGACCGCACTTTAGCTGCAAAAGTTTTTCCAAGCTGTGGAGTTTTACCATCCCTCAAGGACTTGGCTGGGGTTGTGCCACCCTGTTTTGGAGGTACACTGGGAAAATAGTAAAAATCTGATTCATTTTGAATTGTTTTTTAATGAAATGAATTTTTTATTAAATGATTAAATGATGAATTTGGTACACAAATGCTTGCCTACTTTTAAGGGGTTTCAAAATCCTGGTAATTTCTAGAGGACTTATTTTTTGTTTAATAAAAATTTTTAAATAAATGATTATTTTCCTGTCTTCCTTGTTTTGCTGCAAATGTTATGTTTTTTATATTCTTGCTAATAAATTTCAATGGAAAAATATCTTTACTAATTTACAATTTACAAACGGAGTAAAGAGAGTCCCTTAAGGATATTCTCCTGCAGTTTTAAAAGTATGGCCACCCTTTTATATAATTTATGATCAATTTCGTACCTATTTTCTTTCTCTGTACTCCTCTTTTCTCCCTCTTCCTTTATGCCAAAGTAAAGTTTTGTTTTTGCAAAGTTGCATTTTATTTGTTTGTTTTTCTTATTTGTTGTTGTTTGAGAATTATTGCTGCATCGTGTTGAAAAAGGGTTGCAACTGCAGTTGCCACTTGTTCTGGCTCTCTTGCTCTTCTCTCTCTTTCTCCAGCTTTCCTTGCCTTACCTATCTTCCCTTTCTAGCCCATCAGGCTTTCTCTATCTCAGCCGCTCTCTGTCTCTGTTTTATGGCTTATACATATGTGTTGTCTGCTTTTTGGCGCATTGCACTAACCGACTATAAATGAAATGCCGCATGACGGCCCCCCCCCCCCCCCCCCCCCCCCAAAAAAAAACCTACTCCTCCATCGATCTCATCCCTCAACCCCACTTTTCTTGTCTGCTTTCTCTCCCTGTGTGTGTGTGTGTGTGTTGTGCATGCAAAAAAGTGAAAGTTTGTGCTGCTCCTTTTTTGAGTTTCCCTCACTCAGCGTAGGAGAGAGAGAAAGGAGAGAAAGAGCGATGAGGTTGGCAGGGAGAAAGAGCCAAAAAGGGGGTTCTTTGTGTGTGCTCTGCACTTTGTGTGTGTTGGGGGTTGCACACGCCGTTGCTGCCGCTACTGCCTCTGCCACCCCCCTTTTTGCAGGCCAAGTGCTGCAGTCGAGGGTTGTTGTGTTTCATAATGATGACAGCAGCCAACTCCAGTTCTCCTGATGCTGCCCCACACTGGCCATGATGACGATGATGATGATGTAGATTACGTTGGCTATAATGACGTTCCATGCAAGGGATACAACCCTCATGCAATGTTGTTCATTGATTTTCCTTTCTTTTTTTTCTCGGGGTCTCCCTGCTTGTTTGATACCCTTGCAGCAGGATTTTATTAATTGGAAATATGGAAAATGTATTTGTTAACTATTAATTAGCATTGCCATAGGAGTTAATCCTGCCATATTGACACAAAATGTGTTCATACTTTATTTATAATATATTTATTTTAAGGACTTTTATTAATCAGGATTATAATTATGAAACAATATGTGGTCAGATTTAAATAGAAAAATGTTCAAAACCATCACCAAATGATTTTTTAAAGCTAGGTCCCAGCTTATGACACATAAATTGGTCACATTTTAGCTTGTAATAAAGTCCTTAAAAGACTTTTCATGACCCTGCTTAGAAGACTAAATAGGATCGGATTTTAATACAAAAAAAACGCTTAAAAAATATTATACAAAATTTCAAAACAAATTCTAAATTATAAGGGTATCCCAGCTTCTGTTTCCCAAAGCTAGCATCCTTTCTAATATTTTTTTGTGCCTTTTTTCAATTCACATGGAGGAAAAACTTTTTTCCAGGCAACAAAATGCATTTTTTGTGCGCCGCCTGCAGACAATGCGACAGACAGGAGGCGGCAGCGGAATGAAAAACTTGGGGGAGGGATGGAAAATGCTGTAGTGGTAGTAGTAAAGAGTAGTAGAGGCTTTATGGACTAAAGGGGGGAGGGGGTTTGGTGCCCTGCTGCTTGCATAGAGAGCATTCATTTTGGCCCTGTGTTGTCTGGGCTGAAAAGTCTGGCAAGGAAATCACAGACGATAAGGAAATGAGTGAAAATTCATTTCAGCTTGTTCTATTTCCCTCTCCCCTCGTTCGATGTGTGTACGTAGTAGTACTACTACTATTTTATAGTATTTTCTCTGCTTTCAGTGTCCAAAGTTTCGCCGCCATCGTTGACACATTCAGGCTGCCTCTCCGGCTTGTGGCTATAATTTGCCTGCATTTTCCTAACCCCAACTTCTGCTGCTGCTGCAGTTGAGCAATTTATTGCTGGAACATCATCCTTGTCAATTTTCTCGTTTTTCTTTATCTCTCTCTGTCTCTCTTTTGCGGCTTTTTTGTTTTCTGCGGCTTGCAGAACTTGAACTCAAATGAATTTTCTTTGACTTCCTTTTGTATATCCTTTTTTTTATACTTTTTTTTTAGAGTTTTTCATTAGAATTTCTATGCTGTCCTGCGGCAGTTTTCTCTAGTTAATTTGTGTGATTTGCTGCATTGACCAAAAGGGGGAGGTGGAAGAGAAGAAGCTTTAACTCAAGAATTGAATGGAAAATATATGTGTTTGGGGTAAAGATTGGTTGGATTCGGCTTACAAAATTTAAAATAAAATAGTTATTGCATGAAGATTTGATTTATTTCTTATTTATTTAACAAAAGATAAGTCAAAATATCATATATTACCAATTCCAATTCAATTAAATTCAATTTACTTCATTCATGACAACTGCAATTTGCAGATATGAATCTCAAGACACTCAAGACTCGAGGGAAATGCCAAGTGTCTGAGGTTGGTAACACCCACATACACCTGCTCTAAACACTTTCGATTTGTCTGCCAAAATGTCATAACTTTCGCTTTCAGAGAAGCCGCGAGTTTAACCCCAGACAGACCTTTGAATACGATTTCGATTCCGATTGGCGACCCAGTCCGGGTCCGAGTCGTCATCGTTTGTAGCATTTCCAAGTTTGTTGCACGCAACCAAAAGTAATAAATAAAATAAAAGTAGAAGTAAAAGTCAGGCGACAAAACAATATTTGCTTTTGTTTTTTTTTTTTGCAGTAAATTGCAGGCGACATTTCATTTGCTTTTTTTTTTGTTGTTTTTGTTTTCCTTTTGTTTGTCGTGACAAACGCTGTCTGGAACAATTTGAGTGTGACTTTTGTACAGCCATATAAATATATCTGAGTATATGTACATTATCCATTATGTACATAGTCCAACCTCTTGTGCCGCTTGTGGGCGTTGCAAAAGTGCAAAAGAAATTCCATATTTCAAGCCTCTTTTTCTCCCACTCTAATTTTTTTTTTATTTGTATATCGAATTTTTTTTTATAAACATTTGACATTTTGCGGCTAAATTATATTGTTTATTTATGGGTGGGCGATGTGTAATAGTCACTTAAAAAAGAAAAAGATACATTTTGCGGGGGCTCACTTCAGTTCGAAAGAAAGTTGTTTGAATGTTTCTATAATTATATTAAATAAATAATGAATATGTAATCATAATACCTCAATTAAATGTTTTGGTCATAAATAATAAAAACATTTACCTTTAAAGTTGAAAATCTATAAAAATAAACCCATAACATATTGATCTATTTTTGTGAACTCACTTTTTATGCCTTTTCAATTTATAAAACCCATAAAAATATTTCAAGAAAACTCTTCCTTTCTTTTATTCAACACTCTTCTTTTTTATATGAATGGCAATAATTTTATGCAAAACACACACACAAAGAGCTTGAAATCTCATCGTATCTTTTGGATCTCTGTGAGTCATGTAAAAAAAAGATAAAGAAAAAAATGATATAGAAATAAAAGAAAAAGAAAAGAGAGGGCAAAGAAAAAAACCAGAAAAAAGTGAAATGAAATCAAATTTATCTTGAACTTGAACTTGAAAAATGAAAATAAAGCCATCCAAGTCTGTGGGCCATGTTTTACGGTTTTTAGCAGCTGTTTCATATTTGTTTTTGTTGGTTTTAAATTTTTGTAAATGTTTGTTAAGGTATAAATTAAATTTTAAGCAACTTTTTTTATTTCAAATGAAGCTCTTGATGTTGCAGTTTTGCAGCTGCAAAAACTCGTATAAAAAGCTAAAAATATTATTATTTAAAATGTCTCAAATTTTGCAGTAGAAAATGTCTTGCAATTAATTTGATATTTTTTATTTTTATTGTTTTCTTTCGGTTGTCTGCTTGTGAATGTCAGCTGGCTCCAAGTCAGCAAATATATATATATATATATATTATTTTTGTGCGACTTTGAAACTGACGCAAAATTGCAACAACAAGCGCAAAATAATAAAAACTTGTATTTCAGCAAAACAGGGGTTAAAGGAGGGGGTGTGAGGGTTAACTGCGCAAAAGAACATTGAATGCACACAAAATGTGTTTTAATGAGATAATCGCAAAAAAACAAAAAGCCAAAAACCAACAAAATATGGTTGCAAAAAAAGTTAATCATAAGGCAGACGCAGCAACTGAATAGCAGCTAAAAATAATAATATATATACTATATCTCTGGCGATTGTAGAATTTAAGTAAATAATGCAAAAACTTATTGCATCAAGTGGAAGTGAGAGGCAAGAACTCTTAGAGAGAGATATATAGAGAGGGCAACTTAAATGGAAGCTCGTGTCATTTAGAGACTTTTAATTAGTTTAACATGGCCAAAACTTAATTGGGTAAAATATGAGTTTCTATAATAAAAATACTCAGAGAGCTCTTAGGATAATTACTTACAATACTAAATACTCGTGAGATACATGCATATATCTAACCATCTATCTTCATTCTATTAAGCATTAAACTAGTATCAATTAAAATCAACTAATGTGCATTCATTATTAAATGTCAAATATCGCAGACAGATACAAAATAAAAAAAACCCAACGCTTCCGTAAATAAACAAAATTCCAACAACAATTTCGACGTCATCAGCCAAAGTCAAATGAATTGCGGATAAATAAATGTACGTATAAAAAGAGGCGAATAAAATGACATAATAGAGCAAATAAAAGTATATACCTTCGGGCAGAAATATATACATATATATAAATTTATAAACATATTTAATTTTCTGGCGGGATTAATGGAATCGAATGCAAGTTAATAAATAAGCGAAGGCGAAACGAATTTAAATAAAAAGAGAAAGAGTGTGCCAAGAGCAGAGATAATAAATTATTTTAAATTGCAAGAAACGGTTGGAAATATAAGAAAAGGATTTTTAAAATAAGAAATTGTTTAAATGAATATTCTTAAACTTCTTTAAAGAAATAAATATTTTGCTCATAAAAGATATTATTAATATTTATGGTGATATACAAGTTAGATAAGAGTTAAAGAGTTTTTAAATTAAGAAATTGTTTAAAAAAGAAACTTTAAAGCAGTAAATAAATTATCATTTTGTTTTTGTTTATAAAAAAGTATACATTTTGAATTAAATCTTAAAGTTGTTAAGAAAATTAAAGGAAATTTATTAAAGAACACATATTTTTTGCTTTGATAATTTAATTTTTAAATTAGGAAATTTAAAAAAAAAATGAAAAGAAAAGTTAATAAGGATTTTCAAATAAAGAAATTATTCGAAATTGAAGAGAAAATCTTTAAACAAATAATTAATTTGTTGATATTTATACAAATTAAATATAAAGTATAGGGAAATTATGAAATTATAAAAAAAAATAGTTTAAAAGTACACATATTTTCCCACTTCCCTCTAAAGTATCTGCACCTTATTCATGCCATCGCTGTATCTGTATCTGCACTCTGCGCTGTGCTCATATTTGTATCTGTGGCCGTACTTGTATCTGTATCTTCTCCGTCTAACTGTTTGCTGGCAGTTGGCGTCGCTGTTTTTGCTGCTCGCCTCTTATTATTATGTATTAGCATTATTATTTACCCGTCCTCTTTATCTTCTTTTTTTTGTGTGGAATCAGCGTGGAATGAGGGATTCGTGGAATTGGGACACTTGTGTGCAGTGCGAGCGAATTTGATGTTGTTTTTTTGGGGGTTTGAAAATACTCTTTTGGCTCTCGTTCGTTTTGCGGCTTTCTTTGTGCGAAGAATTCTCTCAACAAAAAAAAAAACTGCTGTTAGTTTTCATCTCTCAAGCGACTTTTCGCGCGTGTCTGTCAATGTCAAATAAAACAATTTCTTTATTTTTTCCCCCTCTTTACTTTTGTACTATAATTTTTTATTAATTGTTTTGCTGGTCTAACAGCTTGCGTAAATATTTTGACTAAGTTGCATTGAAGCAAAAATTTCCTTGCAGTAAATTTCCACTCGACCAAAGGGGCGTATGAGTGATATTTTTCGAATTTCGAAAGCTGCATTTTTTGACTGACTGGAAATCTATTTCTTTGCATAACTTGAAATGCAAAAGCACAGCAACGAATCTCTTTTATTTTTTTTATATCTAAAAACTTGAAATGCGCAAGCAAACAAAAAAACACAAAAAACTGAACGAAAATTGAATTTTTTTGTTGTTATTTTTTATTTGGCAAGCAAACAAATACACACAAAGATTGCAACCAAGGTCAAATGATGAATAACAGCAAAATGCGCTGTTCTGTATGTATGTTTCTATATATATATATGTATCTGTATATATATATCTGTACCAGTCGCAGATCCCCACATGCAGAAAGAGCAAGGCAGAGCGAAACAGAACCAAAATGCGTTCTTTATATTTTCTTTTCTCTGCTGACGTTTTTTTTGTTGTTATTTTTTGAGTTTGCCGTACAAAGTAAATAATCTGTTGGTTGTTGGGAATTTGTTTTTGTTTTTTTTTTGGGTGGGAGGAAGGAAGAGGGCGGAGGGTGTCCCGCACATAGATCGCCATATACCAGCTATACACTCTTTCTGCCTTTTTTATATGAACTTTAGTTTAAATTTATTTGTGCATTGTCGTTGTCGTTCGGCGAGTGGAGAATTCGTTCTGCGAGTTGCAAATCCGCGTTGAGTTTGTCAAGTGGCGAAAAAACATTTTTGCATTTTGTATTTTTAACATATACATATATACATATATTTTTTTTGGATCGCAGGTGTGGTTATATAAGAATCGGATTTGAAAGCAACCTTTTATCGATTTTAAATGTAATAAATATTTTTATTCTAATTTTTAATGCAAATTATATAACAATGTTACAAGTTTATTACTTTAATTAAAATTAATATGGTGAAAGCATCCAAGAATAGTATTCAAAACATTTAAATTATACAAACACTCAAATGATTGTCAAAGGAAACAATTTTGTATTTAAAAAATAAACATTGTGATCTTTAAATTGTTGATAAGTGGTAAGATATTATTTAATACTTTATAATTTTAATTCTAGAAAATATCCTTAAAAAACTCCTTAAAAATCCCTAATTTCAATTTTAGGTACAAAAACTATAGATTTTTGTCCAGTTTCTACTCGTTTCTACTTCCTCGCTGAATATTTTCCATATAATTGTGATCATGGCGATTCTATGTACAACAATTCTATAGCGTTTCTCTGATTCCCAACGTTTTGCATACATCATGTGCATTAATTGCTTAATTGATTCACATTTCATTCAATTCACTCAATTCGTATTCAACGCTCACTTCACACACACACACCCTCTAAGATCTTAGTTTGAAAAAAAGAAGAATATCTTTAAGATTTCGCGTATTATTCTCACCTTTCATGCATCCGCGACCACTAATTCCTGGAATTCCTTTGACTGACTAACCCAAAAGTTGTTGTTCTCACACGCGCAGAATTTGAAAAAGCACAAAAGACACAAGAAATGGCGCCGAATATCCTTGAGAAAGGCAAAAGCCGATGACGAAGAGAGGACACAAACGAAAGAAGACCAGCAAAAAAAGTATCTTTAAAAAAGAAAAAGCCGCCGGCGCAGTCGCAGGCTGCTGCAGCAACAACAACGGAAAAGATAAATCAAAAAGTAGCCAAACACACTCACCACTGCAATCGCAAAAAAAATACAATAAAAAAATAACGAACAAAAAAATTCCCCAACAGTCAGACCAAAAAAAAGAGAGCTAAAAAGCAAGCCATAAACAGTTTGATCCGCTTTTTTTAGTCTTGTTGTTTGGCAAATAACTGCATTTGACCTTGTTTCGATCTGTGTTTGTATGGGTTAGCTTAGAACAAACAAGATATATGTACATCTGTACGTATACGTAATATAATCGTATATGCCAGAGCGGGAAGGCGATGGCGTGCTGTGTGCATGCGAATTCATATTTGCGATATTCGCTTTTGTTGTTGTTTTTGTATATTTTTGGCGCTTGTTTGCTTTGCTTTCAATTTTCGCTGCGCACCAAAAGACGAAACATAGAGAGGCAGAGAGAGAAATAGTGATAAAAAATGCTTCTTGCCAAAGCACAAGTGTTTTTTTGGGGGTTTTTAATACTCTAATTTAGAGGGTTTTTATGAAAAAATTAATTTATAAAAATTAATTTTAAGAAAATTTATTTTTTAAGCATTAAAATGTATTTTTTAGTTAATTTTCAAAAGGATATTCTAATATTTTCTAAGCCTTTACAAATTTATTTTGCCAATAATTTAGCTTCCTTGTGGAATTTTTTTTTTTAAATAAATATCAACTTCCCCAAAATATTGCTCAAATAACGGAAATTTTTAAAAAATTCTCTTGCTTATTTTTACCATTTCCCCCCTATTTTTATCTCTAATGTGCAATTTTTGTTTAGCTAAATGTAGGTTAAATTTACGGAAATTGCGCCGAGGGCAGAGATATGTACATTCATATACAAACTTATATACAGAATATATGTAAGTTTGAGTGTCTGTGCTTTTGGTATAAAAATATAAAATAGCCATAAAACAAAAGCAATACAAAACAGATACGTGTGCAGATAGCACACATACACACACACAGATACGCGATTGAGTTCTTGTTCTTGCTGATGTTCTTTATTTTTGTTTTTGTTCTTTTTTTCGGTATGTCTGTGTGGATTATGCAATAATTGAGCGAGGAGACCGAGTAAGATAGTCCGAATGACTAATGATATGGAATTGGCTGCAAACAGGTGCTGAAAGCGAGATAAAAAAGTGTTCCTTTTTTGAGGAACTCTTGAAAATGAATTAAAATTTAATTTGCAAATATTTTTTAATGTAGTTGCGGTTGAAGCTTGAAAATACTTCGCCATTTGCGCGCATCCAATCAGAATGCAATGTAGCTAAAAGATAAAGATACATTTTCACGATAGTTGCATTCTTCTCTTTCTTTTTTTGCTCGGCTATCAACTTCGTGTCTTTGTTCTTGTTGCTGTCGTTGCAATTTTTTTATTCGCATGCGCTTTCGGCTTCGTGCAATGAATTTCAATTCGTTGGGTTTATCTTTGGGATTGCACGAAGCAGCTTCGTGTTTGTTTGGTTTTTGTAAAAGTTCGGATGTGCATTGTTCTGATTGGAGGAAAAAATACGAATGCATTTGTAGAGAAATTCAAGAGAAATATGAAAATAATTTTAAAAAAGAAAGATTTTTGTAAAAAACTTTCAATTTAATATTTAAATCTTACTTAAATATTGCTTAACATAAATTCAAACTCAATTAAACTCAAAAACTAATTAAATT
This sequence comes from Drosophila mayri, assembly GCA_008042485.1. NCBI lineage: Eukaryota > Metazoa > Arthropoda > Insecta > Diptera > Drosophilidae > Drosophila > Drosophila mayri. The sequence goes on along the minus strand of VNJN01006808.1, from coordinate 31,939 downwards.
TTCATTTTTTTCATTGTCTTTGCAGGTAAATAAATTGTTCCTTTTGGTATAACAACAAATTTCCGCCCCCGAGTAAGTTTTACCAAGGCTTCCCCCAAATAATAGATAAAAGATACAATATCTTACAAATCTTAAGCATAGTCATGGCTCAGTTGCGCACTCTACTTGCCACGTCATGCTGTAACAATTCCGCAGTGCGTTTCCCAATTTGGGAAAGCAACTCCCCCACCTTCTCCTTGGGAAACCCATGAAAACCAGATCCATCATCCCAGCAGCAGCAGCGGCAGCAGATGGAAGATGAAACTTTAAGCCACCACCAAAAAAAACAAAAAGGAAGAGAGTGTGCCGCTGCTGTTGCCCACACCCACCCAGAAAACTTCCCTTCCGCCGTTCGCCTGCAAGCCAACAAAACCAGAATGCAATTCCGGACGAGAAATCTCGGCCGGAAAAATAGGAAAATCATCCTTCGGGGCACGTGCTGGTAATGAACTCAAACCTCGCTTGAATGCAACCCCTGCAAGGGAGAGTCCTGTCGAGTGTTTAGGGGTAGCTCTTCGGGGCTAATCCCCATGACTGCAGCTGCAGCATCAAAGGATCTTATGGCGGGCGCCATCCCTCGTCGAGTGCAACTGCAACAATTTTTTTTCGGGTTCAGTTAATTAACCGTTGCGTCTTTGTTGCAATTGAGGGGTTGAAGGGGTTGCAGGCGCAGACCTTTCGAGGGGGTTGCAACTCCGACGAGTGCTAAGCTGTCCAAATTGGTGATGTGACAGGCGCTACGCGTGTGCCGCCTCACAACTAATTGCACTTTCACAGAATCCCAAAACACAAAAAAAGGATTGCACAAAGAGGTTTTTCGGGAAAACTGGTTTCCATTACAATGTACAATGTATTTCCCTGCACAAAGTTGCTTTTGCCACAAGGATTTGTCCATGGGGGTTGTGATGTAGTTGGAACATGAAAGGAAAACATGTTAAAAGGAAACATAAATCCTACAAATTAGTCAGAAGTCATAAGTTTTTCAACCCTTTATAATATAGGTTTTATAAATAGAAAACTAATGAACAAAAATAAATAAAATTCTTTCAAGACTTTGAACTTTAAAAAATAAAGCTTAAACCTTATTTATTGCTTATTCAGTTTTTGAAATAAGTTGAAATCTTGAGAGTCCTTTGCTTGTTATAAGTTTTCAAGTCCACACCTGAAAGTTTTCCCTTTTCCAACTGCAGAAAACAAGAGAGAAAACTCTTCAAGCAGCAAATAAAAAACCCAAGGATTGTCTACTTTCTTCTCTTTCCCTTCTGATTTTTTCAGGGCAATCGTCTTCGTCTTTGCCTCAATTTGACACATTTTCAATAGTCACCCCACGCAGGATGGGGTCCTGTTCCTGCTGACTGCAACTTTGCGCCTTCATCAATCTGCCTGGGGGGCGAAAAAAAAACCCCAAAGGAAAAAGAAGAAAATGAGAAGCAGAACTAAGAAGGGAAAAAAGAAAAAGGAAAGCAGTTATTCTGCTGGAAATGCTAAGGGAAAAAGAGTCACGCCTCTGTGAAGGCTCTCCCCAATTTTTGGGTAGGAAAAAACTTTGTTGCAACATTTTGTTCTGCCGCCTGTAAGCTCAATTGCCCAACAGTAGGACTCTGACCACGTCCTGGACTTTTCCTTTTCTTTTTTTTGTTGTATTTTTTTATTAACAAAGAAAAAGGGAATTTAACTTTTGTTGCTTACGTCATTGGAAATTCTGTGTTTTTTGGCAAGTGGCGGGGAATAGGAAAAAAGTAATTTTAATGCCATTTTGTTGTAGGCTCGTATAGGAAAATGGGGCTAAGAAACAGAAGAGAAGGGAAGGACAGAGAGCAAGAGGAAAATTTCCATTTTCCAGCTTTGGCTATTTTTTATGTACATTGCATTTTTATTTCCTTTACATTTTATATATTTTTTGTCTCTAAAAATGTATTTATTTTTAAGGAAATTCGGTAAATAAATATATAAATTTTTAAAGGTGCTGAAATATAATTTAAAAAGAAAATAAGGAAGCTTTTGTATACTTATATTGAAAGAATTTGAAACCATTTGAAAATTTTCAAACAAATTTAAAAAAATGTCTCTAAAATATTTTTACATATTTTTCAATTTCCAAATTCTTAAACATTTTTCTATAAGAATTTCAAATATTTCAAAAAGTTTCAAATATTTATAAAAAATATTTTAAAGTGTCTATCAACTCTCTTTCCCTCTTCTCCTCTTTCTCCTTTATTTTTTATGCCTTACCTTGTCCCCTCTTCTCTGTTGCCTTTTATTTTTTATGCTCTTCTCATTCAATGCACGTCCAATGAAAATGATTGTGTATACGCCTCAGTGCCCCGCGGCAAATGCGTGCGGCATGAGTAATTAGCAAGAGCAGGACACTCGTCAGGATACACAAGGCACCCACACTGGCACACACACACAAGCACACAAGCACACACCTATACCTACAAATAATTGCCTAATTGCATTAGCCCAAAATTATACTGCATTTTTGCACTTCAAAGAAGAACATTTTCGGGATGCCGCCGCCTGGCTCCTTCACAACTTTCACTTTTCTCGTTTTCGTTTTTTCCTGTATTTTTTTTTTTGCAGGACAAAAACTGGGTGACAATTTGCTGCACAAGTGCGTGACAATATCTGCGTGGCAGTGTGCGTGTGCAACCCCCAAAAATAAAACCTACAAAAGCCCAAAGTGTACATATCACCCACCCTTGGCTCACAAGAAAATTGATTTTTCCGCAGTTTTCCCGTTTTCCCGTTTTCTCGCTGCAGTCTGCGTTTTATGTGCGTTCCTGCGAGTGCTTTTTTGGGTCCTGTTTTTGGGCTCATCTCCTTGGGGTCTCCCCTTTGTACATGGGCATAAATTATGTGCGTGTGTATGGGTTTTTGTGGGTGGACTTCGAAGGAGGAGCAAAAGGACTTTGACTGCGCCTGTGCGTTCTTTTTGTATTGTTTTGACACTTTTACTCGAGGTGATTTGCAGCAGCATCTGCAGAATTGAAATGGGTTTTTGGGAACTGGACACAATTCGGCTGCTCCTGAGATGTTTTGCAGTTGTCTGAAGGAAAGGGAAGAAGAGGGACAAAATGCTGGGTTTATGTTAAAGATAAACCAGGGAATAATTCTTCATATTCTGTATATTTTTAAACTTTTATTTAAGTTAAGAGGTTTAAAGTTTCAATTTAGATTAAAGTAAAATTTATTAGCCTTAAAAAATTTTAAACGTATTTATTAGCTCTAAACTAAACGTTGTTCTCTCTTTTTAAATAATTTTTCTTATTACTAATTATATTTCTTAATAATAATATTTTATTAATAAACATTTTGAAAGATAACTTTATAAAAGGTATTAAAAAAATACATTCCTCCATAAAAGCCATTTTCTTGATTATATTCAAGTATATTTCATACACAAAATAATGTTTCTGATTGAAATAAGCTAATTCTTTATTATTTCTTCAATTTAAAAAATGTTTAAACAATTTTACAATATGTATATTTAAGCATTCAACTGTTTGTGAAATCAGAAATAATATACAATTTACAAAGTTATTGATATTTAAAGTGACATCTTTTAACCAGCCTCGTTGCCTTGATATTTCTCCATAAAATATTTAAATATTTTCCATTAATATTCATAGCATTTAACGATGAATTCAGAGCATTGATATTTATTCAATTCTTTTTTTTTCAATATGACTTTTTCAATCATTTTTTTCTATCCTATTTTTTCAATTTAAATTTTGGAATCCTTTTTGGTTAAACCCATTTTTTCCCGAATTATTTCATATAAATACATAATTTCTGTTGAGGACAACCCCCAATGGGTTGTGCGTGTGCCTAATGCCACGCCCATTCGTTGAATGAAAATCACTTGACTTTTCATTAATAAAATTGGCAGCAGACGCCCTGAAGAAGGGTACAAATGGAGTTTTAGAGTTTTTAAATGGAGAATGGGGATCTCTCGATGAATGGGCCACCACGACCACATATGCATCTGATACTTGGCTTACACAGCCAACATTTGAACCCTTTTTTTCATTGTTAAATTTTATAATTTTTTTTTACATTTTTTTCGCGTCAAGAGAGACACGCAGAATGCGGCTTACCGAAAACTGAAAGGTTCCTCCGATCCGCGAGTCGCGTATTTCCAAAACTTCTTTTCAAAATTTTTGGTGGCATAAAAAAAAGGACTCACACCTCGCACAGGATTGCAGCAACCCCAAAAAGTGAAATTCATTTAGAAAAAAATTGTTTTCCATACGCATTAATGCAGCAATGCGTAAGCAAGAAAAGAAAGACTGGGAAATTGTGAGGGGAATGGGGCCAGACTTTGTTATGATTATGCTATATATATGCTATATATATATCGGGGTAGTCCTTGTAAGGACTTGTTTGTTTGAATTTGGCAGTCTTTGATATGCGACAAAGGCTACGTTATTTATTGCTTAATTTTTGGGAAATTGATTAACGCAGGAAGTTCTTTGTTTTTAAATAAAATCGAAGTGAGTTTTTTTTAAAGGGTTTTAAGGGTTTTAGGATAATTTTTTTACTTATAAAGAGAGCCATATCTTAATAAATACTTTTGTTTTATGCTTTCCTAAATATAAACTCACTTTTTGAGATCCCTTTACTTTTATTTTTAATTTTTAAAAACCTCCTTAGCTTTTTTTTGAAAAATATTTTTGTAAACTCCTTGAACATCCATTACCATTGTTTGTTTTAAGCTTTAGCCTTGTTGGGTGCTTGGTTATAGCCAAACCACCCCACAAAATCATTCCATAAATTCTCCACACCCCCAACCAACAAGATCGCTGTTCAAAATTCAATGAGCAAAGTGCCGCCTGGACGTTGAATTTATTGAAAAATCATGATATGTAACCATCGCATAACCGCAGGAAAGGGTTAAGGCAAAGGGCCGTCCAGTCCAGCCTGCCTGCTGATAGCCAGGAAGCGGGTCCTGGCTCAGAGTTTGATTTTGAGGCTGAGGCTGAGGCTGAGGCTGGGTCTGGCATGCAAAAGCGTCGATATGACAGCTTGACTGAACTAAAACCGCGTTGCCGTTGCTAGACAAAAGGCCAAAACACACACACACACTGAAGGGGGGGCATAAAAACACGCATGGCCAGGACCAGGAAATATGATTTTTTCGTGCTTGTTGAGCATTGAGGTAGCAGGAGCTCTTCCTGGAGAGCCTACCATGGACGCACACACGCTGATTGACGTGCCTTTTATTGATGCTCTTGATTGGTTTTTACCTTTTTACACAGACATGCGGGTGGGTGGTCCTCCTATCCACCTTTCAAGCACCACCCAACCCACCTGCACTCGTTAGTTCAATATGTGCGTCGGTGTCTGGGTGCCACGCCTCCTGGGTTATGATTTTTATTACAGGTGGGATATGAGCTAAAGGATGATACAAGCAGAAAAAATATAAAGGAGAAATGTCCTTCTCTCTGATGAATTGTTTTGCTTTTGCTCCTCTCGTCTCTCGTTGTGTATTTGCGTAAAAAATGTTTGCAGCTTTTCAGGGTTTTAATTTTTTATGCACATAGCGGATTTTAGCAAGCAAAAATCTATTTGCGTTTTTAATCAAATGTTCAAATTCTTTGGCAACGTATCCTTTGGTTTGTTTAACTTTTGTATCGTAATTGCATATCTCGGAGAAGAAACAACAGGGAAGTGGAAGTGGAACTAATCAAATGTCTGCCATCGTCCGGCTGCTATCAGTACTTCCGTTTCCGTTTTGTTTTTTGCTTGAGTCTCATCCTTGATCCGTTAATGCTTTAATCCTTGCTAGGTCCACGATATCCTGTAGCCTGTCCGCGTGTATTAAATCGATGAAGTATTAACGACTTAATTGCATGTTTGTCAGACATTTTGCATTCCCTTTTTACCCCCTATCATCCTTTGGGAAGTTTTTCGAAAATTTCGTTGTTATCCTGGGCTCACAGTAGGCGTTGCAGTTGAGTCCTGCGGCGAGAGCTCATTTCGGGAAATGCGAATTCGATTAAAGTAATGACTTTTTGAGTAGCCTTTTGGGGGTTGGGCGTTGAATGATGGGTAGTTAAGGTGTGTGCGGGGGTGTTATCTTTTAAGGATTGAGCAGAGGGGAAAAGAAGGTAAAAGGAAGGCGGAGAAGTATAAGGAAGGATAAGAAAAGGAGCAAAGAAAGTGCCTAAAAAGTTTCCTTGAAGAGAGTTATATTGATTTTATGTCATTAATTTGAAATTATTAGGTGATTGTGGTAAACGAACGGGGCTAAATATGAATTTAAATATTTTAATGAATTTTAAATTGCATAAAAATAAGTTATTGAAATTTAGGAGATATATAAACAATTTTAAAGATACTTCTATCAACAATTAAAATAATAAACATGTTTTCAAGCCATTTTTGGTACTTTAAGGCCTTTCAAATTTTTAAATCAAAGTTTTAAATTAAATAATATAAAAACAAAGTGTTTTTTATAATAAAATGAATTATATTTTAAATCCAGAAGATAAACATTTATAAATAAACATTTTTACAAGCAATATTTTGAACTTAAATCTCTCTTAAATTTTAAAGAAAAATTCTTTTCAATTGCAACAAAACTCATTTAACCCCAGACAGTCAGCAGGTTTTCCTTTCCCAAAAGGAAAAACCACATTGAATCAAACCGAAAACCCACAAAAGCTTTCAGTCTTCTAATTCTTGGATTTCTAATTCCAATCCAAAGCCTCATTTTCCCCTCCCTCTCTCAAGGACAGCTTAACGTACTAATTGACAGGCAAGCAAAAATATTTACGTACTCCAAGTCCAAACATTCTAATCAATGCACTGCGAGGGACAAAGGATCGGCCTAAAAAAATACACGAGGGAAGCCAGGCAAACCGACAAACCGATGGAGAGATATAGTAAAAGTCCAATCTGTAGTAGCCTAACAGATGGAAGGAGTATAGATATATATATACTATATATGAGAGGGGTTGCAAGCAGACAACAACAGGCAGGACAACGAAGCCTTTCAAACAAACAGCAATCCTGGCCAAGGGAAATTCATCAAAGCCTGTTAACAAAAACAAAAAAAAATGGGAAAGGAGAAGCATTTTCAGGCTCGACTCCTGTGCGTGGCTGCCTTCTGTGTGTCCAACTGTCAAAATGCGTCGAAGCGAACATCATTGGATTTGTGATTGAACAGAAATTTCCATACATTGAAGCTGCTTCTATATTTTTTTCCTAGTCGTTGTCCTTGTCTGCCCATTTTCATTTAGAAAATGCATGCTGGAGTGATAATGCCAGAGAATCTGTGGGGTTTTTCGGGGGGCCTGGACAACCTTCATTAGTCCAGGGATATATCCTTCCTCCTCACATCGCTGGCTGGGGCGAATCGAAAATTTATATTTACGGAATTGTAAGTTATGCACTCGACTGGCTCGCAGTGTGAATTGTCTGTCAAATGTCGCGACAAGCGGAATTTCCCTTTTTGCAATTTTTCCAGAGTGGTTTTCCCTGTCACAGAACCCTCTCCCATTTCCACAATCAACCCCCAACCCCCTGCTTCGTTCAGCGTTCAATAATTGTGTAAAGCGCTTTCAGTTTTACATTTCAATCTTAATTTAGTTTTCGGCATAACGTTTGCTTGCCATTTTACTCTCTGACCAAGAATTGACGACCGGACAAAAGGGATTCCATCCGGCCAAAAAACCCGGGGACGGCCATCCACCAAGCTGGAGGGGTATTTACGGATTTTGGTTCTGCTTTCGGGGGCTGGGGGGGGGTTAGGCAAATTGTTATTTTTGTTGTTCGCCATTTGGCCAGTTGATCTTTTGGCTAATGAAGTTTGTCATTGAGCTTTATTTAATTTGGTGATGATGCGAATAAAACAACAACAGCAGGAGGAGGAGGAGGGAAAGGGGGGGGGGGGGGTATTTAAAAGGTTGGAAGAGAGGAAGCATCAATAAAGGCAGCAGGATACATTTTAAAAATGTTCAATTGCAAATTGTTTAATGATTTTTGAAGGGAACAAAAGGAAGGGTTTTCTAGTGGAGTTATGGAAGATTTTCTTGGGAAATAAAAATTTTGTTTTAAATTTAGAAGGTAAATATATATAAATTAGTAAATTTTTAAAGCAACGTTTTATACGAGCAACAAATTGTGTGATTAATTTATAAAGAAACTATTTTATAAATAATTTCCAAATTAAAATAACGTTGGTAAAACCTCTTATAAAATATTAAGATAATTGTTACACAATTTCCCCCTCATATTTTTCAACCCCTCTCAGCCACTTGACATCAATTTCCCCCTCATCATTTTTGCAACATGAAAACGTTTCCGTAAAACTTTGACAGTTTTCAAATTCAAGATGACAATTTGAGCTGTCATGGACAGAGGTGGAAAATAATGCGGCGCGTGCTTTGCGTGAGGGGAGAGAGCAAAGGTCAATTCTTTTCAGGCCCACCTGCAGCTGTCAAAGTGGACCTCATCCTCTGGCTACTTCTCCTCCCTCTCCTAAAGTTCCTCCTCCTTCTTTCCCCCCTCTCAAGGTTAAAAACCATCTGAAGAATTGCTTAAAACAATTGCGCATACGACGCGTGGCCTGCGTGAAAATTGCAACATTACAACCGGTAGGAAAAATGCTTGGGAAATGGCAATGGGGTGAAATGGATGGATGCCGTGTATGTATAGCACTTTGGACACCGTCCATCCTCTGGATGTTCCTGCCAGTTACCTTTTTGACATTTGATTGAGATTTGTTATCGGCGAATTCATCAATGATATATACAATAAAAATACACACGCAATGCCAGGAAGGGGGACCCAGACTTTGTGAGACGCACAAAAAAAGGAAATCTAGGGGGAGAGAGGGGGGAGACTCCTGTCCAGTGACCATTCATTCTCTGTGCGTCCTGTGTCCAAACGGGGATGGATGAGAGATCCTGGCAACTCACACCCACCTGGCAAATAGTTATCGGCCAGGACCAGTGACATTCGCAGGCAGGCAGGCCGGCAGTCATCCTGGCTCCGTGTTACTTCTATTAGATTTTTTCCTCTGCCTGGAATAAAGAGGGGAAAAAATGGAAAAACGGGCAGCCAAGCAGCTGTTGTTTGGTCCTGCCTCAGCCTTCTAGCTCCACCCCCCAAATGGTTGTGTATTTTTGCAATAAACCAAGGCTGGCCAGAGCTGGCCATGCGTACCTTTCGATCCTTGTGTGACATTTGAATTCGGCACGAAAAGTGGGTAAATTTGGGGGGTTTTTTCTTTTAGCCAAGTTTGGCAGCCTTTGGCAGAGACCCCCCCAACGTTTGCGTATCTATTTTTTAATTTTGCTGACGAGGCACGAAAAACATACACAGAACGCAATTGTTCCAACGTTCACAATGCATTCCAGTAGCTTGGCTTGGCTGCTGGCTCCTGTTTTGTGTCCTGACATGTGTGCGTCTCATGCTGATAAGCAGGAGCCAGCCAAAAGGGAGGTATAACTGGGGGCTTTAACCCCCTTTTCCACACACAGAGAGAGTCCGCGCCAAATGAAAAGTTAAACTGTGTGACGCGTTTGGGAAAATGCGGGATTGGGAAAAAGGATGAAAATGGAAATGGAGATGGAGATGGAGAGCAGCCATCCAGCCAGGATGCTTCTGTGTTTCTGTGTGATGAATATTTACTGCGTGCGCTAACTGCTAACTACCTACAGGTATTCTCCCCCTTTTTATTTTTTGACATTTTTAATTGGGTTTGAGCCACGCCAAAACGCGAAAAGCAGAGGGGGTTCAAGGGGCGAACAGTTTTTGCCACTTTACGCTTGTCTGTCGCGAGGTTTGCTTGTTCTTCATGATTGAAGGATGGCCAAAAACTGGGGGCTCGATTTCACAAAAGAAACTTAAACGTTCATTTAAGGTAAACAATAACCAAAAGTATATAAATGAAACCTTAATAAATCAGAGATATCTTTTACTGATACTTTTTAAGTAGTTAAGAATGTTTAAGCATCAACTTGTCTAGAAATATACTCCATTTTATTATTAAATTTATAAATATTTTAACCCCTTAACTAAATGAATTTTCCCTCTTTTTTCTACTTGCAGGTAACTAACTTTTATGCTTAGAAAACTCTCTCAAGCGTTAACTATTTGGTTATAAACCTACCAAGTCATCGTAAGTTCAGTACATATCTCAACCCAAATTTAATTATGTCTCGAAAACAATTAATTTGGAAGGCCTATACAAAAGCCTACAACTTGCAGTGGCTTCCCCCAAAAAAGTAAAGATACAAAAATTACAATTTGTAATGGCGACAAGGCAAGCGTATCTTCAAGATACTTTTTGTTGTACTTGCACTGCATTAACACAACTTTTTCTATATATATTTTTTGTGCTGCTCAGCCAAGCGTTTTAAGCTAACTGTCAACCGAATTTGTGTTAACTGCTTTTGGTGCCTTTGGCCCTTAACTGATGGCAACTCATTTGTTATTCATGGAGCTGCATTTCAAGCTGGTTGCATTTCGCGTGCATAGATAATTACCAACAACGACAATTGAGTTTCTCCCAGTGGAAATGAGGGGAAATTTTTGTGGGTTTAAATTATAATTATTATTAGTTTGTGGTATATTTTATGAAAGAGAAATTGGGGGAGTTTAAGGGTCAAGAAGTTAAAGTGTTTCTTTGGCAGACTTTAAAGGATTTTTATAGGAGTTTTAAGAAGTCAAAAGTTTAACTTTTTTTTATATTTTTTTAAAAGATATCTTTAATATTTGTCAACACTTTCTTTCTCCCAAAGGTCTTGCCTCCCTTTGGCTTTTCTCTAAATCAAAACTATTACCAATAAACCCATTTTCATTCCCTTCAAAAAGCAGCTTCTTTTGCCTTTTCTTCCGGAAACATATTAATGAGTTATATTCCATAAAGAAATCGGTCCATCAAGTGTTAGGCTCCAAATCCCATTGCAATTATGTGTGTGGTAATAGGGAAAACCATAACTGCGTAAAGTGGAAATGGCGACAAAGTTACTCAATTCACCTGCTTGCCGGATGCACCTGACGATGATGATGATGGGACAGAAGCAGAAGCCACCTGCTACTCCACCCACCCGCTGTGCTGCTGCTTATCTCAGCGGGCTGTGCGGGGAGATGTCATAACTCAGTCATCTCATTCTCACACTTTTTTATGCAATGCAAGAGAGGTGGTCCGCCTTTGCCTTTGATGTGGCTTCTGCCACCCGCGGCGAAGTATTTCACAATACTTCCACAATTTCCACAATTTCCCCAACTGGCGCTGTGAATTATGCGACATTTATTCTTGGCTCTTTGGCTGCACATCTGCCGGCGTTTTGCCCATTATGCGGACATGTGTAATATGGCCTAAGGAGCCTTTACTTCATCTGTCAGTGGCAGTCTTCTGAAAAATATTGAAAATAAAACAGGGGAAATCCTGGTGGCAGAGATTGGGAATAAAAGGAGGTTGCTCCAGCTGTCATTGGCAACTTTTGCAAATACGAATGCGGTAATGTTAGCAAATCGCTGTTTATGGTTGAAATTTCATTGGAAATGCTTATAAATATTATAGACGAAAAGGTCAACACCTGTGGTGACTTTTAGGTGGAAAAACAAAGCAACAGTAACAAGAGAATCTAATTAAATTATTTTATATTATTTTATGTGAATTTCAAGAAGGAAAATTAGTAATTAATTCTGCAAACTAATCACCGAAATTATTATATTTAAAAATATTATAATTTCTTAAGGAATTTCCTCTAATCAAAATCAATTTCAAGTGATTGCAATGTCTTTGTTCAAATGCGTTTCTTGGGAAACTACAAAAAGAAACCTCAAAAAAAGTAACAAAACAGCCGCCAAAGATTTCATAATAAAATGCGTCATTTGTTGAAATTAATTGCCATTCAAAATCAAACAAGAACGTCGAAAATAGACAGCATTTTGCATACATAAAGAAGTATCTATGTATCTCTTTGTATCTATGTATCTGTGTATCTTTGAAGCAGACCACTCGAGTTATGCTGCACTCAAAAAATGTGAATCACGGAATTGAAACGACTTGACGTTTTGTCTAAATAGTGCACAAGGTCAATTAGTCGATAAAAAATTAAAAATGCGAGTTTTGTATATAGTTTGCTGTTTTGTTTATGACTGAATTTATTTAGAAGCTGCGGGAATTGAAACTGTGTTGGGAATTATGTAAATATTGCCAACTGATCTGCCTCAATAGTTTAATTATTTTTTTTTTTGAAAAGAAAGTGAGTAATATTTATGGATTTTTAAGGGAAAGTCTTAAGGAACAGAGAAGTATTCTTTTGGTTTTTTAAGGGAAAACTATAAGGAATAACACGCATTTTTATACTTAAAATATAAAGCTTGTATCCTGACTGTTTTAAATTAATTTTAGAGAGGTTTTTGTGATTTTCTAAATTAATTTGTAGCTCTTTTATCATAAAAACTTTAAAGTTTAGCAAATTAAGATATAAATCTTATATCTTAATTGCCTTATTTTTAAATACGTTTTGTGATTTTCTAATTTCATTGTTAGATGTTTTATGATATCATAAAAACTTGAAAGTTTATCTTTTAAAAAGGCTTTTTGTGATTTTTGAAATACATTTTTAATTGTTTTATTATCACAATTTTAAAGTTTATCAAAGCAGTTAACATTTTCTTATTTTATTATTTATTTCGTATTATTAGTTAACCCTTTTTCAGCTGCATTTCTGCTCTCATTTGATTGCGTAATACCATCTTTCGCTTTGCGAGGATCAACCCTTTCTTTCTCTTGTGTCCTTTGCCCTCCAGGCTATAAGTTCTCGATCCAAATACCATCTTCTTCTTTATTTTCCTGCCCAACACAAAGACAATTGGAAGAGCATAGAAAGCTGCTTTTATTTCATTTGTGTTCCAGGAACGCATATCCTAGTGGAAAGGTGTGTGTGTGTCTTTGTGTTTGTGAAAAGGATTTACGCGTTGTTGTTTTTTTTTTAATGTACATTTCGCACATATCTCCAGCTTTTGTTGTTGTTTGCTTAGAGGCAGATAGGTTACCAGATACCTGAGCTATGATTTCGCCTTGAGACTTCATTCAGGTGCGATTTGTACAAACAACTATAAAAATTTCACAGAAAAAAAAGACAGGGAAGGCTGCTATATAGAATTTTTGATCTATTTTTTAGCTTTGGCGTTGGCTTCTTACTTTTTTGTGTAATTGAAAAAGCATTTCAAATGCAGCTGCGTAAATTTCATTGCGTACATGTTTAGATTTCCAACACAACAAAGGAGGCAGGACATCAACAGGATATATACAGAAAGAGAGAGAGAGAGAAGTACAGTTGTGCTTAGGCTGAAAGCTGAAGCTCCTGAAGCGAGAAGCTAACCAAGTGCAAAAATAAAGAAGTTTTTGGTTGGGTTTTTGTAAAAGGCATGTTGTTGGGGTTGCTGCTTCTCCAGAGGGGGGGAGGGATGGTAGTGACTGTGGATGAGGATAAGGATGAGGATGTGGCACTGGAAATAGAAAGGTAATTCCTTTTGGGAGAGGTGGTAAAAGTTGCCTTACTTTTTTTGGGGGTTGAGAATGCTCTACTTGCTACTTGCAATGTTCTGGACAATGTAAATTCTTTAACTTAAACCTCAATCAAAGTCTTAACAATTGAAAGAAAATAAATTTAAATTTAGAAAAACCTTTAAGGGAAATATTTCCAGTTTTTTGTTTTATAAAAGCTTTTTAGATTCAAAAAACCTTTCAAAGAAATCATTTACAGTTTTGTTTAACTGAAGTTGTATATATTTTAGGGTTATTTTGCTACCAAATGGACTTTAACATTTACGTTTTTATTTTATAAAAATTGTTCTATATTTACTGGTGCACATTTTGAAAAGAATTTTCTTTAAAAAGAAAGCTAATTACAGGAATTAATTAGAAAACATTAATTATATTTCTGGCAATATTAATTACCTTTCTTTTATTTATTTTATATGAATATCCAAAAAATGAATACCTGTAATCACCTTTCTTTTAAAGACTTTCCTTAATAAAACCATAAAATATTCCCGTACATCTTAAAGATAAAACCCCTCATCTTCCTGCATTTGTGGTTTAATCATCTCAATCAATTTCTCTCAATCTTGCAATCATGATTGGCCCTCAAGGGCAACCTTATTCCACTGGCACTCCCCTTTCCCCAAATCGAATGAATTCCAGTCTCGGCAGAACTGCAAACTTCCCAGGAATTTCTTAATAGCTTTTTACCGATATCCACTTTTTTACCAGCGAGTCCCAAAAAAGAAACCGTTGATTTGACGGTCAAAAAAATAAATTAAAAAGGAAACAAACTGAGGAAAAAAATCAACGCTTTTGGCAGCGAAAAAAGTGGCGAGGACGCATTTTTCTAACGATTAAACAAATTCGAAGAAAACAAACGCATCCCATGCAACGTTGAGGCAGTTGCCTCACCTGCAGTTTCCAGGAAATTCAACCAACACAAAAAAAAGAATGATAATAAGGAGGGGAAGAAGGGGGCAAGAGGGTAGAAACAGTAGACGAAGCACAAAGTCAAAGTCAAAGTCAGTGGCAGAGGCAGGAGTCTGGGGGGGAATCCGAAAGCTTGTGCCTCTTCGCTGGCGTTGCATCAAAACCTTAAGACGGCGGCATTTTTGAGTTTGAACCCAGAATTCTGAGAATTGAATCGTATATCTTTCAGAGGTTTCTTCGTGTTTGCTTCTTTCTAAATGCTCGATTAATTTCTAATAAATTGGTTGAAAATGCTGCAGGCCAAAGATAGAGTTACCAACACAAATGCGATGCTGCAGTTTGGGCCAATTTCTTTAACTCTTGGCAGAGCTTTTGAAATTTGAGTTTTTGGTGGAACACAAATTCTGGGAAATGCTCTTGGAGTAGGTAAGGCTATATTATATATAGCTAAATCTTTGCAATCTGCATTTTATGTGTTTTTTTTTTGTTTTCAACAGAAAGCAGGCACTGGTCTCCGCTGTCAAACGCATCGAAACTGAAACTAATCGCAAAATACAATTTTCTCTTCATTCTCGTTGCAGCATTTGTCGTGTTCGGATTTTGATTTCGTCGTCGCTTATAATTCGTCGCTGAATTTCTTATGCAAACGCCAAATAAAATCTTATCATCATCATTATTGTCAGCAACGAATAAAACAGTAACGGAAATAATTGTTATTGATAAACCGGAAGTCGTCGTCATCGTCGTCGTCGTCAAATTAACTAAACAATTGCAAAATTCCCTTTGGCTAAGGATTTGCAGCAGCCGAATAGCATTTATGCTCTGCTGGCAGCTACAAAATTCCACGAAATTCCATTTTGGCAACACAACAACCAAAAACAAATCAATTCAAAAAAATAACAAAACTCAGCGACAACGATCACAACAAATCATTGGCAAAAATTGTAAACAACAATTACAACTTCCTCATTGTCGTCGCTCTGGCGCCCTTCAAGCAACTTGGTTCCTGCCAGTGACCAGCTATAAGGATATAAATAAAGTTAAAGATATAGAAACGGTTACGGAAACGGATAAGGATCGGGTTGAGGCGATAACAGGTATAGCTATAGGCGGAGCAACGGAGCATAACGCCCAACTGCTGGCAAAATGGATCCACAGCAGCAGTTCTGCCTGAAATGGAACAGTTATTCGTCTAATTTAGCAATAACATTCTCCAATCTGTTCAAATCGGATCTGTTGGCCGATGTCACATTATCCTGCGATGGTAAGTTTTCAGAAGAGATTTTATATCATTATTAATGGGGCTTAAAGCATCTTAAACTTTGTATTATCTTTGGTTTTATGCATTTATTTACCTTAATGGAATATAATTTAATTAAATATATTAAATATTATAAAGAATTGAGGCATATTTCAAGGCTGACTTGTATTAATTTAAAGTAAAAATAATTTGAAGTCTAAGATTTATAAATAAAATAAGAAACTCATATGTAATTAACCCAAGCAGGACTAAGCTCTCCTTCAATTGAGTTATTCTTATTTACCTCTGGACTCTAGTAGCTTTCCTTTTATTTCTATTATTCTTCTGACATTCATGTTTACTTTTATTTATTTGGTAATAAGCCCAGGCCTGGCCAGAGTCAGACATTGATTTCTTTCAGCCTGTTTGCCGCCGGTTTTGTGTGTGTTTGTTTGATGATGGAAGGACGCGAGAGTTTTGCTTTTATGGCTTGTCTCGTTCTCGTCTGCCTGTTTTTGGTGTTTGTGTCTGTCTGAGTCCTTCTGAGTCTCTGCTCCACACTCCCTCCCCCCCTTTTGCCTGATGTCTACTAGTTCATTTACGGCCTTTTACTACAGTTTTTATGCCAGCTTATTAAATGGCGAATAAATGCGGGCAAACCTATATAAATAGCGAGTCTTATACAATATATATACTTTTATTTCGGCTGGTTTGGTACATATTTATTCAGGCTTTTGACTGAGGTCAGTTATTTGGGTTCCTTTGTTGCTGTTTTGTATATATTTTGTGTGTGTGTGTGTGTGTGTGTATGTTTTGGGACCCTTGTTAACCTTCTTTTCTTTCTCTCCTGATTTTGGGTTTAAATATTTTCCTTTTTGCCCGACTTTGTTGGGTGTTTATGTGCCAGAAGCATCTTGGCTTACTTTTTATGATTATTATATAGCATTTATATGCCATTTAAAGCTGCGTGTTTTTGGTTTCTGTTAACCTTGGCTTAATTTATGCTTTACATGAATTTATTCTTTAAAGAATTTCATCAGAATTTTACAATAATTTAAGACTTTAAAGGTTTCCGTATTACTCATACGCCCTGTGTGCGTATATATGATTTTTGTTGTGTGTTTTTGCATTGATTGAATGAGAACTGACTGGGATTATTATGGGGTATAGAAGGAGGAGCTGATACGCAGGCAAAAAAGGGGTAAAAAAGGGGGAGCTGCTAGACAAATCCTGAAACCCTTTTGGGCTTCCTCCTGTTCCTGTTCCCAGTTGTCATTCATATCAATCGAAGTGGTACTACTTTTGATTAAAATTTCCACACAACCCTTTTGCTTTTGGCCGGTTTTAATTGTGGTTTTTAATATTTCCCCTGAAGAAAGGGTGAAAACCCCAAAATCTCCCCTGCATTTGTTATGTTTTATTTGTTTTTTGAAACCCCGCCCTCGTTTTGAAGCATATATTTGGCTGTCTGTGAAAACAAAGGCAAATAACGTATGTTTTTTATTGTTTTTAATATTCATGTGCTTGGTTTTTTTGTCTAATTTTTTTTATTTATTTGAAGGGATGCAAGGAGATTTTTTTGGGGCATGTTTAGCACTTGAGAAATGAGCATTTTTAGCCAAGTGAACATTTGCTTGGCCTTAGGCTAAGTTTCAATGCAAGAGATTGTTTTTAAAAAATGAAAAAGGGAAATGATAATATTTAGGGGAGGATTTTACAAGCTGCTTTTCAGGAAACAACAATATTTTGGTTACTATACAAAGTTAATTTTTTGATTTAATTTAATAGTAGGAATTTTAAATTTCAGAAATTTTATTTGTTTTTAAAAAAGAAAAAGAAGAGAGCAAAATGGGTATATTTAGAGGAGGATTTTACTGGCTGAAATATTTATCATAAAAGTTAAAAATATTTTCCTAAATATTAGTAAATAAATCCATAAATTCATTAAGATTTCTTAGCCACGTGTTTATGTTAGTGTTATGCCCATGAATCATTCGATTAGATTATAGACACACAAAAAAATACCAAGTACTTGAGCCTTTTGTTATTGCCAAACTGCATAACAGCAAATGGCCAAAAATACAGCTGAAAAAAATCAAAACAAATTGCGGGGCAAATGAAAAAGCGAACAGCAAACGCAGAACGTAAACAAGAGCAGAGAAAAAAATACAAACCATATCTATAATATATATACGCACACTTTATATGTCATTTCTTTATCAAGGCCAGGCCCAAGCGAGGGAATTTGTATAGCATTTGAGTGTGTGTAGGGTGTGTGAGTGTGCGATTGTTATTATAGAGTATTTCTTTTTTTTTTTGGCATTTCTTTTGTGGTGATTGTGACCCAATTTCTGTTGTATCAAGTGTTAGAAAATCAGCCAGCAGCAAAATAACGCAACACAAAAAATATAGTATTTCTGATAATGTTGAAGGGAAAAATAAAAGTAAAAATAAAGTTCTGTTTCGCCGAGTAAACAAGTGTGTGAATGCAATTTGCGTAGTCCAAAAATTAATCAAGAAAATAAAGATTATATAAGGCTGAAGTGACGACGCAGATTGCGCATACGCAGCGTTAACCAAAAAACACTTCCGAGTGTGCGTGTGTGTGCAATGCGCTTGTTTTTGACCTTGTCTGTTGGCAGCATATATTTTGTTGTTGCTAGAATTTGTTATCAGCTCTTATCAGCTTTAAGAATTGACACAATTCCTTTGAATTTCACATAATATGCACCATAAGCGATAAGCTTTTCCCCCAAAAAAAATATATATATAAGAGTGAGGAAATATTTTAATGCATTGCAGCTGCGAAAAGAAAATTTCACAAAGTGCCAAGTGTCAAACATGAAATATATTTATGTAGCAGGTTTTGGGGGCGGTAAATAAAAATTCTGAAAGCCAAGAACACCGCTGTGCCAGAGTCATTTCAATTTGGCTTAAGTAATGCTCCAAGCAAACACAACAAGTGCCCCATAAAAGGGAAAAAGATATAACTTTCAGACACCCCCAACCCCCATCTAAGGCAAAAGAAAAACTCGGAGAGAGCGAAAGAGAGCGTGGAAAAATTATGTATTTGTGGAGGAAAATAGAGAGAGAGCATCATCAAGAAACCTTTGCCTTTTGCCTAACATTGCGTATACGCCGGGTGGGTTACCTGCCACAGGACACACACACACAACAGATACTTGGGACGCCCGACAGCCAAGACGACATTTTGATGTTGAATAATAACTCAGACACAAAACGAGAGAGAAAAGTCCTTTGTGTTTAAGTGTGTGTGTGTGCAAGAAAATCATTTCCTTGCTGCGGGTTTTATTGTCCTGCTTTCTGGTACGTGTTTATGTGTGTGTTTCTATACGGGTGTGTTTATATATATATTTGACATGATTTTTTATGAGTTCAAGGTCTCGGTTAGCATTCTAAGGACGCCGCCACCTGTTGGCAGCCAGATTCAAGATAAAAACAAGATGCCTTAAAGGGTAGTTTATCTCATAAATATTTATTTATAAATAAAGTTTAAGGTTTTTCTATTATTTACTAAGCATTTCTTTATAATTCTTTATTTTTAGGCGCAGTTTTCAAAGCCCACAAACTTATATTGGCGGCCTGCTCAAAGAAGTTCGCCGATTTGTTTGAAAATACGCCCACAAATGGCCAGTGTGTCATTATACTGGAGGCCACCACGCCGGATAATATGGCTGCCCTCTTGGAGTTTATGTACAAGGGAGAGGTTCATGTCTCTCAAGAGGCGCTCAACAGCTTCCTCAAGTCTGCAGAGAGTTTACAGGTAAGTTTCCCGAAAATAGAAGCCTTAAAATCATCAGTCATAAACAACTCCCCTTTCTTATTTTAGGTCAAAGGCCTGTCCACAGAGACGGGACGCCTGGCGGCCCAGCAGGCGCAACAGCAACAACACATGGGCGATAGCTCACCGCTGGACTCGCCCACGGGCCGGAGGAGCATGCGAAACAGCCTAAGCGGAGGCAATGGCAACAGCAGCATCTTGCCTGGTGGCGCCGCTGGCGTGGGCATTGGTCTGGGTGGTGTGACGGGAGCCAATTCAATACCCGGCGGCCTGGGCAATGGCAATGGCCTGAGCCTGGCTGGAGCTCTGAGCGGTATGGCTGCCGCCGGTGGCATGGCAGCGGCTGCCAGTGTGGCGGCCAGCGGTCTGAGTGCCCTGGCGGCCAGTGCAAATGCCCTGGACAGATGCGGCAGTGCTGGTGGCAACATAATCGGTGGCACAGCGGCGGGGATTGGTCCCTTAAGTGGAGGCACAGGAACCGGAGGAACTGGCATGGGTGTCGGCGGCAATGGAGTTGGCGGCAACAATGGACCCATTAGCCTGGGCAGCGGTGCTGGCGCCGCTCATCATCTGGGCGGATCTACTGGAAGCCTAAAGCAAGAATGCGATTCGCTAATGCATCCGGGTGGCAGTAGCTCCTCGTCGGGAGGCATGGGTTATACCCATGTGCCGCCTATTTACCGACCCATCTCCTACGAGCCACTGCGAAAGCGTGCCCTGCGCAGTCCCTATGCCGAGCAGGAGCAGCGCGGTTCCGTGCTAAGAGATGGTTCCAAGAACTCATCGTCCGAGTGTCCCAGCCCCATAAATAAGCCACCGTACCATCGTCCCTCGTCCAGCGCCTCCTCAACAGCGCCCACCGAGGCGGATACCATGCACTCTGAACGCGCATCGCCACAGTCCAGGTGAGTTTTAGAGGGGAAAATGGGGGACAAGATGGAAGCTATTAATGAGCCTTAGTTGAGAAAATACTGTATTTATTTAATGGGAAATTATTTCTAATATTCCTTTTTTAATTACCCTTTTTAGTCGCTATGAAAACCACAGTCCCAGCACCACAGCGGGCAATGGCAATGTTACCAGTGGCCTGGACCGCATTGTTAAATCCGAGCGCAACAATGGCAGTGCCAATGAGGCTAATGATGACGACCGCGAGCTTATGGATGAGTCAACAGACGTAAGAATTCCCTTTTAAATTACATAATTTTCATAATTTCTAAACTTTTATACTCAAAACCCCATCAGAATGGAGCCGAGGATCTGCGTGTGAAGCTGGAAAACTCCAATTATTCACCGCCGCCACCGCCAAACTCAAACACCTCATCGACAACCACACCGAATGCCCTGCTGGAGAATCTAAAGAATGCCGATGGATCGCTGTCTGGTAACCTGGCTGCCTCAATAGCGCCGGCGGATATGCTGAACGTTTGGAATGCCACCAAGATGAACAACAAGAACAGCGTCAACACAGCCGATGGCAAGAAACTGAAATGTTTGTATTGCGATCGCCTCTATGGCTACGAGACGAACCTGCGAGCGCATATCCGGCAGCGGCATCAGGGCATCCGTGTGCCCTGTCCCTTCTGCGAGCGCACCTTTACGCGTAACAACACCGTGCGCCGGCATATCGCTCGGGAGCATAAGCAGGAAATTGGTCTGGCGGCGGGAGCAACCATTGCACCCGCTCATGTGGCAGCAGCAGCAGCGGCGGCAGCAGCCGCCAATCATTCACCATAGGAAGCGGCCGCAACAGCAGCGGCAGCAGTAGTCATGAACGCCCACAAGGAGGCGGCAAAGCAGCGTAAACGTAAATCACTCAAGATGGCACTGGAGAAGTGCATGCAGCGACGGGATGCCATGGTGGCGGAGTCCACCACGGGGGCAGGCGAAGGAGATGAGGCGGCGGTATCGGAGGGCGTGGGATCGGGCAGTGGTGGTGCAGGAACGGGCTCAGCGGGCACTGAGCCACCGTTCACATACGAACAGCAGCAGCAGCGAATGCACCAGGAGCTGGCTCTGCAAATCAAGGCGGCCATGGCCGCCGAGCAGGCACAGGCGGCAGCGGAGGCGGAAGCAACCGCGTCGGCGGCAGAGGCCATGGATTCAACCATGAATACCACGGCTAATACCACCACAACGGGCACTATCACCACCACGACAAACACCACTGGCGGCACCAGTGATGGTTGCAGCGATGCTGAGGCCAGCGATGGCAGTGAACGGCCCATGGAGGTGGACGAACAGCCGCCAGAGCCGCAGCCAGGCTCCGAGCTCCTGGTAGTAGAGCCAAAGATCGAAGTGCTGTCGGATTCGGAGGACGAGGAGGACCAACTGCATCTGCATATGGCCGAGCAAGAGGAGGAGGATGATGATGAGCCCAGTGTCCAGGCCGAAGCGATATACGATCACATGCCCAGCACACCCACCAGCCCCAATATGATACCACCGCCCAATGAGACGCCCATATTGACCTCCACGCCCAAGGTCAATGTGGAGCAGTAGGAGAGGAGAAGAGGATGCCCCCCAAAGAAGCTGCTTAGATTTAGGTTAAGAATCGAAGATGAGTGATTTTACGAAAAGATTTACGCGCGCAAAGAATGAAAACAATGACTACTGTTGCAACTGCTGTTGCCCTCGGAGACCAGTCCCAGAATTGGGACATCAACTTGATGATTATAAACTAAATGCAAAAACAATTACTAATATGCTAAGATTTACAACAACAACAAAAACAACAACAACTAGGAAACGAAGACCGACAGACAGACCGGACACACACACGAAACGGTTAGAAGGCAGTATTTGATGTCCAACTTTTTGCAGATTTTTATGTGATTAACAAACATTTGTGTTGAAGCCAGGCCACAGCATTAACAATTGAAACTATACAAAAGTTAAATCAGCAACAAGCACAACAAATCAATTTATAAACAATTTATTAAAGACAGAAACATAGAAATAGAAATAAATGCAATCCGGCTGAAAAATCGTTTTCAGGGTGCTAATCAACCAAACAAAGCTAATACAAAAACAACAACACTCGCAATGAACAACAAAAACTAAAAATAGTAAAAATGCAAAAAGTTTGAACGTTTTTGATTGGTACAAAGCCTCAAAGAAAATGCATAATTAAGAAAGTGTAGAGAATATTTGTTTATTCGTGTGTGTTGATGAGGATCTTGAGAAGATCGATATGATTATATTATTGTCGCATAATATATATTTTTTGATTTCCTATAGAAACATGTCTCACAAAACTGCAAGAAACGATATATAATGAATGAATTTAACTAAAAACATTAAAAAAAAGAAACGTTAAAAATGAGTAACAAACTGTAAACAAAATAGCTGCAACAAACAAACTACAAAGCAACAATAGCAACAACAAAAACCGCAACCACAAGTACCTGCAAACAATTAAAATAGTATAAACTAATGAAAAAAAAAAAAAACAAAAAACAAAAGAAACAAAATACATAAATAGCAAACGAGAAACTCTGACTAAAAAGGAACCAATAAGAGAGAGAGAGGAGAGTGGGGAGTAGCTCCTTCCAAAACACTCACTTCCTTAGCTCAACTGCCACTTTTTGCCCCTTTTTACCGCGTTTTTTTTGTAAATAATTTTATTAAATTATATAATACGAAAAGGTAAAAGTATAGGGAAACACGAGTAGGGCTTAGGATAAATCGATTGAGCGAGGGAGGAGCTGCTGCTCCCAGGAACTGAGAGTTAATGATTTGCTTTAACAATTAAAAATTATTGTTTTGTGATTTTTCGTACATATTTCGTTTTATAGTTTCGATTCCATCAAGTTTAGGCCTCAAAATTTCAAACAAAACTGCTTTTGGCTACAACAAAAACTTCCAAAAATATTAAACAGAAATGCAAATTCAATTCCGAATTCAGAAAAAAAGTTTCTAAAGTAAAATATGAGAAAAACAATTGGTAAATTGGGTGCCTATAAGAAATATATAATTAAATGACTACTAGTAAAATTTTATAAACAAAGGAAAGTATATTTAACGATGAGCGAAGGAGATAGAGAGAAAAGCATAAAGTAAATGTAATTATTTTTTAATTGAATTGAATAATAATTCTAGCCAAGTGTGAAACATGTTACAACAGCAACAATATTAAAAGCAGAAACCACTCAAAAACGTTCTCAAAAACTTGACAAAAGCAATGAAACATGAAACAGCAAACAATAATTACAGCAAAACAAACAGAAAAAACCAAAATTCAAAATCTAAACTTTTTGGCACACCTTTGGAAAACATTTTTCGTACAAAAGAAAATTCACCAAGAGAAAAATCCAACCAACAAAAATTCAAAATTCATTTTTTCGGCTCTTATAATTTCGACAACAAAAAGAAGAAGGGAAAAACTAAAACATTATCCCTGGAAAAACCAACCACAAAAGAATAAGCTGTAAAATACTAAAAGAAAACTCGGAAGAGAAGAATTTGTTGTAAGCGAACGAGTAAGAAAAGCTGCAATTGAAAATATATAAAGGAAAAGCAAGGCCTGTGTTAGCCTTGTATTGTAAATACATTTTATTATAAATACATATATCGATATATATATATGTGTATGGCCTCAGTTGTATAATGATATATATGATAAACAGAAAAGCTTAGTTATAATATAAAATATAAACTGTATACATAAAGTACTAAGCGCATATGTAGGAACACTTTAGGCTCGCCAAAACAGAGAAAAAAATAAGAGAGAAGGGTTTTATTTTGATTAGAAGCTGAATTTCAATTTGTGAAACTGTCTTAATTTATACGCTTTTCCGCTTAGAGACAAACCATAGTGAAATAGCCAAAATGTTGAATATTTTAAAACCCAAACACAAATGCAGAGACACTATCAATGTCACCCCCGAAACCCGAAACCCGACCCAACCCTAAACCGAACCCTGACCCCCCCAGTTTGTTCTGTGATATATCTTTTTCAAGTTTGCAAAGTCAAAGAAAGCGTTTTAATTTCGATTAGTACTTCTTTTCGTTCTACATTGAATCCTAACTACCTTTTTTTCCTAATCAAGAAACGACAACTCGAATTTTTATTTTGCATTCGTGTTGAGCCAGGGGAACCAGGGAAAGTGCAGCAAAGCAATAGTAATTATTACAATTTTACAATTATATAACTTTAAAAAAAAGCCAGGCAATATTTTAAAAATACAACAACTACCTCTTCATCACACAAGATTAACCGCTTTTGGCCCGCCCCTGTTTTGTATCTGGGGAATTCCCCGTCAACGTTCGCTGGAGTCTGAATTACATTTTATTTTTAAGTACGTTTGACGGGGGTCCCAAGGTCACGGGGGAGGAGAGCCAACCCACACACACACACATCAATCAGTGAGAAAGTCAATCCGTCAGTCAGTGGAATCAATCAATATTTACTAATCAGGGGTTATTATTATGATTATTACTTTACTTTAGTTACTAGAATTACGCTAATTAAGTTAACTTAGTTTCGGTCTTTGTTTTTCGTCTTACCAATTAGAGTCTAATCAAACTCGGGAACTCATATACCTCAGGAAAGAACCTACCTCTTTGTGTTTATTTTTTATTGAATGCTTGTTTGAACTAATTTTACAATTATTATTAATTTCTGGAGGAGAAATACGCAAATATATTTTGTTGTAAATTAAAGATGCTATCAAGGAAAGCTTTAGTTTTTAGTTTCAACTATTATCAGTTAGTTTAACTAGTGAGGGCTACTAATTTTTATCGCAAAAGACACACACACACGAACACACAATAGCAATAAAGAAACCAGATCGAACTGCAATAGTAAACTGAACTACCTCAATTATAGCCATAGACTGCGCAGTAACGAAATAAGAATAATTAAACATATATTCTTCCAGAACCCGCACTCCACCTTTTATCCCCCATTTCATTATCCTCTTCTTTTTGTAAAATGGTGACAAACAAATACACTGAGAATCATTTTGGCATTTTAAATAATGTAAAGTTCGGTTAAAGATTTCCCTAAAAATCGATGATTTCATGTAAATATGAGCCCACAAAAATTCAGATTTAAAAAAAAGCAAAAGCATTAAATGTAAAACTACTTTTGGCTAAAACTCTAAGATATCCTCAAATTTTACTAGAATCTATGTGTAGGCGATATATATACATATATATGTATATATGTCCAGGATTAAGATCATTTGTTTACATCAATTTTCGGCAAAGCAACTAAATGAGGCAAACCAAACAAAAAAAAGAAGAAACATACGAGAGAAATATAAAAACGTAACTCATTATAATCTAAATATAAACAAAAATACAAAGAAATTATTTAAGGCTACAAAATTGAACCCTAAAAAAGGAATCGAAAGAAAATCCACAAAAAAAGAAACGAACCCAGTAAATGGTATACTTTTGCTTGAGAGCTAAAAGAGATAAAATATAATCAAGTTTTGAGCAAAGAAAAAAAAATTAAATTAAATTCGAAGGAAACCCCGAAAAAGGTTATAAAAACACAAAGCGAAATTAAAAACATTTTGCTAAACAAAGAGGAAAAATTTCTGAAAGAAAATTGCATAAATAAGCATAACATTGTAGGCTTAATCTTTTGGCTAAAGAAAAAAAACACAAAACAAAACAAAAACATTAAAATTATGAAAATTATTAGGCACATGCAAAAAAAACCAACAACATCAACAAGAAAAAAACCTATGTATGTATATGCATCAAATATTATACATAACTATTTATTTAAAAAGAAAACGAAAAAGCGAAAATACTTTTTATCTATAACCAGGTTTTAGGCCCAACTTTTCGACAAGCGGCGTAAAATAATTTCTTTGTAAAATATGTTTGCAAACAACAACAAAAAAAGGAAAAACTAAATTTAAACTAAAATCCCAGAGAGCGTAATTAACTTAATCTAAACGTAAAATATAAAAACACAAAACCAATGTCGCCATTTTGCATTTAGAGCGTACAGTAAAGCACACCAGCGTGGACAGTAAGAAAAAGAGTCACGTCACCATCAAATTATTGTACATAAAACACGAAAGAATTGTGTATTGTATATTCGTAATTTTTCAATTAATTAGTTACCTTCTACCCTTGAGTTGTATAAATTAATTTGTAAGCGAAACCATTTAAACAAAATTAAAAATCGTAACACGAAAACAACACAAAGTAATTGTAATGATATAATAATAGTGCGTGCACAGGTACAAAACAAAATTTAAGTTCAATTTAAAAGTAAAATTTAGTGCACCGAACATTTCGTAAGGCTCGATGTAATTTCTGTTATATATTTTTGTTAGTAATTGTTTTTCTATATTAATAACCTAGTGCGAAATGTAAAAACAAACAAAAAAGGAAAATGAAAATGAAAATAACACAAAAATCCCCCATCAACAAGCCAATTGTACTTATCCTTCGCCTTTAATTTTAATTTAATTTCACAAAAACAGCAATAACCCAAAATTGTGCCCCTTCTTTATGCTTAGTTTTACCTCAGTTATTTTAAATAACTATAAAATAATAAAAGAAGAACACACAGCCCCAGTTTATGTTTAAGATGCAAATAAAATAAAATGTATAATATATTTTTTGTATAATTTGTAACCATTTCGTCATGTGTTCTGTTCAATCGCAACAATTTGGCTTGTTTACACCTTCTTTTTCTAATTTGTAACAATTATATGATTAAATCTAAATTTAATAATATATACACACGTAAATGCTAAACAACAAAATGCAACTAAATAAATGTTAAACCCCAGAAAAAAAAAAACACAAAACCTTTTACAATTGGCTATTTTTATTGGTTAACAAAATTGAAAAACAGAAAACTGACCCCTATTGGACTCCAAAAATTGACCCAACCCCTCCAGTACTTCTCCCCAAAAAATATAATTATAATTGTAACGAAAATATGTATACTAAAGTTTACGAATATCGAACGAAAGATTTAAAAAAAAAAAAAAAACAAGATGAAATTGTGTTAGGCATATAAGCGACTTTACAGTTCAGTTCAATGCAAAATTTGGATGAGAGAGAACGCTTCTTGAGATTAGTTTGTACGTGCATAAGATTACAAGATGTATGTACGTTATCCGACTATATATATATATATATATATATATATATACCCCGTATATAGAAGTTTGGCACTCCCCCGCGTCTCCTACCCTAAATGTGTAAATCAAGTTGTTGTAAATTTGTCTATGATGATAAATCGAAGCAAGTACAAATTATATTTAATGTATATGTGCGTTTTAATTGTATTTAGTTTTTTATAGTTTTCCCTAAAATTTATTTATTAATTTTTTTTTTAATTTTGTTTTTATGGTGTCTAGGCTCACACTTGAAAAAAGTATACAAAAACAAAAAACTTTTGGAACAATGACGAGTACAAAATTTCAGGTAAAAAACAAGCAAAATTTAGCAGATAAATTAAAATTAATTAAATATAAATATATAGAGAAGAAGAAGAAGTATCGACGCAGAACAGATCGTACAAATTTTTCGGCATAAAGTCTAAGAAAGAATTAAAATTTTAAGGGAAGAGAAAGAGCCATTTGTTGTGTGACTTTAAGGATTTGGTGTTGATTGAAATTCAGTTTTCAAAGGATCTCCATTTATTTATTTCATACCTCTTTTAGTTTTTTGATTTTAAAATTGTTCAAATGCAACAAAACTTGAGTTACACATAAGCAAACGAAACCGAAACCGAAATCCGATTAAATCTTGTTCTGGACTGAAAAGTTTTCAAAATTTTGAATCATTTTTATCCAAAAAGACGAAAGTTGAGAGAATAAGGTTCGAGCAGAGACAACTATTGAAGTGTGTACTTAAACTACGTGAATATGTATATGTAAATGTAAAAGTTTAAACAAAACGAAAATAGTTTTAAACAAAAATTAAACCCAAATCCGTTTGGAGCAAACTCAGGGCATTATCAAGACTCACGACGATGTATACATGCATTTAATACAACCAAAAAAAAAAGAGAAAATATAAAAAACAAAACTTTTTTCGATATGTATTAAAATAAAAAACAAAAAGTAATAAAAGCAACCAAAAACGGATGTAATAATCATGCGGAAACGATTATGAACAACTCAGGTATTAAATGATAAATGAAATATTTTTAAAAACTTATAACGAAATGAGAACGGCAGTCAAGTCAACATTTTCACAAGTTGTGCAATATTCTTAAAGTTTTCTAAATACGTAATAGTATTAATAATCTAATAAAAAGGATCTAATGGAAAGTCAAGGAAGGACAAGAGTTGAGAATGAGATGTTCATAAGGCAAGGATCTGAATGGTTAGACGACAGAGAGATAGAGCTGGGTTTGGGGTGAGAGATGAGTTTGAGTGAGTTTTTGAAGCACATGAAGACTAAGCATCATGTACTAACTAACTACTCCTTTAGTATTGTATTTTCTGTTTACCAACAACAACAACAACAACCACAAAACACACACACACAACAATCAATTACACCACTCTGCCACAAGGACAACAAATGAAATATGTACACGCACACAGACACACGAAAAATAGTAAAATAAATAGCTAAATGAAAATGAGTTTATATAAAGAAGGAAAACATAAAACTGTGATTGCATTTGATTGTCGAAGCGTTTGATAAGCGAATGTTGCATAATTATCGGAGCGAAAACGAGAATACGAAATATTATTATTATTATAATTATCTGAAAGCCACTTTTGATTTTTCGATTAAGAGGACGAATGCGACAGAGTGTGCGCCTAAGTAAATAAATATTTAATTAGCCGAAATATTAAACTTCAAAAGAACTACTAAGAAAATAACAAAAAAGATATCTAAGTTATTTGAGATTAGTGGAAACCTGCCCTTATTTTTGAACACTACCTGTAACAGATGCAAAAAAAACTCTCGATTTGGTTCACAAACAAATTCTTTGAACGATTTCTGTATGTGTAGTGAACCTTAGTTAAAAATTAAAGTCTGAGATTTTACACTTATGTATATGGTCGAAGTATACACCTATAAAACGTATTTGAAGTGGAAGTCTAAATCCAAAAGCGATTAATTAAGTTTATTGAACTACTTATTATTAAAAAAAACAACAAACAACTCTCACACACACACACACAAGCATATGAATTTGGCTATATATGTATGTAAAAAATCAAGAAGGAAACCAAATTTTCGAGGCAGGCATATATGATTTCAAAATATGTATGTATGTATATCTGAAGATTACGCAAGTGAAGCATTTAAGTAACAGCTTAAATATATTTTAAACATGAACTCGGATAATGAAAATCTACGATTATGCCATACATTTTTATGTAAAATATAAAATAACAAAACAAAATACGAGTGTAAGCTAAAACCAAAAAAAAAAGAAAAGAAAAACAGTCACAGAAACCAAACGCATTGTAACAGAAACTCACAAGACACGGAATGGAAATGGGAAACCAGAATGGAATTAAGCATAAAAAGTATATGAACGAACCTAAATTCAATAAACTTGTTGCTAAAATATAATAAAACAAAGTATTTTTTTGATTTTAATTGGGGATATTTATATTTTCCACCCTAAATCAGATAATGATTTGAAGATATTTCAAAGTAATATTTCGCTTTAAATTGTCTACTAACAAACTTTTTATTTTGATCTCTATTCGAATTTTCAGCAGATGTTTCCGTTTTTGTTTTCTTGCGCGTTTTTAAAAAAATTTTTGAATGGATTTAACGTAACGTGCAATTAAAATGTAAATTAAAGCATAGTATCCAGAAAGTAACATATGTTAAAGTTATGTTAATGTTATGTAAATCACATATGTGCGGCATGGCCTGATGGGTAAGCCGGTCTGTCAATGGTAGATGTGTCAGACCGGCGGTCCCAGGTTCGAGGCCGCTTCGGGTCGATGGGTTTTTTCTGAATTTCTTATAGGCAGGTTTAGGTTTAGTATAGACTTAACATAACATTATCAGTAACATAGGGTCTCAAAGATAACATTTGAACGTTGATTCAGCAGATTTGTAAGCTACTTAATCTCTGTTATACGCGTACATATGTCATGTATGTAAAATATCTGTAGCTATGTAAAAAGATGCCTAGGAGAATAATTTTATTTTTATTTATCTTAAATAAAAAACTCCCAAAAATACAAGCACATCCTTTGGGTTGGAATACAGTTGATGCGTCTGTATTAAAATTTGATATTTCTGTTCAGTTTACATGCTCTGTAAACTAGTTTTATTAATTATATACAGTTTTTATTTATATTTGCATTATTTTTTATACATATTCTTGACCAGCATCAACAGCCGAGTCGATTAAGCCAAGTTAAGAGGAACAAAATTATTGTTTGTTGCCAAAAATAGGCTAAATTGATTTGCCTGTTAATGCTGATCAATAATAGTGATTAGTAATAATGTGTAATTAATAATATGTAATATAAAAAGAAGCCACAAGCAAATAAAATTAATTACAAAAGAAACCACGACGAGTTCTTAATTTTTTTCTTTGGGAGAGCTGTGCAATTTGTATTTTTATTTCCTTATTTTTAATTTTCTCTTTTAAAACCTTGCCGCCGCCGGCAAGTGACGCAAGCTCAAACTTTGCACTCAATTTACATTTTACTTAGATCTGCTCTATCTTCGTTAGGGGCGCCCCTGACATGTGCGTCAAATTAGCGCCGGTGAGTTAGCGTCGAAACGGAACGGTGGAAAAATGGAACACGGAGACATTTTTTATTTTTTATTTATTTTGTAAATAAGCGACTAATTTGATCCAAATAAACTTCCAGCATGTAGAGAATTAAATGTACTAATAGTTTTTCTTGGTTTTGGGAAAAGTTGAGCATCGCAAGTACCCTAAATACCCATTTGAAAAATCAAAGCTCCACCTTTTTGGAGATTGCTCCCCCTAAAGAGGTCGTGCGCAAATGCACGGTATGCCAGGTTTTAAAGCACTTATTCAAGTATTATCCCAGAAAGTTTCATTAAAGTCCTAACGACAGTTTATGAGAAAATTGCTTAACAGTGCTCAAACCTCCCGATCCGCTCCATACAAAAACGGGGAGCAAATATTAGAGCTCCTAGACCTTCGCTCTAAGAGGTCGTGATGCTGATCAATAATATATGTATATAAATATATATAATATATAATATATAATATATAATATATAATATATAATATATAATATATAATATATAATATATAATATATAATATATAATATATAATATATAATATATAATATATGTATATAAATTTATAACCCCAGCCAGAATATCAACAAATACTATAAAAGTAAAACTAAATCGGTACCGCCAAGTTCGTTGCCTTAGTCTTTTGGCCTTTTTTATTTAATTTAATATTTTATTTTATTAATTTGATTATGTTCAGCCATGTTCTAGACAAAAAA
>VNJN01006805.1:0-236429 GCA_008042485.1 Drosophila mayri | reverse complement strand
GCCATCGTCATCAGTAATTCTGACCTGGAAAACAAGTTGGGGGTTTTTTGGAGTTGTATAGTTATCGGTGTAGCCTTGAATTAGGTCATCCCCGGTCAGGTTTATGAAATGAGCAATCTCGCTGTCATAGAGTACGTCGTGATATAGCCACATGAGTGGATCCTTGCTGATCTCCTCCTCCTTGAGGGGTGCTATACGCATAAATGGTGTGGTGGTAAAATTGTAGCGACACACAAGCCTCGGATGAGGTGGAAACTCTCCTCGACATCCTCGTTCAATGGCAGTGGCAGGTGGGATGGGCTTTAAGTGGAGGAGGGGAATTTCGGGATCCTGATTGGCCTCCTCCAAGTAATCACTTATGTTATTGAGGTTACCTGAAAATAATGCAGATATTAAACTAAAATAAAAAATGTTAATCTTGTGCTATGATTACCTTCATGAAGCCGACTTATAACAAACATTTTGCGAAGTTCTTCTCGATTTGGTTTGTAAATTTGAAGAGCAATCCTATTCGTTGGCTCCTTAACATAATGTAAGGCCAGTCGGTACCATTGAGCTGCTCTTCTAAACTCCGATTTATTGAACATATAGTCAGCCAGGGCTAGGCAATCAGAAGCGCACATTCGGGTTCTAAGAAAATACTTTAATACTTTAATTATTGTTAGTAGAAGGCTCTTACTCTAGTTGATGATTAGCTAGTAGACCCTTTGACATGTCTGTTGAGTTTAGGTTATAGAATCGTTCTATGCGATACATTCCCAATGAAGCCACTTGTAAGTCTTCAGCAGTTGGTGTACGATTTAATAGTTTATGCATTTCGGAGAGCTGATTATCTAAAAATTGTAAATATAAATTAAATTAACTAATTGATTATTTTGTTCAATTTCATATGATGACAAGTAAATGGTAAGAACTGTCCGCTTAGTAAAAGAATTATAGCTCATACCTTGATCATTTTTCTTATTCCTGATGTAAGTCATCCATTTCGGCCAATCTTCATGAGCTCGCCTCACCAGTTGAAAAGAATAAAGGGGATTTGACACGTACTTAACCCGATTAGCTTTACTATCAATCATTTTATATTTTACCGAGTCAGTAAATCTGAAAAATAAATTATATTGTTTAATTATGTATGCTATTTGCATGGTTTTTCATATCATACTTTTTTAGAATTTCCACTTTACTTTGGAGAGATTTTACATAGTTATTTAGTTGATCCATATAGGAGTTCTCAAATTGTCTGAGCTCCCCTAAAGCCAATATCGAACCAGAGTAGACTTTACTCTTATAATCAACACTTCCTTCAGCAAAACTTGTCATAAATATTAAAATTAAGTTTATTATAACCGAGACTAGTTTGCACTGCAACATCTTTCAGCAGAATAAAGTAAAATCAAAAATGTTAAGCTTTTAATTATATTTTCATGGTTCATTTATTATTAGCAATAGTGAATTAGTTGACTAAAAATACCTTGGTTGTTAAAGAAACCGGTTGGAATACTAAATAATCTGAATTTTTTAAATTTTATAATTTTAATATTTTCAAAAAGATAGCAATGCCATTTTCAACCTTTTAGGTGGATAATCCGCCATCTTGTGGATTTGACCAAAACTACTAAGGATATTTTACACGTAGTTCCGCAATTGACAACTAGATGACGCTATTGTTCATTGCAAAGTAAAAAAGTGTATAGAAAACTTTTAAAAACATTTTATTTAAATGTTAATTAAAATTAAAATAATTTTTTCTTAAATAAATTAAAGATAAGATAGATAAATATAATAAAAATAAGGAACAAATTTATCTAATATCTGTCTCTCAGAATATATATATGAAGTGGGGAAATAAATGAAGTCAGAGCATTGGCATTAGACTTGCCAAAAAATATGAAATATATAATAAAACTTTTTTACATTAATTAAGAGATATTTATTTAGGCTTATTTTTATATTAATTTATATATATTACACTAATTTTTGAAGAATGCTTAAAAACAAACATTCAAACACATTTAACCCCCCGAAAACTCCCATCTGAAGTTGCTGCATAAAAAACTTGCATGTGTTTGCAAAAGATTTTCCTCTCGGGAAAAACAACAACCTGGCCAATTTCACTTGCTTATTATCATTGTTGTTATCGCTATTGAAAAGCGCTAATTGTGCGCAAATACTCGTTGGCGGAGAAAACTTATGGCCAACTTATTATAAAGCTCACACATGCAAACCAAAACGAGCCAAACACCAAACAGTATCGTGAGAAAAGTGCAAGCGTAGCAGAAAATCCAGGATCCAAAGGATGCGAAGACAGGTGAAAGTTGGAGCGGAAGATGAAGAGGCTGCGAAATGTGCGGAATTTCGGGGTTAATTAGAATGGTATTGGGAAAAGGGAGAGTGGTATGTTGGCAGGGAGACGGTATATAGACTCCAAAAAATGGCAATGAAGTGTCCCCATCTCCGGCCTCGTCCTTGTCCCCTTTCCCTTAGCACAGATGTCACAGAAAACTATACTGGAAGCGTCGTCACGTGCATATGAAACTGTTACGCCGGGCGCTTTATGAATGAAACATTTACTATTGCATACCTCTGCCGTTTCACCTCCGGGGCACCTTGACTACTGCCCAACCAGTCAACCAGCCACCCATCCATCTTTCCTCACTCAGCCAACCATACATCCCACCCACAAGGACCCGCCGCAGGACACATGCGCAACGCCAGGCAGCATTTGAATTTTGAATATGAATTTTGACACTTGATTATCAGCGGTGCTCGCAGTTCGCGGCCAGTTGCAAGAGTGTGTGGACGTCTGTCCGGCTAAATCGGCGCACAAAAAAAAATCATAGAAAAACTTTATATACCCAAAAGCCGGAAAAAATAAATTCACGCTAACGTAGCGGAAGCTCAACTTGGGCTATTTGGCCAGTGAAAGTGCTAAACCGAAAAAAATATAGAAAAAATAGAAACGGAATACAATATTTTAAAAGTTTCTCAATTTGGTGGTTCAATTGGGAGAAGATGAGAAAAAGGAGTTTTGCTAATATTTGGATACTGCTGCAATTTGCAGGCTTGAGCTGGGCCAGCTTTTCGGAGCTAAACAATTGTAAGTTTTAAGGGTAATTTAAGATTCATTTTTAGGGTAATAATTTAATTATAAAATGTTTATGGAATCAATATTAGTTAAAGTTTTTTTAAGTAACCTTTTGTGGCATTTCTGTCCTTTTTTTATAGATGTAAATTTCACTTAAAAAATATAAGCACAATGGCACGATAAAATAAAGGTTTAAATTTTTATTTCTTATAAAATATAACGTTTATTTTAGATAAATTATAAAACAGCTAAGGTTTAATTTTAAAATTAATTACAAACGATGATACTAATAGTTAAATATATTTATCCTTAAAGAATTTATTTTCTTTTACATTATTTTAAATAAAATATTTTGGTGAATCAAAAGTACCATGAGTCTTATAAACATTCAAAGGATATTTTGGAAAATAAGATAATTTATACAATTTACTATGATTGTAGTTTAAAATTGGTTTGAATTTTTAAAAGAAAGATTAACATTTTTTTTTGTAATGATTTTTTATACAAAGAACACTATATTTCTTATATAAATAAAATCTACAAATTTAATATGGAAGAAATGATGTTATTGTTTAAATTTTAATTATCTTGAAAAGATAATTTGGCAGCAATTAATTAATTTACTTTTGTTTAATATTTTGCCTAAGTTTACTCCTTAAAATTTAAAAAAACTCAATTAAAATAGCCGCCAATTATAATCACAAAATTCGTAAAAAAGAAAAGCGTCTTTTCAACCGAAAAACAATTACAGTTTTCAACCTGCTTACAACCAAAAACAACAAAATTTTCCTGGTTTTTGGCTAATTGACTACATTTAACGGGCAAACTATGTGAAACAAAAAGCTGACTAAAAAACGATGATAAATACCATCAGCAGCAGCAGTAGTAACAGCGTCGGACGACCGGCCAGTTATCGGAAGTCCAACGAGTCCATAAGTGAATAAACTGTGGCCAACACACATCCCCTCAGACGCAAGGACGGGATGAGCGGGTGCAACCGGGAAGAGTAACGAGGGGTAACTTCCGCCAGGAAAACTCGTCTTGGTCGCAAGAAGTAAAAACAAAAACAAATTTTCCTTGACTTTGGCCAGAGCCAACACAACAAATGCGATAAATATATCAAAACGGGAAAAATTCAAATTCGTTATTTAAATCAATGTGCCAAATGCAATCTAAACATAAATATTGGCAGGCTAGCCGCAGAGCAGCGTGCGATAAGATGGTGAGAAGAGTGAGTGAGCTCAAAGAGGAGTGAGTTCCTCCACAACTCAACCGCACGACCACCTAACCACCACCAGCCACCAAGCCAGAAGCCCCTTTTCACAGCGGGGGCGTGAGGAGACAGACAGTCGCGGAAAGGCGACGTTTTTCCACTTCCTATTGCACTCTGCGCATTTTCCTTTTTCTGCTGCTGCTGCCACCAAAGTGTTGGGCACTGCAGTGGGTTATTTTCCATTTCTTTCCATTTTTTTTTTCGGCAGACATTGCGTGCTGATTGTACTTCGTTTCGCCAGCCAGCCAGCACTCCGCCGGCAGACAGTTGGAGTGTCTAACAGGAGACAGGACATTCACTTTCCGTTTCAAGTTCAACGGTGCGCGGGAAAAGGACACGGCGGCGATTGCGATTGCAAAACTGACTTCAAGTTGAAATTATGGCCTAAGCTTCTGTAGATCGAATCTGTAAATGGCAGCGGAGTTGGGAGTCCTTTTAGCAGCTTGTAGCTCCATTTCCTTCAAGAAAACAAAAATGGAGGAAAAACATAGGAATTAAGCAACTAAAAAGTTTAACATGAACGTAAATTACCTGCCGCCAGACATAAATGAACCAAACAATGGGAAAGCACCTGGAAAAATTTTAAATGTTTATTTGACTTTATTAAATTTAATGGGAAATTTATATTACAATCTTTGAGATCATAGATTTAATAGTTCTCAAAGAAAATATTCTGCGAAATTTATTTCATGATAATTGAGATCCAATAAATAGGACAAACCCTCGAATAATTCTGAATATATACATTTTAATTATTTTATTAATCATTTGCTTAATGATAAAGCTCACAGAAAAATCAATACAATTTTAACAATTATTATAAATAGACTTTGATTATTTCTTAGTAAGATCCTTGTTCTCTGTTGTTAAAAAGGAATAATTTAAAAGCTTTGCAAATCTCTTTTTGATAATATTTAGTTCATTTTGTGAACAGCAAATAAGTTATTTAATATATGCAAACCTCTGACTGGTTATATTTAATTCCATTAACTTTTTTAGCACTAGTTGTGCTCAGTGAACCCTTTTATATATGATGTGTTTTATGCTTAAAACCGTCTCGTTCGTTCCTTTCTTTTGGAATATTTTCAATATGCAAACATGCAATAGCCAAATTGCAATAACAACAAACTGGCGGAGGGGCAGCAACAGTAACAACAAACACAATATTAACAACAACCAGAGGCGGAAACAAAACCATATCAACTGAAGGCAGTCGTCAAACAATGAAGTCTCTAACATTTGCAGTAAAACGAACCCAAAAAAAAAAAAACAGGGGCGACGAGCGGCGACCCCAACTCGGACCGGACCCAAGACACCCTATTTTGCACGGGACCCAAAACATAATCGCAAATTATAGGCTATATGGCGCGACGTGGTAGGCTCCTTACCCACAATTTGATGCTAGTTTGGTGGAAACACGCCCACACCTGGGTGGGGGGTGGTGAACGTCAAAGGTGTGTGTTGCCAGCCATCCAGCCAGCTTTTTACAATTTTCCAGGTACCGGCACTAGATTTTTGCATTTTTTCGGGTTATTATTTGCTCATAATTGTAATTTACGTATTTGCTGTGTGCGGTTGAGGTTGAGGTGTTCGTTTCAGCTACTTGCCAGGCAATTTGATGTGATGTGATTTCTATTTTTTTTAAGGTATTGTTGTGTGGGCGGTTGGTATTCTGGTGGTTAGTCGGCTGATGGCAAAATGTCGAAGTCCTGCGGTTGGCTTGACTGGAAGTGATTGCGATGGGACCCGAGTTGAATAAAATCGACCACAGACCAGAAAGTATATAAGAAATTAACTATTTGGAGTTGGAGAGGGTTGGAGTTTTTAAATTAAGACATAAAAGGGTGAAATAAGAAAGAAAATAGTTATGGAAAGGTTTAGAGCAAAGCTGGAAAATTTAATTTATAAATATTTATATTTATTTCCCCTTAAGCTCCATTACCTTTCAACCTACTATTACAATAAATAAAAATCACTTAAATTCTAAGAATTTATTTCCTTTTTTCCCTTCAAACTGTTTCATTTTTGACATCTAACTTGCAGCCGCCATCCTGCACCATCTTTTAATTTCACTAATTGTTGGGATTATTTGCTGCTGTCTCGGCTTAATGTTAACCTCAACGAATTTATGACCGTTGTACAATTTTAAATATCCTTGACCACTCGCTCCTGGCGGGGCATCTGGAAAATGTTAAAAATTTTCTGCTTAGGCTGTTGACATTTTGCAGACACACGCAGAACTGGTGTGTGTAAAGAAAATGAAATAATTATCCCAGAAATTGTGGATTAGAAATGGATAGCGGCAACACGTTAAGAAAAGAAAAGTGGTTACTTTTTAATTGAATTAAATTTTTGCGCCTGAGTTCCCTGAAATGTGTAAACTGAGGACCAAATGCCAGTCTCTAACATTTGCAAGCCTCATAAAGCAACCCACCCCAAGCAGCCCCATCCCAGAGTCCGTCTGCCCCATTTATTCCTGTAATGAGGAGAGTCATAAATGTCAACCAATTGGGTGTCTTCTTGGTGCAATCTTCCCTTACAGCGGATCCCAAGTTCAGTGGTCCCATCAACAACTCAACAGTTCCCGTGGGACGCGATGCCCTGCTCACGTGTATTGTCCACGACCTGGTTAGCTTCAAGGTGGCTTGGCTGCGCGTGGACACGCAGACCATTCTGAGCATCCAGAACCATGTCATCACCAAGAACCATCGGATTGCCATCTCTCACACGGAGCATCGCATTTGGCAGCTGAGGATACGCGACGTCCAGGAATCGGATCGCGGATGGTGAGTTTTTAGTTTCCCTTTACCCATAGTGTCTAGTATATCCCTATACCTCCTCAGGTACATGTGCCAAATCAATACAGATCCCATGAAGAGTCAGATGGGTTACTTGGACGTGGTGGTGCCACCGGACATTGTTGATTACCAAACCAGTCAGGATGTGGTCCGTGCCGCGGGTCAAAATGTCACACTCACCTGCAGTGCCACGGGTGTTCCGCTGCCCACAATTACCTGGCGTCGCGAGGAGTCCACACCGCTTCTCCTTTCCGAGGAATCCGCCGATCAGGAGGTGTATAGCGTGGAGGGGCAGAATCTTAGCTTGTGGCAGGTCCAGCGATCTCATATGGGCGCCTACCTATGCATCGCCTCCAATGGAGTACCTCCCACAGTCAGCAAGCGGGTCATGCTGGTGGTGAACTGTAAGTCGACTAACTAAATAAAACTCTTAATGTTAGCTAAATGTAATTCCTTTAAAGTTGCGCCCACCATTTGGACTCGCTACGATACCATCTACGTGGGTCTGGGCCAGAAGCTGACGCTGGAATGCATCACCGAGTCCCAGCCAGCATCTGTGAACTTTTGGCTAAAGGACTCTGAACTGCTGCCAGGAGGTTCCTATGAATCCGTCACAGTGGATCATGTCCATCGGATTGTAATGCGAATCACCCTGCGTCCGATAACAAAGCGGGATTTCGGGGAGTACAAATGTAGGGCCAAGAATGCAATGGGCCAGACAGATCGAATTATTACAGTGCATCGTAAGTAATTATAGTACATTTTTAGCTTATATGTATTCTTATCCTTAAATCCCCCATTCGCTTTAAGATAAAGCCAAGAAGCATGGTCAGCATTCGCATCAGACCTCCTCCCGCGAGAGTCAGTTCATTGTTATTGAAGGTTGGTTTCCCAAAAGTTTAAATTCTATAAAATTATATCCTCTTATTTTTTTTTACAGAATACATAGCCAATGTGGCTAATATGAGCTGTAAATTCCATATCCTTTGGATTGTCTTTCTGTGTTTCCTCAATAAAGTTACCAGCTTGTGAGCCAGCGCAGTTAAAACAATTGGTGGTTTGTCTTTTTTTAGCCACTCAGAGGCGTGACTGCATTTATATATATATGTATATATACTGCCTAATTCACAATTTTTTTTGTTTGTTAATTATAGTTTTTGATATAACAATTGTTCGATTCGTTCAGAGGGTGTACAAATTATAAGATAAAATCAAGAAATTTTGATTATTTTAGTTTGCTGAAGAATAATTTTGATTCACTCATTCAGTTTGTCGGTTTGAATAAAATTGCTATAGGACAACATTTACAATTATAATGAATCTCGCGCATGGTTCTTTTGTTCATCTTTTAAAATTAACTACAATTCATTTTAGCTATTTACAATTGTGTGTGTTGTTTCTTAGTCAGATCAATCGAATATTTTAGCTAAAACTCGATCCGCAACTTTACGCTTAACATAGAGGAAATTGAACTAAGGAGACCTCACGTCGTCTTCAACATTTCTTTCGCAATAAATTAGTGTGTTAAAAGTTAAGTCTATCTATGAGCGTGTCGAGGTAGGCGTAACAGTTTGTTAGTTGGATTTGTTGTTGGCTTACAAATTAAGAGCGTAGTGAGAAGGATGTGTGTGTGTGTGTGTGTTCATGTGCTATAGCCTAAGATGTGGTTCCTAGAATAACGCTCAACTCGAGCTATCATGACCGTTGGCCAGTTTCGAAGACTTCTCCATGCTGGGAATCTCAATGGCTGGAGGCGGCGTGGCGCCCTTGGCCTTGGCCAAAACATCACGCTGTTCGTAGATCTCGTTGACCAGCTTCTTCACAAACGGATGATTGAACTTGCCCTCGGTGGAGTCAAAGAACTCCTGATGCTTAAGGAGGCAATTGTCACGTTTCTCATACTCAAACGCCTGCATAACCATATCCAGGCGATCCAGATCCTTGACAAATTTGCTCTCGGCACTCTGGCCATGTTCGTATTCCTAGAAATTCAAAACTTTATTAAGTTTTATATTATATACAGATTAGATTTAAGTGCTTACCTCAAACAGTTCCATAATGCGCTTGCCACGCGGCTCAATCAGCTTGCATATATCCTCCATGGCCTTAAACTCCATGGCACGCTTCTCATCCTTGGACACGCCACAGAAAGGCGTTATATCACCCACTAAACTCTCTGCCAAATCATGGACTAGCGCTAGCTCCATGCAGCGGATTTGATTTAGTCCCTCGCTGCCGTCCAACAAGAAGGTTAACATGCTCATCCGGTACATGTGTCCCGAAATCGATTCACAATCGTTGACATCACGCAGCACCCAGCCAGTGCGTTTGGTGTGCTGTAAGGAAGAGGATATGGGAAATTATAATACATTTTTTGACCGGAATTTTAGTTTACTTTAAACAAGGGAATGGTAAGTTGTTGAAATATTTTCATATTAAAGAGACAAATTAACATTTTAGCTGGAATATTCCTCAGTTATTGCAGTTACATAGATATACCTATAGGCCACCTGCCACTTTGGCTAATTAAAAACATTGACAACGACG
This sequence comes from Drosophila mayri, assembly GCA_008042485.1. Lineage (NCBI taxonomy): Eukaryota > Metazoa > Arthropoda > Insecta > Diptera > Drosophilidae > Drosophila > Drosophila mayri. The sequence continues at coordinate 226,726 of VNJN01006805.1, read as the reverse complement.
CGACGACTCTGGTGACATCGTTGCCGGGTTCGCTTGCTGCACAAAACATCAAGGTTGATGGCGTCTGCCCCAGACCTTCCACTCATACCTCTGCCAGCGAGGGCCTGTTCTAGACTGTTGCTATTTGATCAATAAACGTTTTATTTATAGCAACCCGGCGGTGAGTATATGCACAAGGTCCAAAAGACGTTGCAAGCTATTTGTTGTTCCTTGTCATCCGTAAATTAAGTTTCACCGATTCCAATATATATATGATATTTAATTTAACGGCAAGTAGACCTGCAGCTCTCTAGCTTTAATCATACAGTCAATAGTCCGTGACTTATCAAAGGCAATGACTGATGGCTTGGTCAGATCTCTGTTTGGGGTCACGTAATGAATTGGATACCTTATCAGGAGGGAGAAAAATTCCACTGAGTTGGGCACTACATCCATAATGATGCATATAACAGATAAATGCCATATCTCATATTAATAATATGGATTTGCGGGGAATCAAACATATGCATTATTGGGTTTTGTTTATTAATCGCATTGCTGATCCCATATGGTAAATATATCAATATTGACTTTAGCTACGGACTGATAAATGTCAACAACAGTTGAGTCCGAATTCGCTCATCAATTTTGTTAGGAATTATATTAATTTGTATTTACTCGTGTGTTCTTCATATTTATTTTCGTTAAGAAAAAAAAACTTCTAGAACGCTAACTCAAATATTCTATAGAAATTTTACCCCTTGAGGTGTAGATAGCGTCTATATTTTGAAGGCCAAGATCAAAGTCACGCGTCGCTTTTCCTTTTCGCTTTGCTTTTGCACGCTCTATATACTAATGTTCAGATACACACATTCATATAATTAGGCAATAAAGAAATTTTAGAAAATAGCTCTGGGAAAATTTGTTGTTGTAGTTCTCATTTGAATCTGTTGTTCGTCATACGTCAATGGTTCGTGGGGCTCCAAAACAAAAGCAAATAACATAATATACATTTCATTGAGCTCACGTGAGCCATTTGGAACTTTGCCTTCTCGGTTTGCGTATATTTGCAATTTTTTTGTTGCAAAGATTGTAGGATTTGCAAGAGAAAACAAAAGCAAATGGAAACTTTAAGCTTATTAATCAGTTAAATTCAGGGACAGGTGCTCAAGTTACAAGAACGATTCACTTTCTGATCGTTTTGTCGATAAGAAATAAAGTCCCATTTTCGTCATTTTGTTGATTGTTTGAAAGTTTCAGCTGCGGAAATTATAATTATCTAATCATAATGCTGATGGGTTCTAGAAAGTGTGCAGCTCTTGACTGTTGTGCTTTTATGGCTTACATTTAGCTATATCAAACGATATCATAACAGATAAATTGACTGCAAATGACAAATATAATTTGTACAAAGCCAAAAACATTATACTTATAAAACTACATACGAACGAATGCATAAATATATATTTTTTTGGCAATCGACTATACAAATTGGTTCGAAAGCGAGGCTGCCTCTGACTCTGGTATTATACAACATTCGCAAAAATATACAAAACAAAAGAACGCGAACGTGTATATATAATAGAATAAGATTATACACACACAAAGTAAATAAATAAAATCTATGCGTTCCTTTTTGTTTATTTTTTAGGATTTGCTGTCTAAATCTCAAATGGGGGGATTTGAAAAAAATATTCTGATAAGACAAGCTCATATTATGCAGTCTTTTATTACCAGAAGGCTTCGAAATACAAGCAGAGATGTGATAACAATTTTTACTGTGAAAAAGCTGACTCACAATTGAAATAAATTCTTTAATTTTAAAAGAAATTCTATAAAAGAAGTAGAAGAATTGTATAAAGTAAAATTAATACTCAGTCATTGAAGCAACAGCAATCCGATGAATATTCAAACGTAGCTGATCAAATATGATATTTCAGGTATTTCCGTTGACTTATTTCTTGCTTAATTGTGTTAACACCTACATACTCTGGTTGAAGGCTACTTTTCGAACCTAATAATATAGGAAAATAAGACTCCATATTTAATAATAATCATACAAGCAAAGATTTAAAAAAATGTAGATTTAGTAAGCAATTTCAGGGTCATACAAAACTACGTTTCATTTAAATAATACAAACAAATTAATTGTTTGAGGATTACATAAATCTCGACACATTTTTTCTAAGTAATGCGTAGCTTCTGATTACTTCTCATTAAATAAATATATAAACTAACTTTCACTATATAATTTAATGATTGTCTTCGACAAAACACCCGAAAAACAAAATCAAAACAAGTTCCTTTGGGGAAAAATCAATACAAACATATGACGCGAGAGTTGTGAGTAAAGAAGGGTGAATATAAAGGAAAGCAGCTGGGGAACTGGTTACCTTCAGGTTGCCAATGAGCTCCATGAACTGTAGAATCTCGCCGAGGCCAGTGCTAAAGCAGGCCTTTGTACCGGCACTGGCCGATGCGGAGGCCACATCATGACAGGAGGCACCCAGTCCAGGGGACTCCACGGCATTGTCCGCCCCGGAGGCCGTGATTTCGTCCGCCTTGTGGGCTTGCAGGGGCTCCGCCGCTAGCGATGACATGGCGAACTTGGTGGTGGTTTGCTGCTGCTGCTGTTGGGAGGACTTGGCTCGCTGTCCGCTGGCCGATTGTGTATGAATCTGACGCTGAATATCCTGGCTACGCTGCTCCAATAGCTTTCGGGCCAATTGGTGGGCTGATGGAAAATTATTGCTGTGGTGCGCCGACTCCAAATCCGACTCTGATTCGCAGTGACTATAACCGTCCGCGTGCGAGGGCGAATTGTGACTGTCGCTGTCGCCGAACTTCGCCTGACTAGAGAGCTGTGTTGTTGCTTTGGCTATAGCTCTAGCTGTACCTGTCGTTGTGGTCGTGTTTGTTGCTGTGGCGTTGCCCAGGTACCGAAGCAGCCTGTAGAGATCACTGCCACCGTTCGGCGTCGATGCCGCCGCTCGGACCAACTGCTGTAGTGAGAACATCGCGGGAGAGCCCAGTCGGACGATTTAAGACCTATAAAGAAAAGAATACATGTTTACTATAACCATTCTCACTACACAATAATTCAACTAATGGTATAAGTAATTATAAATTAATTGTAGGGTATTTTCTTTTAAATGTTTTGTTATTAAAGTTTGTTATAAAGTTTTTAAACAAAAATCAGTTTTAAACGTTTACGAAGAACTATTCCTACATGAGCAAGTAGTGCCTTTACACCATGGAAAACTTAAGGCAACCAAGTCGGAAAATGTATCTATGTTTGCTGGAAAAACGTACCTAAAATCTGCCAGATTCGGACTGGGAGAGTACAAGTGGCTGGGAGAGAGCGAGATTGCCTCGCGCGTGATCGTTTGCCACAAAATTGTAGCCAGAGTCAGACACGTGATAGTTGTATGCCGTCAGCTTGCCCTGTAGATAGGAAGAGAAAGAGAGTGTTACTTTTGTTTGCCATGAGTAATGTTTGAGGAAAATTAGGAAGTAAGATATCAGCAACAAGCCCACAATTGTATGCCCTAACAGTATCATACATTCTGTATGCTTAAAGTTAAAAACTAAAGCTACAGAGGGGACGTGGTGCAGCCATAGCTACCTAGGCTTTAGGCTTTTAAGAGTTTTTATTTGTAACAAAATTTTGCACATCTTTAAATGCTTTTAATTATTTTTTTCAGTGGTTATTATTTATAAATTTGTTATTATTTATTTATTATAATTTCTTTATTATTATTTATTCGTATTATTATGGTTGTTATTATTTATTATTTGATTGGCGCTCTGTTACTTTGCCTTGTGGCTTAGAAGTGACACCATCAGTGCGTTAAAATATGTTTTGTTAAGGGCGAAATACCGAAAGCGCCATCATGCGACCGTCACTTGAACTACAGATTGTGCTTCTTGTGGGCGAAGGGAAAGAGGAGGAAAGAGTGGGATGCATTAACTTTTTCTATTTATGACTTTCATTTGTTGCTTTATGTGTGCGCGAAATTATAAATTATAATTATTGTTTGAGGAAAAGAAAATGCATGTTAATTATTTTTATGCGCTTTATAAATTCTTCAAAGGATTACAGTTTGCAAGTGATATAAACACTATACTAAAATCAAACAACTAGCTCTTTGTTAGTCGTATGGTGGGTACCCAAGTTAAATATGACTCAGTTTATTGCAGTTTCAGATTTTTAGAAAAACCACTAGAGCTTTCTTATTTGTTTAACTTTTTAGAGGCGTTTTAAATAGGTTTTAAAAATATCAAACAATGTAACAAATGTCCTGAAAAGTGTTATTGAAATCTTAATTTATTTTCATTTCATCTGCTAAGCTGGTGTGTAATTCGGAACTCATTTGCATTAATAATTTGATAACCTTTGTTAATTAACATCAATTAATATTGCACTTTTTATATTTTTAAATTAAAAACATTAACACTTTTGGTGCGTTTCCTGTTAAGTCAGCGCTGATGCAATAGAACTACACTTTTTTTTGGCAAGAATAAACGAATTCACGGGGTTAACAATTGCTTATTTGTTGCGAAAAAAACAGAAAAGAAATACAAATACCAATACAAATGTTTGTTTTTCATTTTTGTGGGTAGTTCAAAGTGCAATTAAGAAACTGAAACAATAAAGTCGCGTTATCAGCTGTCCGCACTCTTCTTTCCCAGACTCCCATATAAACATAAATGTACAAAAATGTTCATAACAATAGAATTAAGGAGAATTAAATTTATGGTTTTATGTTTAATATTTATATAGTCTCGTAGGTTTTTAATAAATTGTCATCATACCCAAAGGTGTGCTTTCTTTTGACAAACATATTAAATAGTATCTTTGTTTATTTTTGATTTCAATATAGGAATATATGTATATTATTTGGTGTTGTTTATTAATTTACTAATTTAATTTTCAAATACTTTTTTTAATTGATTATTTAAATGTATAAATTGGCCAAGAAGTAGTTAATCTACAAAATATTGAACACTGCCTATATTCTCTTCAGAAATGGCCACAAACTATTATTTTGAACGCAACTGTATGTCGGCTACCTTGAAACCACTCTCTTTCGCTCTCGTGTTGCAAGAAGTTCCGTTCGAAATAACGGCAAATAAATAGGAAGCGATTCCGACAATTTGACAGGCACTTCAAGGTGAAGGCGGCGTTATTGTGTGTGTTGGTGTGTGCGTCGTGTGGCACGTAAGCACCGTTAGTTTGATGTAATATTGACGACTAAGAGCTCTGCCCGCCGATGGCAAACTAAAACTTTTAATTCGCGACAAAGACTGCCGGACACAACGTTTGTAATTAGGAATATAAATATCACTAAGCTAATATAGACACACACAAACACCCGCACTGCACACGCGCACAACTACACAATAGCGGCCACAAAAACAATAGAGGCGGCAGAAATAGTTAAAATTACTAACCGAATTTATGCAACACAACAACGGGGGCAGGCTGCATTCTGCGCGATGAATATTTGAATCCGCACTCTCGAACTCTCTCCCACTTCCGCTCTCCCGCAACAACAAAGTTGCGCGCTCTTTTATTGAATTGTTTAGGGTTTTCCTAAGAAATTGCACAATTGTCTTGTTTTTAGGATACAACCAGTGTGACAGCAGAGGTATTAACAATAAACCCCAAAAAACGCTGGTTTTGTAAAAAATACCAAAGCATTTTAAAATAAATTTACCTTTGGAAATTCTATATAATTTATTATAGCAATGTTTATTAATTAACGATTTTGATTGAACACTTTCTAAAGAGTCAAAGCGCCAGGTGTAAAATTGCCTGAATACATAAATACTCCATTCAATATAGTATTCTTCTATATAGTAAGCTGGTCATACTGTTTCCTTCCTCTTCTAGCACATGTTTACTATTTTTTGTAAATAAAACCAAAATTAATAATGTTGGTGCCAATCAAGCATTTATTGGGCAACTACCGCATAGTTTTGGCGAGCGGCTCTCCAAGGAGACAGGAACTGGTTAAAATGCTGGTAAGAAACCTCCATTCCGATGATATCTAGGAAGCGTAATATTTATTTCACAATTTCAGGGCCTGAACGCAGAGCTGTGCCCTTCCACTTTCGAGGAGAACCTGAATCTGGATGACTTTAAGGAATTCTCGGATTACATAGAGGCCACAGCTCTGGGCAAAGCGGAGGAGGTATTCTCCAGATTGAGCTCCTCGGGGGATAATAAGAACCTCATAGTCATAGCTGCGGATACGATGGTTACTTTGGGCAAGGAGATCTATGGAAAGCCCAAGGATCCCGCTGATGCTATTCGCATGCTAACGAAGTAATTACCAAAATCTCCCCAATTTTGATTTTATATTTGTAATCAAGTTTAAGAATGTTATTTGTATTTTATAATTATTTATATTCCCATTTTTAATCACACAGTTTATCTGGAACCTCCAATCGCGTCTTTAGTGGCGTTGTTCTGAAACATGCCAATGGTATTCGAAAATTTACGGATACGGCGGACGTGTACTTTGGTGATTTGCTACCAGAACAAATTCAGAGCTATGTGGACTCGAAGGATCCATTGTAAGAAAAAGTCCTCTCATTATCGACCAATACTAATTAAAATTGTATCCCTGCAGAGATAAAGCCGGTGCATATGGTGTTCAGGGCCCTGGTGGCGCCCTTATTCACCGTATTGATGGTGACTTTTACTGCGTGATGGGCCTGCCACTTCACCGTCTGTGCTGTGAACTAAATAAACTGTTCCTAGAGGATCTCTCCCCATAATTGGCTTGTCAACGTCGTGCCCATCACATTCAAACTATCTGGAAGTTTTGCGGCAATAAGCGTCAGAGGCTACACACGCTCTGGTGATTTTAATCTTGGTTGATAAGGGGCACTGTATCTCTCTCCGCCCTGGCGTGGATTTGTTTTTTCTTTATGGCTCAAGTCAATTAAAAAATAAAAATCAAATAATCGCGAGGAGAAACCCCAACAAGAGAGCAGAGCACAGTGGTAAATATTAAGTACTTAGAATTGCGAAAGTATTGTTAAAGTTTGAGACGCTTCAATAGAATTTACAATAAAATTGTAACATTTAATTGAAAGAATATATACATGTTTGCTTAAAAAAACAGTGTACATTTTTCACTATTATTAGTTATAAAAATGACTAATATTAAATACAAATTTTACGTTCTATTGTAAATATGTCTCAGATTTTAATGAGCCAACTCCGAACTTGACATTCGGGCCCAACCCTGATTTAAATATTCCAATTTTATTTCTAAAACTTTTATAAAGTTTATTTTAGCCTGAAGAATTTATATTCCCAATTTATATTGATAACTTATAAAAGTAAAAACTACTAGTCAATGTTTAAAAGCCAGTGTTTGCTTTGTGTGTCCCACAGCTGACTTGTTCTAATCACTCTCAATTCGTAAAAAAAGCCGAGCAACATATTATTTTCAAAGATAACACGATTATATAAACAATAAAATATTGTATTCGTGAGCAGCGCCCAATAGAAGAGCGATTTTAGTAGACAGTCAACTGTTACGAAGAGCGGATCCATTATGTCCCAGCAACTGCAGCCCCCAGCGCTTCCCAAGACTTGCTACCAAATGTGGGGCGGTCGCTTCAACCAGAAACCTCACGAAGCTCTGCAGGCGCTGAACAACAGTCTGCCATACGATTCCCGGCTGTATGCGGATGATCTAGATGCCAGTAAGGCCTACGCAGAGGCTCTTCAGCGTGCTGGTCACCTGGACGAAGCCGAGGCGGATAAGCTGGTGAAAAGTCTGGAGTTATTGCGGTTCGACTGGATCGAGGGTACTGTAAAGTTCCAGCCAGGAGATGAGGATGTGCACACGGTAAACGAGCGGCTGCTGGTGGAGATTACTGGCGAACTAGGCCAGCGCCTGCATACGGGGCGGAGTCGCAACGACCAGGTGGTCACGGATATGAAGCTGTGGTTGCGCAAGGCTATCCGCGAGACTCTGGGTCGCCTGAGCCGCGTCATCGAATCGGCCAGCCGGCAAGCGGAGCTTCACCTAGGCGTCCTGATGCCTGGATACACGCACCTGCAGCGAGCCCAGACCGTTCAGTTCTCCCACTGGTTGCTGTCACATGCCTTTGCCCTGCGTGAAGATGGCCTGCGGTTAGCAGAGCTCCGAGAGCGGGCCAATATCCTGCCCCTGGGCAGCGGCGCCCTAGCGGGGAATCCCCTTGGCATTGACCGTCTGTGGCTGGCCGAGCGTCTGGGTTTCTCGGGGGTAACAGCCAACAGCATGCATGCGGTGGGAGATCGCGATTTCGTAGGTGAGTCTATGGGAGATCTGTCATGTCAAAAGATCGCTTTCTTAAGTCATTTCAAAGTCGTTGATACTGCAATTGGCACAATTGATTTCTTATCAGCGCGCCACCTGAGGGAGATTATTTCAAGGGGTGTCTGATAAGAAGGGCCCGGTGCCCTATATTTTTGAAGAATTGGGGTATATTTGTTTGAAGGGAAATTAGGTCTTTCTCCGCTTCCAAAAAAAAGTGGTAAAAATATATTTTCTTACAATTTACTTTATCGTGTTAATATTAATATTAAGATTCGTTTCGTTAATATTCGTTTCAGTTGACTTTATTTACTGCTGCTCCTTGGTTAGCCTCCATCTGTCACGTTTGGCCGAGGATTTGATCATCTACAGCACCAAGGAGTTTGACTTTATACGCCTGGCCGATAGCTTTTCCAGTGGAAGCAGCCTGATGCCTCAGAAACGGAATCCCGACAGCTTGGAACTGATTCGTGGCATGTCGGGTGTAATCACCTCGAACCTGACAGGCATTATGATGACCATTAAGGGCACACCATCCACCTACAACAAGGACTTGCAGTTTGACAAGGAGTACTGCTTCCAGTCCTTTGATAAAATCTCCCAGGTGCTTGAGGTTACCGATGGCGTGTTGCAGACAATGCAGGTGCAACAGAATTCAATGGAAGCTGCCCTCAGCACAGATATGTTGGCCACGGATTGGGTGAGTTGAATAATCCCAAAAAAACCCATACTATAACTTGATCATAATTTGCAATTAATTACATTTTAGGCCTACTATTTGGTAAAGAAAGGGCTACCCTTCCGCCAGGCCCATCATGTTATTGGTCGCGTAGTTTCATTGGCCGAGGAACGTGGCGTGGATATCACAGACCTACCGCTGGGCGAGCTCCAAGCCTTTTGCCCTGCCTTTGGATCCGATATTGTCAGTGTGGCAGACTACTCCAACAATGTGCAGCAATATAACGCCATTGGTGGCACCTCCAGTGCCAGCATAGTGGAGCAGCTGAGACTGCTCAAGAAATTCGCCAAGGATTTGCGCAAGCAGTCCTAACTAGCAGGACCAGCGCTTTATTTCGTTTGATTTTTGGTTTTTTGATTAACAAATTAAAAAGTTACATTTACAAACGGATCTCTTTGGGTGTTCTAAAAGGTATAAATATGAATATGACTCTCGCCTAGTTCACGCTGGGACTCTGGGGCGTATAGGTATAGGGTTCGTGGATGCCCTGCTCTCCGTTGTCCAGTTGCTGGTAGCCAGTGACCGCCGAATTCTGGGGAGGACCCATCTTTCCTCCAGAGATGAGCACTCCGAGACTCTGCTGCAGCTGCCAGCGACGGGCCTCGCGAATGGACTTATTGCGGCGCAGCGTCTTGGCCAACATGAAGGCGCATAGAACACCCAACAGCTGGACAAAGGCGACTGTGGTGGCTCCAGTGGCAATCAACATGGCGCTTTGCGACACAATGAAGTTCATCTTGCGGAAGCAACCATAGTTGAAGGTCTCCTGGCAGGTTACCTGGGTGTGAGTGGGATCGGTGACATCCTCTTGAAGGCTGCCGCAGCAGGAATTCGGCACAACGACATCATCAGAGCCAAGGGTTAGGTTCTTGTTGGGAGCATAATAGTCCAACCAGTCCTCAGGCTGGTTGACTCCGCAGCATTCAAGCTGTGGGAAGGGGAAATGAATGATTTTATATTTTATAGGAATTTATTTCTTATAAACTTACCCCAGATTGCATGAAGTCCACTCCAGCTGCCACATAAGGATCACTGTCGTATTCGGCCAAAGCCTGGTGCATGGTGCGCATGAGCATGGTGCGCACCTGCGACTGCATCACAAAGGCGGCAATGGCGGCAGACACCTCCAGGATGAAGACCAGGAACAGGCAAACTCCATACTGCAAAATTGAAGATTAAAGATATAACATGTGAAGACCTACAACAAAAAATTTGCTTTGGCAACTGCACTCACCAGATTGATGACCATCACACTCTCCTTGACGGCTCCATAGGCTCCCAGAGTGGCCACTGCGATGAGGATGAAACCAATGGCAATAAGCAGCGCCGGAGGCGAGGAGAAGTGTCCATCGATGAACAAGCTGAAGTCACCAAAGATCGCCTGAATGGTTGTTCCCACCATGATGAGCAGGATAGCAGTCAGCTAAATGGGTAAAAAGATTCGAAGACGTTAGGCGTTGCATGTGAAATGGGTTCTAGAGAGTGGGATATTGAGTGTGATTTTGTGAGCACCTGGAAAGTGAGTGCTACTGGAAATTCCTTCTAGTATAATCTCAAACATTTTATAGAAACTCTCTGGGATTTGTAATGCTTGGAAAACAATATAACAATCAGTTATCATTATTTAAATATTAAATATAAAACATTTATTTACTTTCTTCAAATCACTGTCACATTAATCAGATATTTACTGAAATTGCATATTGTTTGTTTCCTGATTTTATTGTGGCATTATAAATACAGTCATACGTATGATGCAGTTGTCCCATCACATTATAATGTATTTTTGTCTTGTTATCTTATCGAAATGAGTTACTTGTATACACTTTGAGGGCAACTGAGCTGACTAAAGGCTGGTGAAATAAATTCTTAAATATAATTACACAATGAAAATTGAAATAAATTATAATGTAAAAAATTTCGGTAAAACTAAGGTTAAGTTTTAAAAGGATTGTTAAATATTTACAAAATAACTGAGAGTTCATGATCGTTTGCTATAAATTTCAAAAGTAAGCATTCATTTATAGTGACGAAGCACACTGAGAATGTCAAGAAAATATGGAAAAGAAATTGCTAAATTATACATGTCATTTATTTTTGATAGTTAATATAATTAACTTTGGTTTGTTTTTAAAATAAAAACAAAAGTAAAGTCAAAACCCGGAAATTTTGGAATTGTTCTTGACCTCTTTTCTCTTATTTTAACCTGGTTCTCTTAACGTGAGCGACTTACGTAGGCGCCATAACATGATTCACACATAAAAACCTATACTCGCCGAAAACTGATAAGGAAATCGCTTCGTCTGATAAAAAAGAACGCACAAAAGAGTGAAAATGAACCAAGATGGCGGCGGAAGTTGTGACTCACGAGGATCATTAGCAGGATAAACTTACCGCAAACATAAAGCTCACAATAATGAGCATGTATTTGGCGCACTTCATGCCCGAATTGAGCTGTAAGTCGCGGTTAGCCATTTTGCAGTTCGTATTTTCGCTCGTCTGGCTGTAATGTAAGTGTAAGTGCAAATTGTTATTAACTGCCACTTTCCGCAATATAGAGTATATAGTATATAGGGTATTATCGTTCGCCAGAAACTGTTGCGACCGCTAAATAGCAGGGAACGTACTTTAACTTTTGCTAGCCACACGTGAACTGAGTGGCAAAACCGTAAAGGCAAACGAAGCGCTGCGGTTCAGTCACTCTCACTGTGGCTCTCTGTTCCCTAAGCTCAGGCAAGTGACGTCTGGCCTTGCCACCCACTCGCAGCTACACTGGGAAAAAAGGTGGGTTATAGTGGAAAACCGAACATATATCTTTGTATCTGAAATTTTTGTTTGAAATCTAAAGATAGATATATAAATAAAACAGTTCTAAGTTTATTATTCAAGCAACTGAAACAGATTTTTAAAAAAACCAACTAATACTCTACATAAAAAATACAAAAATAATTATTAATAAATATTTTAAGATATTTTTTCATCTGTTATTTCCACTCTCTGGAAAGCTTTCCAATAGAGGCTTATCAAAAGGCTCTTATCAAGCCAACTATTGTTCATAGTCTTCCAGTTAGACAAATATAAGATAAGATAACGATTCTATTGTTTTCATTAGAGAATTATTTTGCAACGGAAACTCTGAAATCGAAAATTAGAGTAAAACATTAACATTTCCCATAATGTTAATTCAACTGACTTTCAACTAGTTTACTTATATGTATGTGCAATATCTGTTATTAAGGTTCAAGTTCACCTGCCAAGGCCACCTACCTGAATAGAGTATATTATCGATTTAAATTCATTTTTAACTGAGTCAACTCGTATGGTTTATCGATTTTTTAATCACACTGCACTTCCAAATAGTTTAAATTATTTGCAGGTAAACACAGGTGTGTCTACCCATGAGTGTGCCAGCTTTGTTGTCTGTCTGAGCTGAAAAATAATATAAATAATATGTACATAGGGCTGGTCTTTTTTAAATGCAGATAATAGCGAAATTTCATAAATATATTTTCATTAAATTTTTAAATTTAAATGGATATATTTAAAGCGGCAATCGCTTTGTACTGTATAATTTATGTAACTATTATAAACATTATATTACTTTATTTTTCGTTTTAAACGCATTTTTTTTAATATTAAAAGGATTTATATTCTCTATCCTCTATAAATGCATTAACAATTTTATGGCCCACTATGATAAGATTGGATTGGTAGACGCAAAGCAATATCAACCCAATAAGCCAGATAAGCTGTGGGAAATAAAAGAAACAAAGCTCTCTTATACGTATCAATAATAATTTTCACACGTAAGACATTTTAGTACCAATATATAGTATATTTCATTTATTCATTTAAGCATAGGGAAAAGCCAATAGTTATACAAAAAATCAATCTAATTTAGCAGTATCTTAAAGTTAAATAGCCGCAATCGGCTCATATAGCGCCCGTTCTGAAGCTCTCAGAACCAATGTCTTCTTGATTTAAATAAATCCAGTAATGCCATTACGGATCTTGATCTCACGGGCAATATAGCAGGCAAAGATAACGCCAAAGAACTGAAAAGAAAGGAATGGAGAAAGAAAAATGTTATAATTTGATCTTCCAATAATACTAATGATTATTATCAAGCATTGTTCTTGGTATTTAAATGATCTTTCCTACAATACACTTGACTAAGATATTTTCTGATAAATCTTAGCAAGAATTGGACTAACCTGCAGAATAGCAATCACCACGCCCGCTGCTCCTAGGCTGACGGCGTGAGCGGCAATGTAATCCGAAAAGCCATCCAGACAGCCGTTATAGTGACGAGTGTTCGAACTGGATACTTCGGTCGTGCAATTGAAGGTGCCCACAGTACCCACCGGAATGTTGCAGCAGGACATTGGCAGGTAGATGTCCCCGAACTCTGTCTTCCAGTCTGTATAAGAGTTCACACCACAGCAGTCGAAGTCGCGTTGTACATCGTCCCAGAGTTTTGTGGTTGGATTCTGTTGCAGATTTTTGTATTCGCCCATTGATGCTTTCAGAGACTTGCTGATCAGATCGGAGGCATCGTTGCGAAGTACATAGCCACTGATGCCGGCAGCAAGCTCCAGAATAAAGATGATGGCTAGCATGATCGAGAAGCTGAGCACCAGGCAGTAGTTCTCCTTTAAAGCTCCCCAGCAGCCAAAGAATGAGATAACAATGATGAATGCACCGATCACGATCAGGAAGGTGGGGATCGAGAAGAACTTGCCGGCCAAAAAGAGTTCATAGCCGGTATAGACGGCACCGACGCCGGCTCCAACGGCGATCAGAATAATGCCAGTGATCTGGAATCAGAAATGGAAACATTATAAATAGTTATTTTAACATAACCAAATTTTGCATTAAAATAAAATAGAAAATGTTTTTTTTTATTTATTTGTTTTTTCTTTAATGATGAATTACAATTATTTTTATACATATTTCCAGGTATCGCACTCGTTCTTTTAAAATTGATCCTAGTACATTTATCAGGTATTAGATGTTGACATTTCTTTGTACATTAGATTAGATATGAACTTGAACTTCTGCGGTTTCTTTGTATATTTAAAACAATGATGTTAATTCTAAGGAATGTTTATTTTATTTAATTTGTAAAGTACTCAATTATATACACTTTATCAGTTTGCTTTAGCAGAATATTAAGTTCAACAAAATTTTAAAGATCTAGTGACAAAATAAATATTTAAAAAAAAACAAATAAAATATATTATTTATTGGTATTTCACTAGGTACTTCTACCATTACTTGCTTTATCTAATCTCTGGCTAAGATCCATTGGAAAGAATTTTTACCATGGCAATTGATGACTCATCCGAATCACGACTTAATTACTTACCAAAAAAATCAAATTAAATCCAAAGAGCGTGTATTTCACCGCATTAGCGCTGCCAGTTAGTAGCGACATCGTGACTCTTTTAGTTCAAGGTCTGTAAAATGAAGATGGTTAAAATAATAAAGGTTTTCAATAAAGACAACAGAATAGCTGACTAACTTCTTGGGTGGACAAAAATTTAAAACCCAACAGGCTCGAATCGATGTCTAAAGTATAATAAAGTGGACTGCAGGCCAACTAAAGACGAGGCAAGTGGCCCAACTCTTTCATTTCTAATCAACAAAAAAAAAAAATATATATATATATACATTTTTTTATCAGTAAATGATAAGGCACACACGGCTTTTGTTCAAGCCAAATGTGGTCAACTAACTGTGGTAGTGCTGCTGAGACCTTCGTTTCAAACAAGATAAACGAATATTTTGGAACCGATTAGATAACATCACACAAAAAATGTATTTGCAGTTTTTTTATGGCGCTAAAAAAAATAAATATTATATTGATCGATTTAGACTTTCTAAAAATTAAAAAAATAATAATAATGGCAAGAAACTTTAACTTTGTCTTTGGAATTTAATATTAAAGAGGAGTGAAAAGTGAGATATATAATCTCAAAGTCAAACTAAGCTTATATACTTTTGATGAAATTGCTTTAATATTCAGTGAACGTAAAAGAATATTTATTTATTTAATATATTTGTAAAATTCTATAGTACCTGAAATTTAGCTCATAATAATTATTGCATATTTTCTGTTAGTAAATTTGTTATTTTTAGTTTCTTTTAAAAAGAAATTGTAATTTAATTGGATTGAAGTGTCTAAATTTACATGATTTACCCTTAATAATACACCATTGCAGACTTGAACTTTGTGCTGCAATATATGATTCATAGACGCTTTTTGTTTAAAAAAAACCAAATCTATCCATATTTCAGGACAGCTGTTATCAAATTAAAATTTATAGAAGACGCATAAGCATTTACTGGCTTTGTCTTTGTAGGCGTTTATTGTTGATTGCATTGATAGGAAAGCCAAATGCTAAGGGTTCCTCTGCTTATCAGATCGGTGATTCATCCATGTGTCATAACAGTTGCTATTGGTAGACCAGGTGGTCAGTCTCCTATCACTTCACGCTTGTAATCAAATCTAACATGTACATAATTATGTGAAAATTCTTAAGAAATTTATTCTCAAATTGTTAACAAATTTGCTGAATTTATGAACGTTTTCCTTATCGATGGGGGTAATGGGAACTTATTGCAATCCCACTTGACGGGGGTTTATTTATTTTTTATCAGTTATTTTTACTTTCTACTCACGGCACAGTAAGAGGACAATTTTTAATTTGACGTGACGGCGGTTGGACAACAACTGAGAGTCGTTTTCATTTACGTTCGCCGGCATGCTCGCGGAGGATTATAAATACGAGCAGTCAATCGCGTTTGTCTGCGTAGGTTTAGTGATAAAAAAAGTTAACATATATGAAGAAATACATGACGGAAAAGCTGCGAAAAAGCTTTTCCATCAGTTAGCACTATTCCGCGAAAAAGGGAACTAACAATTGTTTTACTGCTTGTCTAAGTAATTTCTTTAAGTTTTTATAGTTCTTCAGGGATTTATTTTGTAAGAGTTTGGGTTATGTTTTAAAAATATTAAAGATTTTAAGTGTGATTTTTGGTAAGATTTTAGTATTATATTATTTATTGTATAATTATCTGAATCTTTTAAATTTAAATTAAAGTTGTATTTATTTCGATATCTTTCATTTTTATACACGATTAAAATTTGTATTTGATTTAGGGGTCTTTTGAGTAACTTATTGTTTTATTCTGTTTTAAGTTTACGTGTTTTTTGTAAATTTAAGAAATGTTTTGTGAGAGAGATAAACATAAAAGTTATACATTTTCAGACTTTAAATGGGAAGTTGAAGTAAGCTTTTAACTGTATAATATTATAAATCATTTCAATGAAAAAGAACATTGTTATGAGTAATTTTTTATTTTATTTTAGGGAACAAATTCTCAGATTCTTTATTTTTCTTGCAAATAAATTAAAAAAAAAAACAATTTATTTTCGGTCTCCGATAAACTTGAAATCAAACATTGTTATGCGGGGCGTATGAGTAATTTTTTTTCAAATTTAAATGGAAAAAATTCACAAATTCTTTCAGTTTCCCTTAGAAATTAAGTTTCCAAATAAAAAATGTTATTTTGCTTATCCAATAAAGTAAAAAAACGAACATTGTTATACGGGGCGTATGAGTAATTTCTTCTTTCATTTAAATGGAACAAATTCACAATTCTTTCGTGTAAGTAATTTATTTTTTTATTCACATTAATGGGACAATTTATTCTTTTATTTATATGAAGCAAATTCGTAAATTCTTTTTGTTTTCTTCCGTAAATAAATTTCGAAATGGTATTTTGGGTCGCAGAAAAATTTAATCTAATTGAGAACAAATTAACTTTATCGCTTTTTTTTTGTGAGTCCATTTCCAACAAAAAAATTGCTAGAATATTTTACCCCTAAAAAGAAAACACATTTAAAGGCATACAAAATATATTTTTGAAAAAATGTATTAAATTTATTTTCATTTACTTCCTTTTGTCGTATACTAAATGCTATCGAAGAATATATATGAGTATCATTTGTTATTTTATAAGTTTAGTATTTAGTTTAAATTTGGGGGAATTGCTGGCATAATTTTAATACTTGAATTTCGAGTGCAATGCCAAAGCGAGTGTGTGTGTGTGTGAGCGAGTGTGGGTAGTAAAAATGTGTGTGGAAATGCGAACAGGAACTGGGAACTGGAACATTTTCATAGTCACATTTTTAAATCGAATATTAGTTGTCAATATGTTAGTGGGTTTCGTCAACATTGGGTGTAATTTGTTTGAAATTTTTTTCACAATTCCAGAAAATCTCAAAAATTACCAACAAAAGTCTCATCGCTCGCTTGCTCGTTCGTGTGTTAGTAGGTATTAAAAATATATATATGTTTATGTGCATATATTGTTTAAATTAAAAATGTTTATTCCATTTAGTAGTTCGCTGGTGGAGGAGGGAGAAGTCCCCGCAACTATTTCCTATCCTTGCCGTGGCGATCTCGCTGTTGCCTGTTGCTGGCCGCTATTGTGGTGGTGGTCAGACTGTGGACATGATGTGGCTGCTGCTCCCGATGGCCAAGTCCAGATCCATGATGCTTGCTGCCGCTGTGCTGATGCTGGCTATGGTGGTGTCCATTCAGTGTGCTTTTACCGTGTCTGAAGAGACAGAGAATACCCTGATTAGTTTGGACTTGTTGCCGCTAGTAAGGTTAATATAGTTTAATAACTTTTCTACTGTATATAGTATATGGTATATATTTCCAAACAATGCTACTCCAATACTACGCAGTTCCAGTTGCTAAGGAAAAATAGAATAGAGCGAGGCTTGATGTTGATGTCATTTGGATTTGGATTTTCTTTTCATTTTTTTTTTGTTTTAATACCAATTTCATGTATTGCTTCAGTTGTTGTTTTGTATATATTTTTTTTTCTGGTTTCCAGCAACATGTTCATAGTCAGTTTTTAGAGTTGATTCTACTGATAGAGTGCGGTGTGCATGAGTTTAGAATTAGAGTTTTAGACAGAATAAATTGGGTTAATTGTTGGCAAACATGCAAACAGGTCAGACAATGGTTAATATTTGATAGAGAATAAAATTTGTTAACTGTGAATTACACTACTTTGGTTTTAAGAGATCAAATATTTTAGTGCTATTTGGGAAATTACAATATAATTATTATTCTGGGCCTGCCCTTTAATATCCAAACATGCAGTTAAAAGGAAATTAAAAATTTGGAAAAAAACGCTTACGCTGTGAAAAGTAAAAACAGAACCAGACGGGCCCCTTTTTCTTTTTCTTTTTTTTGTGCGAGTGTAACTTGGCCAAGTATATATATTTTTTTTTGGTTTGTGTGCGCTCTCCGAAATAAATAATATATAAACTCTAGTATTAGTAGGGAACACAGTGATTGGGTGTGGATATTGGTTAGGATAATAATGTTCGGTTTCGCATTCAAACGATTTCGTGCACTTGGGATTATTATTTATTTATTTTGTGGGTGCTTGGTGCTGGGCAGCCCGCGGACAGGTACTCTGTTTTTTTTGTGTATATTTTCTGGGCTCTCTGTCCAGCGCTGACTATGAACATGTGCAGATGCCGAAGGGCTGGTGCGTGGACACACTGCTGCGCACTTGCCGCATCCTCAGACGCTTCGGCCAGCCGCCCAATCGCCCCCGTTCCGCCCGCTCCCTTGCCCCAGTCCATGCTCCCGCCCCAGCTCCTCCTCCACCAAACAGCTGGGCATGTTCATTGCTGAGATTGTTCTGATATGGACGCAGCTTCTTGGCCTCCTCACTGGTGGCATACAGCAGGTAATTGTCGTACACATGGCTCACGCTCGAGTTCCGCTTGGCGGGAAGGTAGGGCAGAAAGGCAAAGCTGGAGCTGGTCGACTGGGTGGCCTTCAGGGAAGGCTTCCGGCGGTTACTGCGGCAACGGAGCGTGGACTGGTTGGAGTAACTGGGTGGAATCATTTCCAGTTTGGTGCGATATTCGTAGCTCGGTGTGGTTGCCACGGGAACGGGTATTAAGGATCGCTTGCGTTTGCTACGCGGCGGTGGCTGTGGAGTGATCTCCGTCTCCATTGTTTCCGTCTCATCGATGCTGGCATAATCCGCTTCTTTTGGCGATTCACTTTCAGGTAATTTGCTGCTGCTGGTGGCTGCCACCTGGCTGTCTTGTGTTTTGGTTAAATTCGTATTCGTTACGTATACGTACGTCAGTTCGTTGTGCTGTGTGCTTGGTGCTGTGCCTGTGGCTGGTGTGTTTGCTGCTACTGCTGCTGCGGAGGATGATGATTTATGCGCTGTGCTTTTCGATGATGATTTCAATGATTTCGATGTGGCTGTGGTGCCTGTCGTTGTGGTCGTTGTGCTGGACTTCTTGTCGTGGCTACTCGTGCGACTTGATCTCGTCTTACTTGGCCGACTGCTGCCGCTTTCCCGGGTTCCCGCCGACGAGTGCTCACTGTGTCTAGAGCGACTGGAGTGACCTAGAGTGGAGATGGTAGAGAATAAATAGTTTATTTTGATTTTAAAGTTGACTTTTGGTAGTGGTGTTCAAAGATATAATTTCCTTTAGGTGCTCAGCATTCTTATTAATTTTTCAAAGGTAAAAATATTAAATTAAGGTGTAATAATATTTGTGTAAAGTTTAATATTTAAACAATTTTGTGTAGGTAATCGTGCTTTAAAAAATCAAGACTTAAATCTTGATTGCTGTATTTAAAATGTGTTTCAAATATAACTTTGTGTGTCAGTCCTTTCAAGTAATCAATTAATATATATATTTTGCTTTTAAAAACTTTAAATTGTGATTTTTTGTAAGATATTAAATTAGTTATTAACTGATTTGGTAAACTGTTTTGAACTGAAACTCATCTGGCGAACCTAAAACGTTTGTTCAGCCTTTGCGGCTGTGTGGCACCCATAATGAGCAAGCCCAAAACCAGAAGTTCTGCAAGAGACACGGCCTATATAAGTCGGATTATCCATTCGATTTGTATTTTTATATAATTTTTAATTAAATAGAAACCCTAACAACTCACCCCTGGAACGCGAGAGCTCCTCTCGGTGCTTCTCACTGCCTCGGGAACGCTCCCGTTCCTTTTCACGCTCTCGCTGGCCGCTCTGCCTTGAGCGACTCTCGTCTGCCGTCCGGGAAGATCTCACCAAGCGGCTACCGGAAGAGGTCTTGCTCTCGCCAGAGTGTTCCACATCCCGGCTATGACCATGGCGACTGTGACTATGGGAACTTCGTTTCGATTCAAGGGAGGAGGATGCCTGAGTGACACCCAATCTTGGCTTGGAACGCAGCTCAAGTGGCTCATGGCGGGACTTTTCTCGCTTGGGTGTGCGCATACGCAGACGCTCGGCTCGATGCTTGGTGGCCACCTGCTCATCGGAGGATCCGCCACCATGGGTCATTGATTCTCGGGAACTGGAACGGGATCGGTCGCGCGGGCAGCACTCAACCGATGAAACCGATGAGCTGCGAGCCCGCGTTGGCGACGGCGTGGATTGCCTGGAGTTGCGACGTGCCTCCGAGGCAAAGGTGCCACGTGCCACGCCCAATGTTTGAGGCGGATAGACCTTTACCTTCTCGTCAATGGTTTCCAGGGGCTTGGCACTGCGACGCTGCAGGGAGCATGAACGGCGCCGCTGATCCTTGATGGCTGCTTCTTCGGAGAGAGCCTAGGGAAGATAGAAATGTTATTTATAACAAAGCTACTTGATACTGGGATTAACTTTTTATATTTTCTCGCTGGGCATCCCAACTTACCTTCAAAGTTTGATCAGCGTTGCGGGTCATTTCGCTCAGGATCTGGGCATCCCTTTGCAGGTCGCTCTTGCGCTCATAGCTATTGGATCGCGATCGCTCTGGCGAATGGGCGGGCGATTTTACCCGGAAAGTGGGGGTCATATCAATATTGGCTATGTTCTCGTAGCAGTGTTCCTCATCCTCTTCCATGTCCTCGTCGTGGCCATTCTGCTGGGGACTGCTGTGTCTCAGCAGATCAGGTCTATCGTTGAGCAGCTGCCACCTGGTGGTGGTCTTCGTGGTTGTATTTTTTGTCTCTTCGTTATGGTTTGCCCTGCTCCTGCTGGGCAGTGTCCTCCTGGGATTCGAGGAGATCGTCGAGAGTTTCGTTTGCTGCTGGTGCTGCTTTTGTTGTACTCCAAAATAGGAGAGTTCATGTTCGCGTAGTTTGCGAGCTCCGCGTGCTTCCTTGACAATTTTTAAGGACTCGCTGCCGGATTCATCGGGAGTTTCCACTGGTTGGCTTGTTGGTTGTTGTATTTGCGGTTGAATGAATAGAGTCCTTGGCTTGGCTACGGGCACAAGCTGGCCAATACGCAGAGTTGGCGGCGTGGCTTTGGGTTTCTCCACGCGGGGAGCATGAAGAGCTATGTTCATCACATTCGATTTGGGAAGATCTGCAAAGGGAAAAAGAAAATAATGAATTTATTTATATATTTATTTTAGTGGCTGAGTAATTAAATAAAGAATCTCTAAAAAGAACTATCCAATTAAATCCAGCTTTACATGAACTCCTCTAACTCAACCCCCTTTAATGAATTGTCAGCGTTACCTGCCCGCTGCAGCATCTGATCCTGCGCCTCAATCTTCCAGATCGTACGCTTGGCCTTCAGCCGACTCCAACTGCTGGAGTACTCGCTGCCCCGGTAAAGTTCCACCGGTGGCGGTTCTGGCGAGGAGCTGGCCTGTGTGCCTCCGCCACTGTCGCTATTGTTGTCCCGGAAATATCGCTTAACCTCCTCATCAGCACTGTCTTCCTGCTCGAAATCCGGATCTTGATCCTGCTCGGCAGCATCGTACAGTCTCCTTAGTTGGGTGAGCTGCTGGCTCACTGGGATCTGGGTGTTTCCCAGGAGTTTTAGGCGCGGCGGAGCCACTGGATTGCGAGGCAGGGAATCGTACAGAGCGCTGCCAAAGAGATCGCTGCTCGTTATGGAAGTTGTGGATACGGTCGACATAGTGGAGGGTCGACGCGACGTGGAGTAGGATCCTTCCTCCTGATAACTGTGAGAGCGGAGCATGGGCGTGGGCACCACAATCGTGGGCTGGGCCAGGGCGGACTCAATCGAGGCTATGCTTAGGCGACGCATGGCCTCATCGAACTCGCTGGCCGATCGCATTGTCCTCATGATCAGCGACGTGGATTTCAGGCCCTCATCCAAAATACGCTGGTGCTGGCGCAGATCCTCTAACAGCAGCTCCTGGGCACTGGGACGACGCTGGTTGGGATGTGTTGCGGGATGTCGATGGGGGTGATCTATTGGGAAATGTGCGGAAAGTGTCGTTTGGTGGGTTTTTTTTTTGGTTCTTTTCTTGCATTTGTTTTCGATTTTTAGAGCGTGGGGTTATTGAGTTGAGCTTAGCGATTGGTGGTTTGTTAGATGTAGCATTAGATGTGGTTTAGAGAAGCGGCAGTCAAAAGTTCACAACATGCATTAGAAATATTCAGTATTCAGAGTACAAAATACAGAGGTTTCGAGTCAAGTAGAGGAGTCCATGGCTAAGCCCAGAGATAGACTAAATCATACAACGAATTCTACAAACTACAGGCATTCCCACTAACTAAAAAATTATAACAACTTAATTAATTTAAAGTCTGAACACCCACCTGGTTCTGGCCAATCCTCGGAGCCCAGGCTCACATTGATCTTGGTAGAGTATCCATTGCCAGCTGGCGAAATCTGTTGCTGCTGCTGACGCTGCTCCACAATGCGAATGCGCTCGGCCACCGATTTACTGGAAATGGGAGAATCACTGGAGGTTCCTGAGAAAATCATATAAATAAATATTGTTTAGTTAATTAAAATATTTTTAAGATTTTTATGTTTGCAAACCTACCATTTTCCCTTGCCGTAGAGGGACTTTCACGATCTGTTTTCATGGCTGGCACACTCCACAGGACATCAGCGCTTTCGATATTCTCGCCCAAATGATAGGGCTTTGGCTTTACAGGCTTGTTTTTGAGAATGCCACGAATATTGGACAGCTCATCCGTCTCATTGTCCGTGGTGTCCACACCACTGGTGGAGGTATAGCTGTTCCGAGATGTGGACTCCATTAGGCTGTAGCGTGGCTCGTGCACTGGCTTGGGCACAGTGGTTACTGTCACCTGGGTGGCGCTGCCAACACCATTGGTGGATGTCTGCAGGGAAATTACATTTAATTATAATAATTAATTAATAATTATTAATAATAATTTGTTGTATTTTTCTTGCATTACTCACCGGCTGATTAACCACCTCGGGCGGATCCATTAGAGTGGCGCGATAGGCCACTGTGCTGGTGGCTATTGTCTTGCGGCGTTGCGAATCATCACCAAAGTGGGTCACATCATGGCTCGGGGCCGTGGAGCTGGAGCTGCTGCCGGCACTGGCCGACTTGACCAGACTCTGCAGCGGTCCGCTGGCTGTGCGGCGGCGTCGTCGAAAGTTTTGCGTAGGCGGCGGTTTTCCGTCGGTTTCCACAATATTCACACGACCAGATTCGGCGGCGAAGTGCACCTCCGTTTTGCAGAATTCCACACGCTTCTGAGCATTTCCCCTCTGCAGATGACTGCTGGAATTCGTCGTGGTTGTGGTGGTGGTTGTGCTGCCATTCACTTGAATCTGCGAGGTCTTGCGAACATCGCGCCAGGTCTCCTCCACGGCTATCGAGTGACGTTTGCTCAGCTCCCCGGAAAGAGAATCCGGAGAACTGGGCGCCTGAATGGGCTTTGCAGTTCGTCCAAAATGAATGACAGTTCCACCATTTTGCGGCTGTGCAGCGTTCCGCTCTGTGGGCGACCAATTGCCCAGCTGCTCGCCGGATCGACCCAAACCGCTATCCGTGGAGGCGTCCACACGAAAGATGCTCTTGTCCTCTGGCGGCGACATTTTCTCGAAGCCGTAGGACTTCCGTCGCAGATGCCACTCACTGGAGCTGGTGTCCTTCTGCCGCTGACGGGACTCCAAGCTATGGGTGTTGTGCACAGGCCGGAAGGCTGAGGGTGCCGCCGGCAAGGGAGTAACCTTCTCCACGGAGACCTCACGGACGAGCGGCTTCTTTTGGTGATAGGCCAGGAAGTCCTCCTTGTAGAGACTCTCGTCAGATAGCTTCTTCAGTTTGCCGCGAATCTCCTGCAGGGATTCGGCGGTGAGAAAGGTATTCCGCTTGGCCACCGTCGGCTTGGGGGTGTTCAGGATATTGTCCAGGGCGGCCAGGTCCACGTGATTATTCCGCATGGCCGTGTTGAGGCGACGACCGTTCTCCAATTCCGCTCGCAGCCGAGCAACGCTCACTGAGCTGCCAGGCAGATCTAGAGGTCGAGGTCGAGATCCCGGACTCTTGTAATGATCTTGGGACTGAAAGGAGCGCCTCAGCTTGCTGACACGCCGCCACTCGCCCACCGGCTGCTCGCCGGGCTCCTCGCGCTCCCAGTCGTTGCTGAGATCATCCGTGGAAATGGAGCGAGAGCGTTGGAGCAGTGTGGATCCGAGACCAAGTGAGGACAGGGGCGGAGCGTATACAGACTGGGACACCTGCTGGCGACGCTGATGACGGGCGGTGAGTCTGGAAAAGGAGTCGAGGAGGAGCAGATGTGGCTGGTATCAGGGCCGTTCGGGTAATGGCATGAAATTTTTGTTACTTACCGCAACTCGTCGTCGTCGTCGTTGCCATCGTCATCGTTATAATGCCGGAAACTTTCCAAATCACGACGCTGCGTTGGCGTGGTCGCAGCTACGTCAGCACCACCGCCAGTACCAAGACCAGATCCGCCCACGCGACCTGGGAGTTGGCCATATAAGTCGGCCTGCTTGTTGGCCCAGGCGGATGATGATGATGATGATGATGGAAATAATGATGATGATGATGATGGCGGCGATGATTCTGGCCCGACAATTGCATGTAGGCTTATTTTACCCGCACTTCTGTGGGTGTTGCCGCTCGCCTGCGCTGCTGCAGTTGTTAAGTTTGAATTGTTGCTGCTTTGGCTGGAAATGCTTGAGCTGCTTTTCTGTAAAAGGCGCAAGATTGAAAACAAAATTAAAATCAACTCAAAACCAGCGCACAAAGAAGAGCTCTCGAGTGCGGGTGTCGCTCGTTTCGATTATTGTTATTGATGTCACCCGGTAATTGTTATATGTACTCTATGGCATAATATATATATTTATATATATATTCCAGCCAGGAATCGGAGTGGGTGCATTATTTGACAGGAACTGCTTAAGGAAGCTAAGCACTTAAGCCCCTCCATTAAAGAGAGACACACAAAAGCTTAAGTGCAAAATGAGCCGTGCTTAAATATTAATAAATGAATTTCCGCATTGGCGCCATTATTTAAATAAAATCTGGAATAAATTTATAACTACTAGAGAAATAAATTTAAACACTAGGGAGCTTAAGGCACGATAATAGTTTAATATGGAATTTATTTTAAGATTTCTACGAGTTAAATAAATCTAATACCAAACAACTTTGCCTTGAAATAATTACAATATTAAAATACCCCAAAAGAAAAAACATTTCTTTGAACTTTCTGCTAGTGAAATTCCCCAAAAAGAAATGTTAGTGTCAAGATTGATGGCCAGAACTGTCAGTTGATGAGTGTGGGCGTTGATCTCGTCTCAAAACACTTTTTGGCCTGCCCAATAATTAGAGACTTTTTACTGCCCGGCCTCCCTAATGAGCAAGTCTCGTTCCGAGAGAAATTTCCTTTGTGGTCATGACCCAGATGTCCAGCTGAAGTGCTAAGCACTGCCTAATCGAGCGGAGGTATTATTAAAGATTTCCATTCGATTTCGATTGAACCAGAAAGATGATTCAAAACGAACCAGACAGACGGTGTTGTCTCTGGACAGTCTAGTCGGGTTTAAGTCTTGATCTATGGATCTTGGCCAATTGTAGAAAATAAATATATAAATTTTTTTATTTTTGGTAGCTAGCCGATGTTCTCTAATGACACGGGTCATTAATCTATAGCTTACTTTTATGGTTATTTCTAGAAAATCACCTGATATTATTAACAGTTGATGAGGGCATAGATTCAATGTCGATGTCATTGAATATTGTGAGGTCTTCATGAAAAAATGTGTTAGTGAAATATTAAATAATGTTTAAAAAGATATATTTTTTAGATAATTGCAAAACTTTAGGCTTGTCTTATTCAAGCTTGTTTAACTTAAACTGAGTCTCTGCGACCCTCTAAGACTCATTACATATTTCCAGATTTTCCCAGCTGCTAAAAGCTTCATCATTTTCCCCACCAAAACAATTGGCAACCGTTAACAACTGACCATTTTCGGTCATTGCCATGGCCATGGTCAGGAGATTACTCCTCGAAAGAAAACCCAATAAAAAACGAGCTGGAAAAAGCAGACATGGGCGCATGCTAATGAGCTAACTAAGCAAAGCAGAATACACAAAGAAAAATACTACAAAATAGATTATATTTAATTTTGTATAAATTCCAATCCTCAGTCTTTAAATAAAAAAGAAAATCTACATTCTTAAATATAAAACAGAGTATAAATATTTATACTCTTAATTATAATTTTTGTTTGCCTTTTTCCTGTGTAGCAAAAAGCCGCAACGTTGTGTGAAAAATCGAGAAAAACCCTGACTTACCATTAGATTACTCAATTTCAGACTCGGAGCCGTATCGAGTAACAAATTGTGGCCGACTTTGTGCAAATGCTCGTCGTCTTGATCGCTAGTCTCGCCATTAATCACCACAAAATCAACATGATCGTCGATGAGCTCCTGGCTCACTGCGGATGCGGATGTGGCCGCCGATGTCGGTGCCGATGCAGATGCAGTTGCGGAGGCGGTACGTACGATGCCAGCATCGCTGCCACTGAGACTGCAATCGTCGCTCAGCTCGCAAATGTCAACACCCTGGGCGATCTGGGAAAGGGGAGGACTGGGCCTATGAGGCGAATCGTGGACATTGTTGCCATTGTTGCCTGTGCGGTGGGTGGTGGATGTGGTGGTTGTGTAGGAGGACCAGGAGGACGAGCTCTTTTGTACTGTCTGGGTGCGGATCACCTGCATGGCACCGTTGGCGGTGCGAGCCTTCAGCACCTCCAACTGTTTGCGCTGTGTGTGCTGTGTGCCATTCGGCTGTGAGATGTTTTGGGAGTCGGATATCTGGAGGAGAAAGTGGAGAGAGATAGGGATTCAGTGGTGGCAGGAATATGAGTGGATACATCAAAGCGGAGGGGCTCACAAAAGGTAACCGGAGACACTGTGTGAGCACTTCAGCTTTGAAAGGAATGATATACGGAATGGGTTTAATAAGAGGGCAACTTAGTGGTTTAGTAAGACTGATGGTTTAAGGTGTAATATTTCTATAACTTTACTATCTAATTATTAAATTAACTAAAAAATAATACCCTAAATGTTTTCTTTTTATTTAAAGTATTAATTTAATCTCAGTTCCGTCTGATCTAATTAATACATCCCAAAAACACCATTAACTGCTGTTTTATCGATTGCGTGCCTTTGGCAACATTCAAATAAAAATAAGATAAATAATGTCTTAAACAAGAAATCGCAATGTGATTGTCTAAAAATTTAAGTAAGTGTGTGTGGGTACGTGGGTGTGTTCAATGTGGAGCGCAATACGGCATTCGGCCGTTGGCAACGGGGCGTATGAAAGTTGCCAGACAAAACACTTGACCGTCAAGCGTTATGCCAGCCCAGCCGCCTCCCTCCCTGCCTCCCTCCCGATCTGCTTCAAAAATTGTTAGATGCCTCTTATCTCGACAACTGGGCGTGCTTGCTCGCTTACTTTGCTCTCCAGCTCGCTGGCTTGCTCGGCACACGTGACCAAACGCCAGCCACAAATCAAAAGACTTAAGAGAGCAACTGCAACTGCAACTGCACCCTTTTGCGGCAATGCACTTGAAGAAATATTTTATAAATTGGATAACTGAGATTGCATAACGATATAGATAGATTTAAAGGTTAATAAACTTGCACGCATTAAGCCAAATGTATTATTTTAGTTACAATCTCATTAAGAATTATTTTAATAAAATCAACAACAAACAGTATTGTCAATATTTAATAAGCTTTTTATTAAATATTAAATACTTAAATACGTATACAAATATACCACTTTTTATTTCTTTATTCAACTATTTGATATTATTTTATTCTTAACAAAACCTACAAATGCTGAAGCTGACTAAAAGCCATTAAAACCCCTTTAATACTTTTTGAATGTTTATTTATTTATTCTCTACAATATAAGCTCCTTGTTTTTATTATATTTTCTATATTGTAGTTTAATTTTCCCCTCTGTATTGACCTGAACAATTAGCAGATCCGTTTATTGGATCGTGCCATGACACACCATCGAAGAAAAGAATAACAAAAAAAAAGCAAAAGTTATAACACAAAACACACTCGAACTGGCCACAAAGATCGATTGCGGCAATCGATTGCATTGATGATTTATAGTGCAAAAAATGCATAATATCCTCTAAAATGAAAACTTTAACCCCCCACCCAGTGTCCAGTTCGCGGCGTATTCGTGTCAATGACCAAAATGCAGCGACCATTGCCGCCGCACATATTTGACTATGAGTCAAAGTGCAGCATTGTTAATACAGAATACGGAAAATTTGAATGGCATAAAAACAAAAGGAAAATTCACATTGTATGCAAGTTGTGGGTTGAGTCATTTCAGGGTTTTTAGTTCTGAGTTCTGGGTTCTCACTTGTGGTCTACCACTCAAATTGCGGCGACTGGCACTTTGAATGCTTATAACTCTGACTTTAACTCTGACTCTAATTCTGTAATTAGCTTCATTAGATGGGAATGTTTTGATGTTTTTAGACAAAGACAATTTCATACAAAGGGACTAGAGGAGGGAGTTGCATTTGGATTTGGAATATAGTATTTAATTTGGGAAAATGTCACTCCTGGGACTAAAACTTAACATAATTAGAAAATAAGTAAGAACGGATGAACACCCCTTTCATGTTTGTTGCAGCTTAATAACCTGAAAGTTGTATAGTTTCTTACATTTAAAAAAATATTAATACTTTCTGGAAATTGATTAAAATACAGAAACGGTTGGTTTTTTCCTACAAACTTTTGATTTATTTATAACTCCAAGGTTCTTAAGTTGATTGTCTTTCATTCCTGTGCTGCACTGTATTTCAGTTCAGGGTTATCCCTTCCAAAGTTCTCAATCAGACAGTTTCATTTATCGACTTCGGTTCTGGTTAAAGGGGGAGGTGCCCTGTCCGAGTCGATTTCTGATTTTCATTCGTCCGACGACCGTCTCCACGAGCTTCCCATTTTGACCCCCGCAGGGGGCAAACGGACAATGCATAATAATTTCTGCGGCTCCCTAAAGTAACACTCATCCTTGAGAGCTGAGACCTGGGACTGTGACTAAGAAAGAGTGCAGAATTGCGGGCCAGCCATAAATTATAAGCCAGGCTTCGATGCCGCGGGCCATGCACGTTCTGCCGGAGTTTCTCACGATCAGGGTCTGAGTTCGAGAAGGAGGCTCTCGGGAATCGCTAGCGATACCGCTTTTCCACTTTTCCGTAATGTGTGCCTGTCTATCGATGACCTCTTTTTCCCCAGCACCACAACACCAAACGCTATTCGTTTTTCACTCTCTTATGTAGCATGTGTAGGCCGCTGGTCTTGATCTTGGCCGGAGTCGCGTTGTCTGTTGGGGCCTAATTAAGCTGTGGCCAAAATCTGCATGGCTCGAGGGGGAGTCCCAATCAAGGCAACAACAGATGGCTGAAAGAAAGCCAACTGTAAATGAATTATTTGGCCCGGCCGAAATCAGACAGCGATCAGTGTCATGATCTTGCCGGCAAAACATACACCCGGCTATGAGGGAGAGAAAGAAAGAGAAAAAAAGGAAACTACCAAATTGAAAATGCTGAGTACGAAACCGAAACCGAACCAAAGTCAAGTTGAAGGTTCAATGAAATGCAGAGACTTGCCACGACTTCCACAGAGCCCCAGCACTCGCATATATTATAAGCCAGCCAAAGTCGTGATGATGTTAAGGAAGACTTTGCTTTCGGCTAGCTTGCACTGAGGGAAAACTAATACAAACTAAGGAATTCTAAAAGAAAATAAAGGAACATTTTAATGGCAATGTCAAGTATAAATTCTTACAGCAAATTTGAAAGAGTAAGCTTTTATTTTTGGTAATTTAAATGTTTAAACCTTAGTTTATTTGTATGAAAATTTCATAAAGAAGTTGATAAGTTTTTTTACGGTTTACGTATATGCCAAAATATTTTGTGGCCTGAGCCCAGGCCGCGCATGAAACAAATTTAATGATGCTGCACCATCATCATCACGGCTGTAGTCGCAATCGTCTCCCGCCTGGTCGTGGCTGTCTGTCTGTGGCCAGAAGATTGACTGTCTATCTCTGTACAACCTCTACAAGCCTTTGCCGCACTGTGTGTGACTTCGCCAAATGCCCCATGTCGGTGTCTATCCGCCTGCCTGCCAGTCCGACCCTCGGTCCATCCGTCCCTCAGTTCGTGGCATGCATGTCGCCTTTTCTGGCTGGCTGGCAGCTTGCAAAGATCGCTTGACTCTTTTTATTTTTAGCTGGCACTGACTTTGGTACCCCCAAGCACATTGGTTAAGAATAGCTTAGAAACAGAAATTAAATAATTAAAGAGAAATAAAAACGCTTTAATTAGCCATTAAAAATTCGGGTTAATGCTGTTATTTTAGTAAAGTTTAGATTTATTTCCAAATGAAATTAGGAAATCACTTTTACACCCACACCACAGTGCCTCTTAAATTGTACTCCTGACTGATTTTGAAATCACTCTGGCCTGGGCCATTTTGTTTAGACCTTTCTGCCTCTCTGCGATCTGTGCTTCTTAAACTATAATAATATACATTTTTATATGCATTATTTCTGTCACGATCTCGTTGGCTTTATATCTCTATAGGCCCGATCCGACTGCAGTGAGTAAATCATGTGTGTGGACCGGAGAGTTGATGCCCCAAGTCGTTCGGTGCCTAGTGTGGTGTTCATTAGCGGCCGAGAGGAAACACTTAATTGAGGCAAGACACGTCAGTTGACATCCTCAATTAGTTGCAAGTAATTTACGTTTGGCGGCCAAGCTTGTCTTGACGAGTACTCCAGGAAAAAGTAAAAATAAAAACAAAAATAATAATAAAACTGTTGACCACAGGTAAATCTCTCGAGTGGCTGCTGCATCCTCTCTGCGGGCAGCAAACTCCTATATCTTCTTTCTGGTTAGACTTGTGGCAACCCAGTGACCCACAAAGGCAGCGGCATCGCCAGCGGCCTGGTACCGTTAGCCGCGGCAACATTGTGGCAACATGGCCAGAGACCCCAACAGCGATGCAACTATTGCACGGAAAGAAATAACTGGTACTTCATGGGGTATTATCAATAAAATTAGGAGTATATTTCAACTAAAAAGGGTTGCTTTTAGGGCAGGGCTGCTCCTTTGCAAAATAAATATATATAAAAATTCTTATTTAATCGAATGGTTTTTATAATATTTAACATAGTAATAAACACATTCGTATTTTCAGTTATTTTCTTTCCGTGTTGCAAATAATTCAAAAGCCGCATCTGCAACTGCGCTTGCTTGCTGCAAGTTAAAAAAAACAACAACAACATAAAAATCTTGCAAAATGTAAATTTCTGTTTTGCGTTTCTTTGCTGATGCCAGCCGCAATCCATAATGCTAATGAAGAAGTTGTCAGGGATCTATCCGTCGGCTTGCCTAACGGTGCCTGGCTGCCTGGGTGCGTCTACGATCCTGTGCGATGCTCTGCACTGATCTACTCTCCTCTGTTCCCGATCGATTGGTTATTGCCAAATTGATTTCCCTGCGATTTGTGGCGGCAGTCGCTGCCTTTGACTTTGTCTTTGTCGGCAAAAAGCGGGCTTTGGACGAACAGCGGGACATCGGTGATATAAATCCCGGACTTGGCCATCAAATTGAGTCGAGTTGAACGCTTTAAACTGAAACTGATGCGAAGCAGGGAACAGTGATGGCCTTTATTTTGGTTTTATAGATACTCAGAGTACTTAATTGGATTTAATTGGAATAAATTCTAGATGACTTTTACATTCTAAAGATAATCCAAAAGCAATTAAATTAGATCCTTAATTGCTAAAAGAAAAACAGTTCTTTGCAGTTTAACATTTCAATAAAATTTAAGTAGTTTGAAATTAGTTTGATTTCCTTTTTTGATACTTTTTAAAATGATTACAAATTTTATAATACATTCTGCAATGATTTTCATTCCTGGATATTGCAGAGTTTCCCATAAAGTTTCCACCTTTCTTCCCATCACTGACTAGGACCTGGTGTATTCTTTCGACTGATCGTCGATGGTATCGATGGCTTCCCTAGTGCACCCCGACCCCTGCCACAACGCTTTCATCTTTTGGCCAGGCTCTCTCAGTTTCGGCATCGTCAGCTGCGGTGGCAACAAAGTTCAATCGCGATAAGATACAAAGTCAGCGGAATGAAACAACTTTCAATGGTATTTTTCTCAGGTTTCTCCACCGAATACCCTGCAGCCATAAAAGTTTGACTAAAAAAGGGCATATCCACATTGATCGGGTGAATGTAACAGCCGACAATTGAGTGCTGTCATTAAATGATCTCGAATTTAGCTCCAGGAAGGAATGCATTTCAAATGTCAGTCGATCATTAAAGTTGTTATTTTTGGATGCAAATAATTGCCTTCAAAAACTGTTTTTAAACCAAGAAATTTATTAACTTTTTCAAGCTTAAATCCTCCCAAATTCTTAAAACTATTCCCTGTCAAAATTATATGAAATACACATTCCTGAGGTCAATACTCTACAAATATTTCATCCTATGATATCATCGATGGGGCAATAGGATATTCTATTGTTTCATAAGCCGATCAGCGTTCAGCGAAATAAAAAATCACTTAATTATTTGGATCAATCTCTTCAGTTCGAGTGCCGCCAATACCAAGGCAATGATGTCATTGTATTTGATGGACGTTCCGGGTGAGAATAGCTCCGAGTAGCTAGAGTATCTCGTAGTCCAGATCTGGCCAAGTATGTGGTGCTATTTCAGCTGGCCACGAACTAAGCCAAGATCGAGATTCTATTTGGTTTTTGGTTCTGGGCCGTGGCACTTGAGGCGCGAACTTGCGACTTGACCACACACTCGTGATGGGGCAGATGCTGATGATGATGATGATGATGACGGTTGATGAACAAGCATAAAATTAACGACGGACCCTGGAGTGCTGATTTTACCATCTCGCCGAAAGCAGTTATAATTAACCAACAAATTCTAGAGCAATCCATGGCTCAAAGACAAGTGAAATCTGGGGAAGAGCTCGAATTAATTAAAGACAAACCCCATAGCGCCTAAGGCGCGCGAAGTGATATATCACAATAGAAACGAATCATTCGCCTATAACCGAAATCTCTCCGCTAGGAAATTGATTGGTAAGTGGCACAGCGTGTGCAACTGCGTTGAATCTTTTCTTACTTATTTTTTTTTTTTTGTATTTATTTATTTTTCTCTCCAGCAGCAATTCGGAATCGCAACCAACTTATCACAATCACTGGTGTGCGTGTGACCTGTTAATTATGGTTGAGTAAAAGCGGTCAACACACATAACTCGATCCGTGTCCGTGAGAGAAGCTGTTGGCTGACACACAAAGCCATCGTAACCGGCAAAAGCCGAGTTCTCAAGCGATTAAGTTGGCAATGCGTAGTTAGCGTTCCATTCTGGCCAAATTATTACAAGCCACGAACGACTTTGGCGTTTCATCTTAAGAATTTATGTTGGATTTAATGGCAGTTCAACTATTTAAAAGCTGTAAAGATATGTTTTTAATTTCGTTTAACTGTTCAAGTTATGCCTAGATTATTTTTAGATTTCTTTCAGGTTAATCTCTAAACTTCTGTTTATTTTTTTTCTGCCAACTCATAGAGCTAATCCTGGCTATTCAACTAAATAAACTATTAACTGATTAAAATCAGAGAGCAAGGAAACCGAAACTAGTAATCAAGCCACAATTGCCGCAGCCTCCACTAAAATAGTGAACGCCTTCCCATTTAGAGAGTCCAGACTTCTCCGGCGGACCTTTCAATTTCATTTAAAATACGATGGACAAACACAGAGCCCAGCAATTAGGTCTAGACCCGAGCTGGGCAATGGATGGAGTCGCAGCTTCCATCAATCAGAGCCAAAAGTAATCGCTTTGTGGTTTGGGGGCTCAGTATCTTAGGGATGTGTGTGGATGTCGTGAGCACCACAAAATGACTACCGTTTAAAGTATACAAAAATATAAAGATTTATATGTATTTTATTCCACTTACAAAAGAGAGAATTTATGAATTTTTATTTAAAGCCTGAAAATGTATATAGTATCTTATTTCTTATATATGACATTCCTCACGCTGCCATCTTCATGGGAGAACGCAACTCACCTTGCCGTAGCTGTTCAGCGGTCCATTTACCCAGCGGTCTGCCTCGAGGCGTCCGCTGAAGAGGGCTCCGGTATTGGGATCGATGCGTTGCCATTCACGCACCTCGCGCTGAAAGGGGGATCTGGAGCCACTTCCAGTGGTGCCTACTCCACCTCCCCCTCTGTTTGCCGCCTGCAGATGATGATGATGATGATGGTGATGGCTCTGACTGTGATTGTTTGTTGTGGCCACTTCCATGTTGGGGCTGTTGTGAAGCTGCAGCTGCTGGAGCTACTGGTGTGCGCTTTTAATTTGCACGCTCGATGCACTCGAGCTGCTTCGCTTCGTTCTCTCCTCCTCTATCGTCTGTCTGTCTCTTTCAAGATCAGGAGGCTGCACTTCTTCTGCTGCCGGCTGCTCGCCTATTTCAAATTATTATTTATTGTTATTATGCTACCGTCTACGGCCTGGTGCTGCCTTCCCAGGCTCTGCTCCGCTCCGCTTCGCTCCGTTCGCCTCTATATTCGCGTTTCGTTTTGGCTAAATTAATGGCAACTTTAATTTATTATCATAATAATAATTTTCTAGCTATTCTAGAGTCCGCTACTGTGTGCGCCTCCTCGGACACCACACCCCCAAGTATAATTTCCTCGACTTTTCCTATCCCCCTTCTACGCTTTGCTGGTTATTTGCCCCGTGGCTTTCACGGTCTAATTTGAGACGACTTCCCCCGTATGCTTTTCTGTGTGCTGAGCTCTGCTGTGCTGGACTGGGCTGGCCTGGAATGACAAGAGCAGAGTTGAAAGAAATTTCGTTAGTTAATTATGTTGCAAAGTGTGAAAAAATATATATTTTATATGTTTGTCTAGGCCTGGTATATTTTTGCTGATGCGTGGCGGAAGCAAAAGTGCTTTGAACTGGCTTTGAAGTCGCTCCCAAGCCGAAGCCAAAGCCAAAGCCAACATGCGGATTTCTAATTAAATTTGCGGCCAACGTCCAGCGGATATGAGACGGTGACTGGAAGACTGGGGAGTCTCCAGCGGCAGAGAGTCTTGGAATCTTTGATTGTCAGCGGATGTCACAGTCTATTTCCGCCTCAGAACCCCGACACATGTGCTGTGACCACTTGTTTCTCTTTTTTCTCTCTATTTTTTTTTTAGTTTAATTTAATTTAATCTGCCGTTTCGCTATTATTTCAGGTAGTCGTCCGAAACTTTGCTTCTTCAATGCGTGTCTATTTTTTTATTGTTTTATTTGGCGCTTGTCGTCATATGTCAGAAACATCATTTGTAATTGTCAGAGTTATGCAAGCACTTCATTTATTTCGGGGCACAGTGGTTGGTCTTTGGCTTAAAGGTTAAAAACTTGAAGAGTTATTAGTCTAAATTAATGATTTAAATATTGGTTGGTGCGTAAAATGCGCAGCATTAGAGTACCATTCGATTTTTGGGTATTACAAAACTATATTGATCTTTGGTGAAGCAATCGTTGTGTCTATTTTATAAAATTAATATATTTGTAAGCTTTATTAGTTTATAGTTTAGCTCCCAGTGTCATAGCTGAGCCCTGAGTTACAGAGCCCACTGATTTACTTTGCCTTTCGACCCACTGTTGCACCCATTAAAAGCTGTCCAAATAAGTGCTGGTCGGCATTAACACTGAAATGCTTGCCTTGTCTTGCGGCTTGGAAAAATTTAAAAAAAAAACGTAAAAAGACAGCATTAAAAAATGAATTTAGCACAAGCTGGGAGACCCGAAGAGACCCAAGTCGAAAGCAGACCAACGGATGCAATACACCACCCCCCTGATTGACGCCCACGGAGCTGAGGAGAAAAGCAATTTTGCTGAATATTTTCTGCGGCTGTGGCCGACCGCTAAATAGTAACTGTTACTAAGTTTTCCACAGCTTCGGTCGGCTTTGCTTGGCCGAGCTGCTCAGGCATTAACTTCCTCATATGCGAGGAGAGCAGCAGCAGCCAGTGGAAACCCGTTTTCCCCGTTGAACTTGCACCAGTTTTTAGTTTTTGGTTTTTGGTTTCGGTTTTGGCTTTGGCTTTGGCTGAGTGTTTTAGCACTTTGGCTAGAAATAAAAGTGGCTCGAAAAATTGTTGCTGCACTCTTTATTTCCTCGGCACGCAGACTTACTCCACATTCACAAATTGGATTTGTATTTTGGACACGTTTTGCCGGTTTTGTCTGTGCCTGTGACTTTGTTTTTTTTATTTTTATTTCTCCGCTCACACATCACAGTGTGTGCACTAGTTGATTGCGTTAATTAAAAATTAATTAGCCGTAATTTAGTGTAATTAAGCGATGGTATAAATTTAATGACATGGTAGGGGGCACGGCGCGGGCAGTGGAGGGTGAGCATTTCCAATTTATTTATGCCAACCTATCGCTTGATTTATACTTTTTCAGTGATTGTGGCCAAAAGGTTATGCTGATTTCGCAAAGAAAAAAAAAAAACAAATTGAATGCATTATAGCCTGGGGGAGGGAATTTAAATAATGAGGCGACAAAGCTTGTTGCTTAAGTTTTCTGATTGCTAACGTGGGGGGACTTATAGTATATAATTTGTTAAATAATTTTGAAAGATTTTATTGCTTTATTTAATGATAATTTGGGATTCTATTTTCTTGAATGGGTTCTTTAAAATAGCATTTTAATTTTTAAAGGCGTTCTTTATATTTCTAAATGTTTTTTGTCCAATTTTAGAGAACTTATTAAAAATTATCCCAAGTTCGTTGCCAAAGTCTTTTGTTTTGGGCGTATGAAAATTAAAGTTTTCAAGTAATTTCAAAGATTAAATTGATTAAAAATTATAATAAATTGATTAAGACATAATTGTATTAATCAAAAGTGTAAATTTTTAAATACTATACCAAAAAGATTTTCCTTAAATAGCGGCCCCATGGAAAACTGACCACAAAAATACAATTTTCAACTTGAGTCGTTCATGACTACTTGGTGGCTTTAAAGCGGACCTTATAACAACTATAACAGCAATAACAAAAGACGATGAAGGTCAGTGCAATTATTATTATTTTTTCACAGTTTGGCTGTCACCCAACCGCAGTAAGGAAATATCTATAACAGTTATTTTTGTAACAATAATTATCCAAAAAGGAAAGTCATTTTTTCTGAGGAGGTTTCTGCGTTTCAATTCCATTTATTTACATATCCCATCGATGCGTAATTCGCCATCAAATTTGAGCTTGTTTATTTTCAAAGCATTTCAAGTGTTCGTATGTAGGTTAATCCCTCATCTTGGTTTTATGTTACATTTTTTGTTCAGCCCCCACAGCTTGATTGATTTGCCATTTGTTTAAAAATAGTACACAAATGCGTGGGCCTGGGGAAAACACATACGGTTTACTATTAATAAACCACAAATACAATCTTAAAGATACAATATTTCAGTTAAATAATTTCGACAGAAGTGTGAAATTTTTTTTTTTGTGAAATTGCAACGCGTGCGCAAACCACGAAAATCGTGCAACAATTGACCGATATGCAAATCGTTCTTGTTATTTCAGAGACAGACCATGGGACAGACTGACAGACAGTTAAGAAATTTGCATAATTGGCTCGCATTCGCGTGTTTTTCGTGTGTTCTAATTTGAATTTGATTTGTGCGACACCAAAACAGAAGCAGCACGCTCCATGCTCCACACACAAGACATGGACTTGGACAGCAAGTGTGAACAGAAAAGTTGGCACAGCGATAAATTTTAAGATTTATTTTTACAATAACGCGACCTTATAAATTACTAAAGACAGTTGAAGAGTGAGGAATTGCAAAGAGTTGGGCTTTTCTTGAGTTTTTTTATATTTAATTTACTAAAGTTTACCTGAATCTCTCTCCCAATTCATTGAACTGCCGCCTTTGAGATTTAATTATAATATAATTGTGGGTTCCTTTGAGAATTTTTTCAATTAAATATTTCCTCCCTTCTTGTTTTGCCATATTTTCTTTGATTCTGGCTCTGTTATAATTGTTTATCTACCTTTTCCTTTCAACATTAATCTTTAACCTCATGATTTGTGTTTGTATCTCAATCTGGTTTTGATGTTTGGCTTAGCTTTTCAACAGAAACAATCATATTTCTTTATATTTTTGCGTTGCTACAATTCAATTATGGGCACATGAAGAAAAAAAAAAGTTGATTACCACAACAATTGAGCAGCAACGCCTCTATGTGTCTATTGATATATTTAACTATAAATATATCTATCTACATATGAAAGAAACCACAATCGGGGCTGGTTTCCGTCATTTTATACTTGGGCTGGGTTTTGGTACTTAAGTTCTCGTTCTTTATGATTGAATGTGGCTTGGAAAATAATTCATTTTTAATATACATATGTATATATATATTTTTTTAGATTTGTTAATGCCGATGCCTGATCTTGGCTGCCGTTTAGCAGCCGTTATTAGTCACACACGCAGGGGAAAAGTAATCATGGCTTCTTTGTTTGACTTCCGTGTGAGAGACAAATGCGCAAATCGGTTAATTATATAGTCGGTGGAATATTGTAACGACTCGGGACTAATCAGCAGCACCCGCACTTGCTTTTGCCGTAGAAGGCATACACACTCGTGTGTGCCTTTTCACTTCTACTTAATTAGGCAAATGAGCCAATTGACGGTAATAGTGTTGACATTTTTGAAAAATAGAAAGATATAGAAAATATGATTTGTAATTTATTGTACTGCCAAATGGGGCTCCTTCCAGCAGTTTGCTCTCACCGCTAAATTACATAATTGCTATACAGATAGAGAGACCGACAGGTTCCAACCTCTAAGCCATTCACACTCTGCCCACGGAACAGGTAATTGTTGTTGTACAGAGTATAGTTATATAGGCATAATGATAGATATACTTGTTCCGTCCAATGAAAATTGTATTTTTATGATTTCCTGCTGAGGCGCCCACAAGCAGATGTTGCCATCGGATCAATTTTCCGCTATCTGCACTCTGGCTATGCGTATGCGTAATATGCATACGCTGCGTATGCGTAATTTGCCATTTTATCCCCGTCTTGTGTAACATCTTTTCCCCCAGCTAATTTTGGGAAAGTTTTCAGCCAGACTTGTGTGATTTTTTGTTTGTTAATTTATGCTGTTAGTTTTAACACTTGCACTGGCATTTTATTGGCCGAAAAAAATACTATATTTATCTTTTTAATTAACAAGCTTAGCACAGCAGCATTGTTTGTATTGGATAGAAGGCAAATATGTGTCAATGCTATTACATTTCTTGGTGAAATTTTAGATTGAGTGCCTGAAACATGAGTCACTCGTTGGGCCTGAGTTTCTCGCATATAAACTCCGTTCCTTGAAACCAAATAAATTGAGTTGCATGCCGCGGCGCCTGCAATTGTCAGTCCACATTTGCAACTAGCCGCCCTCACAGCGGCAGTTCGCCCCGAAAGTGAAACAAGCCAATAAATAAAGCCAACATCCAGGGTTTATCAGACTTGAAAAATCAAACCGCAAATCGTACGTACGACTATGCATAGCTCCCCTGCTCCGCCCTTCTTTTTCTCACTCCCACGTGCAGTTCCAGCCTCAATGTGACAAAATAAATGAGCCGTTTGGCAATGCGAGCAGACAAAGCGAAACAAAATCAGGAACTGCATATTAAATGAAGCGTAACGAAAGAAAAATGACTACAGGAAAGAGGTTACCGCACAGGAGACTGTAGGGAATGGGTTATTATATTTCGGG
The DNA here is from genome assembly GCA_008042485.1 of Drosophila mayri. Taxonomy (NCBI): domain Eukaryota; kingdom Metazoa; phylum Arthropoda; class Insecta; order Diptera; family Drosophilidae; genus Drosophila; species Drosophila mayri. Next base: position 186,513 of record VNJN01006805.1, on the reverse strand, counting down.
GAAAGACACAGAGCGAGAGAGAGAGACGCTGAAGGGCTTAAAGTTAATTACAAGCGACGCCTACAAGGGTAACGTCTGTGTGGCCTCTTGGCCTGCGGCTCACTGTTTTGTATATATATTTTTTTTCGCTTAAGTGAAATACGAGCTGTTAACTTTATTTTGTATTTTTTGCGGAATTTTTCATGGCTCTGCGCTGAAGCATAATTTCAACATTGTTTTACACTTTTACTTTTTTTTGTTTTATTTTTTTTTTGTTTGTTTCAGCTGTAAGAAATTATGATTTACATAATAATTTGGCGCTATTTGCTGATTGATTTGTGCTGCTTGTCGCTGGCTAATCTCTAGCCTTGAACACCTCGAACAAGCAGCGAGCGCAAGCATTTGTCGCCTTCGTTGTCTTTTGTGTGCGGCGGCATTAATTGGCTTCGATTTTTTGGCAAGAGAAGGTAAAGAAAAACATGCAAACTGTTGCCATAGATGCCGAAGGAAAGAGGTAACAATGAAAGAGTTTGAAAATTTGCATGTGAAGTTGGCGATGCCGCGATAAATTGACATGAGTGGTGTGCGAATTTTATTCGCCGATTAAGATGGATGGAGCTTTCATTTACATAAATGGCATTGAACAAGGTGAAAGACTCCCGCTGGCGGGAACACCCACGGTTATAAGAATTAATAAAGGAATAATAAGTGAGCGATTTATATAGTTAGAAGGTTTATTTTAGAATTAAAGGTATATATTCTATGAACACTAAAATGTAGGATTGGTTATTGGTAAATCTTCTATAAATACTTTAAACCTTTTTGTTTAAATGTAACTTTTTGAATCTGCAATCTAAAATGCTTTAATTTTGAGTCTAAGTATAAGAATACTTTTATATATTAGAGAAAATATTCCTTTTGCTATCCCATTGCACAAACAATACAATATTTAATAAATTAAGACCATAACATGCCATGATTTTAGTTTACAGCAGCCCACAGAACTTTCATTCCCCTCAATTGTGCCTTTTCAATGTCATTACTGAAATTATATGGCCAAGTATACATGCATATAGTATATCTAAAGCACCCACGAAATACCGAACACAAGACAACTTTCACCCACAAACAGCTGGCAGCAGCTGCCACCAGTTACAGATACAATTTGTTGCCACTGCTGCTGCTGCTGCTGTGAGAAATCTCTGACATTTCTCTCGATTTCAGTTCACTTTATTTTGCACCACTTTATGACACATTCTTCGTTGCCGCTTTTCTCAACTGTCAATACACTCACAATGGGTGCCGTAGAAAGCAAAAGCGAACATTACTTTGGCAGTAGAATGGCATTGCTCTTGTGACCGTAATTATATGCAAGGTAAGGAGTAAAATAAAGTACTTAATTTTGAGGCTGCCGGAAGAAAGTCAAAACAACAAAACAAAAAAGGTGGAAAGATTTGTCAGGCGTGACAGCAATAATATGAGAAAAGCAGATAAAAAATAAAAGCAAACTAGAGGGTTCTTTTTTGAGAAACAACAAGTACTCTACACACAATGGGGATGGGGAAAGTGTGGAGCTTTGCCGGAATTCTGGCGTCTTTTTGTTTTGACTAATTTCATGCAACAGAAGCAGTTTATGGCCTATTAGATATGCAAATTGAACACGATTCGCAATCAGCCTTATCACATAAATTATTTAACAAGTCGCTATTTGCTATTTGCTGTTTTGTTGCTGTTCCTCTTTATGCCTAACTTGGCCTGGCTTCGGTGTATTTTGTTTGCTCTGTCATTGCCATATATGTGAATGGCTAGGTTGGTTGGTTGTACAACAACTTATCTTATCGCTCGGACCTTTTCTGATATTTTCAGACATTTTCAGTACTTGATGCTGACGATGAGTACGTCATTGAACTTGACTTTGAAGGCGTTCCACTTTATAATACCATGTTTAGCTTTAGATCTTCAGCTTTTAGCTGCATCCCCGCCTGCGCGAAATGTGCCTTCTGCCTTCTGGCACCGAACGTCATCCGGAGTCGCTGGAATCACATCTGGCTGGTTGGTGGAAACCAGTTTCCCAAAGAGTCCAACTGATGGTCACTCACAGACGCAGACAGACACCCAGGTTAAAAATTAAAGTTAATTTTTTTCTGTTAGCTATATACTCGGCTGATCAGCAGCAGCGGCTCATCGGCGTGGGGGCGTCAGACAGAACTGGGGGCAAAAAGTTTGCCCCGGCTCGCATCAATATGCTAATTAAAACTGGAAACTGGAAATCATCCAACGGCCAGAGACAAATAAAATGTGATATTTTTTTGCGTCTTGTCATGAAATTTCCCCGACAACCAAGTTGAGGGTCCCCCCTATTGAGTCACAGTGATTTGGTTCTTTATTTTTGGTTTTACAACTTTCATGGGCCCATTTTGAACAAGTTCGTTGTCTGAGTCTTTTGTTTTTTGACTTACTCATTACAGAGAACTGAATGAAAAAATCCTCTGTGCTCTTAATAAAGCGGAATGACTTGTTAAAAAACAACAACAAAAAATAAAATTATGATTTGCCGTTAGTATTTGGGTGAAATTACACAACTTAACGGTTAATTTCGTATAGCCTTTATTTTTTACTTTGCGTAATTTGAGTTTTGTTTTTGCCTGAACAAAAAGGGCCACTCTGTTGGCCAGTTTGGTTGCATTTTTAATGAATAAGAGAAATAAAACAGTAACAGAAACACACAGAAAAGCCGACGAAGCCAAATAAAAGACAAAACGGTCGAGCAATTCGTCAGTCTGACAGGCTTTTGACAGCTGAAATGCTTTTGAGGGAATTTCGCTTCGCTCTTTGTTCATTCTTTGTCTTGGCCGAAACGTAAAAAAAAGAAGGAAAACATAATTTCAATTTTCATTATTTATTTATTTAGCTCTTTTACTTTGTTGTTTCACAGTTGCATGCGGAAATAATTCAGATAATCGATGACAGGCAGCTACATTTTTACGTTGCTTGAATAAAGGCAAGTATTTGGAAATAAGTAACTGAATAAAGAATATGTTAAGTAATATATTACGCCCGAACTTGCAGTTCAGTTTCTTCCATTTAATTTATTATCTTTTTTATAGGAATCACTGATCTTATTAGATCATTAAAACTGCTTAATACCCAGCTCCAATTCCACTCTTTCCTCTTTCTTTTTTCGGCTAATTTCCATATTGATTGTTCATCACTCTTGTTGACTTTTTCTTCTCTTATTTTTTTTTTTTTGCTTTTTGCAAATTCCCCGTTAAGTAATGAAACGTTGACCCGTAGAACTTGTTTGCCTAGACCACAGAGCCGATCTGATCTCCGATTGAGTAAGGTTATGTTGAACTCAAATGGGTTTCTGATGGATGTCAGTCAATGAACGAGTGCTTAAGATCGGATTTCCAAGAGTTCTATCATAATCCCGTTGCGTGGGCGATGACAAACTTTTTCGGGGCACACACACGTGTGTCTCCTCGGAGATCAAACGAAAAAAATACTTTTCGAGTGCGAGTATGTCGCCAAATTGCGTCATTCGGATCATTCCGCATGGGTTGCCACACGCTGGCCATAAAACTGCAGTTTATGGGTCTGTGTGACTGGATCCCGGACAGCACTAGCTTGTATATAGTTATTGGTATATGGAAAACCATATCAAGGAACTGGAGCTGGAATTATACCGACTCCAAATGTGCTCTAAAGATTCGAATCGCCTTGGAATGATGGACCCCAAAAAGTGCATAGAATAGTTCGAGCTGAATTCTCTTTTATAGCAATTCCAGTTCTTTGGCCAAAAACAATGCTGTACACATACCAAATAGATTGTGATTCAGCCATTTGATTAGCACTGACACTTTGCCCATAAATAACCAGGTAAAACATGTGCCCCCAAAGGCATAGGACCAGGAGGACTCCGAATCGGAGAAGTCCAATGCGCCCCTGACACGCAAAAGTACTTAACAATGACCAAAGTGTACTTAAAAGGCTAAAAATGGTCAATACTGCAAGCTACGTGGCCCGTACAAGCGACAAACTTGAAATGGCAGAAAACAGACAGCAGCCAGGCCAACAAACCAACTAACAAGCTCCCAAGCTTCTTAGCCTTTCTTAGCCAGAAGACAAAAGGATGCCTCTCCACCTTTTTTTTCTGCGTAGAAACTCAGCTGCTGCTGATGCTGCTTAGAATCATAGGCAGCCACTAGCAGGAAATGGGCTGCAGCTCCTTTTAAAGCTAACCAAGGCCTTAAACAAACAGCCATTGGGACTCGGACTTGGATTCAAACTCGCTTCTTGCACAGAACAGAACCTTGGGAGGAGGATGAGGCGGAGGAGGGCTTGCCGAGTCCTCCTAAGTGCTGCAGCTTGTTAGGGCCAAAAATTCCTCGCCTGCTGCGGCCATCTAGCCTTCTCTGTCTCGCTGTGTGAGAAATCATTTCAAGGTGTCTTTGGAATGACCAGAGTGCTCTGTTGCTGAAGGGGTAGATAGGCTAGGATTTTTTTTAAATGAATAGAACATTTGTTAGTGGTATTCCTGACTGAAAAACGTTTAAGTAACCTCACAAATTTTAATTTATTTAATTTTATATCCCAAAAATAAATTTTCTTTACCCTTCAGCCCCATAAACTTCTCATTAAACCTATTCCAGGGCATCAATTTACCCAAAGTCTCAACGGAATCGCTTTAAAGCCTATTTCTTTCCTGCTGCCTTTGCCTGGTTGAGCTGCTGCTGCTGCGTTGCTTGGTTCCTTTTGTGGTTGTCTTTAAAAATAGTTTATCGCCCGATCGCGCATTTATTTCGTTTGTCTCTGTCGAAGTGTTGCCCTAACCCAGGCACCCTCCTCGCTCCCTCGAGGCCCCCTGCAGATGCCAAAGTTAATGCTGTCAAGATAGCAAAAAGGAAATCAATGCAGCGGCAGCAGCAGCAGCAGCAGCTTGTTTGGCCGGGCTCTAAGGGCCCAGCTCGGCTGTGTGAGCTACATGATAAATGCAACAATGCTACATACAACCGACAGGCCAACAGGCAACAGCTGTGCCAACAGGCGGAGTGTCCAAGAAACAGGAAATGAAAATCAGGGGCCCTCCTCCTCCAATCCGCTTTTTGTGCGAGCGGGAAAAATATTCTAAATTGCTGATTAACACGACGGCGACTTACAATAGTCATCGAGTGTGAAATATTACTTTCGGACCTTTGAACATAATGAGATGGTTTGTGCAATGGTCTGTTCGGCACTAGCTTCAAAATGCAAAACTGGTAAGACGATGACTTTGGGGTTTTCTTTGAGACTTCCTTTGGTCAAGTATTTCACAGAAATCGAATAGGGAATTATTGTAACAAGTTTGCTGGAGTTTTTTTTAAGGAATAATAGTAAAGAAGTTTGAATTAAGAAATTTTAATAATAATTATCATATTATAAATCAATATTAAATAAGCAATAATATAACTAATTTCCATATTGATGGACATAAATCTAAGTAAACAGTTCCCTAAAGCCATTAAGATTAAGAGAGTTTTATAATTTTTCTACAGCATAAGTTCTTTATTCTTCTTTTATCTTTTCAATTATACATTTTAATAAATTACACAGGTGAGTTACCTGCTAAGATCGAAGTTGATTAAAATCTTGTTAGGTGACGAAAACTATAACCTTTCTTCTGGGAAATCTCCTGTCGGAATCTGCGCACTTCAAGTCCAGTTTGTGGGACCTTTCCCATAAACATCTTTATATAGCTATATATATTTATTATAGCTTTCGGTTTGGTCGATTTATCACCTTAGACAACACTCAATCACACCGCATCATGTCTGGTGAAGCGGCAAAGTAGAGCGCTTGGCATAAAAGATTCAATCGGTACGGAGACCTAATGACTTTCAAAATGTTCACTTTTGTGCAGTTTGTTATTTTTTCCTTGCCATTTCTCTTCACAATTAAATCATATAGCGCAAAAATTAATTATGACAAATGGCAAGACGAAAACTTTTCATTTCAACAGAGCCGCAAATAAAAACACAAAACCATATGGACGAAAATGAGAGCAATAATCAATAATCGATACAAAAGTAAGTTGTTGAGGAAAAGTGAGCAGCGAAATGGAAAAGTGAAAGCGACCAAGGCACAGAATGAAGTTGAAAGAGCTTAAGGAAATTATGTTTAAGTCGGCGCGGCGCGGTTTTGAGTGTCTGGCACAACCGCAAGATATATGAAAATTATATCGCAGTTCCGCATTTGGTATTGAGTAACCAAAAACGCTGCAGCCAGTGCCAGTGCAGCCTTATGAGTGTGTCAGCCAATCCCCCCTGTTGCCACCCTGAATGATAGCCCAACCTGCTGTTGTTTGCCGTTTGAACTCATTAAAAAAGCTGACCAAACAAGCCATAAATAATGTATAGACAGAGAGAGCTATTGGGTATATTCCCCCCGCTGTACAAAGTCAATTAATTTTCAGGGTCAACCCGAAAATAGATAAACAGAAATTGCTTATTTCCTCCTCACCCAGTTATCGCACAAAAGCCATTTCTGTCTTTAATTCTAGGTCAGTGGCGACCTTCACGTGTGCGCCGGCACAAATTTGCATATCGCACCATATATAAGCACTGTTATATAATATAATTCGATCCAATTAGCCCGCATTATTAAGTTTCAACTTGAACTTTTCCAAAGATCTGAAACGTAAACAACTCGGTGGCCGGCGCCAGAGGAAATTGAGCTATCAAAAAACGCTCAAATGTCGCTATGAAAACGAACTAAAAATTGTTATGGTTTTTTCTTACAACGGAAAATTGCTTAAGGTCAAGTTGAAGAGGGTTTAAATTTTTTTTACGCTTATGTGAGCGAGATAATTGTTTTAAATGTGTTTAAACAAAAGGATTTTAGATTAGTTTTATTTATAAATTATTGTAAAAGCTTTTAAGATCTATACATATTTAATTTTTGGTTAGAGAAAATATAATATATGTTTTAAATGTGTATTTAAATATTTAAAAAAGGTTCTTCTTATCAATTTTCTTTTAAATATAATGTAAAATATATGGAATTATTTGCTTTTAATTTTTAGATGATTCAAAAAATTGTATAATACATGATAATTATTTTGAAAAGTGCCTAAAATATAAATTTCTAATTAGTTTTCTTCAAACTCTCTGTTTTGATAGTACTGAATATTTATTTAAATAAATTATTAATCATTTTAATTATTCTTTTCTTAAAACCAAAACATTTTAAAGCTTTTAATATTTCTTACGCGTGTTGCAAGCAATTTGTCAAATTTTGTTTAATTATCTGGTAAGCAATTAAAGCCAAGCTTTGGCCATTATAAACTATCGTTGGCTTCTATATTGCTATAAATTTATAAACATATTCTGGCTGATTAACTGCTAGTGCTTATGGCTAATTAAAACATTAAGTGATCAACAGCAAAGCAAATTAAATTGAACAAACAATTGTGTAGTCGAGCTACTACTATATATGTGGGTTAGCAGGCAGAAAAAAAACTGATATAAAGCGTCAGAGTTTCCCATTTAGAAATCGTGTAAAAGTTAATTGCGATTGGCTATCATAGTTAATTGAAAAAAATTGTTTCTGTCGGCCGTCAGTTTTCCTGGCTCTCTGACAGAAAGTGCAAGTGTGAAATGCACTGGGGAAAAGTAGTAAAAATAATGGAAAACGTACAACATTTACATTAGATCACTACAAACACAATCTCATTTATCGGTTACGCATTGTAAAACCATTTTCATTGCCATATCTTTAACATTTTGCAAGCCAATCAGTTCAAGAGCGTGAAAAACATTCACAAATATTGGGAAAAAATCGCTTTAGAGGAACGAGCAAGAAATAATAAATAAAATAATTGCTTGACTCCATGGGATAAGCAACGACGAACAAATTAAAACCATGAAAAACAAGTCATAAACGAAATAGCAAAACCAAAGTGAAATAACATCAACTTAAGCCAAGACAGCAACAATAAAAACCAAGAGAAAAAATGTTACAAATTTTCTGGCCGCTGAGATTGCGCAGTCAAAGACCTTCATGCTCGTAATTGGCAGCACCACACTTAAGACCAGGCCCAAAAATCCCCCGAAAAAACAAAAAGCAGCAAAAGAAAAGAGAGCCAAAAGGTGACGTCCCCCCTTCAACGACAGAATATCGTGAACATAATTTATGCAAGCCAAAAAATAAATAAACAAAAAGCTAAGCGAGCGACAGGAGCCAAGTCAGGACTGAACCGATCTGAACCCTCTCAACTAATGCGATTTAATATGGCCTCCCTGCACCCATACGATAGCCACAAGAAGTTAACCCCCAGATCGGAGCAAATATGCTCCACGAGCCTCGGAAAAATTGAAGACAAGACAATGGGCCAGAGTTAGATGTCCGCCAAATGGTATCCAATGAGTGATTTTTTTAGCAAGAGGTATTAGGTTTTTATAGTTGTATGATTATCATTTCTAGAGGCTGTGGGGTGTCTTGGCAATATATATTAGATTTGAAGTTTATAGAATATATTTATTACATATTAAACAGACTTTATAAACATTAATTAAAGTAATTTGTATTGATTTGGTTGTAATTTATGCATCTAAATATCTTTTACATTCCCTAGAGTTCAGGTATTGATAATACTTTTTTATGATACTATTTTGCATTAAAAATCTTTATTATTTAAAGTCAATATTCATTTACTAAAATAGTCAAGTCATAAAAGTTCAAGTTCAAATATTTAAAAGTCTTGTTTTCTCTTCGGCTTCAGGTAATTGATATGTCTTACACCCCGTTTCTCTGCTGGCTGTTTCAAGGGTATCGCATAGTCTTTGATAGTCTCTGGCTCTCATTTTGTTCCACCTCACTTTAGAGCCGCAGTAATTGTTTGCAATTATTACAATTCGCAAGCAGCTTTTGGCGTTGGCTTTGCCTTTGGCTTTGGCTTCGGTTACGGCCCAGCGGGTGGCGGTGGTTGGCCAGCAGCCAGCCAGCCGGCTTGTCCACTCCCCCAGATCCTCCCGCAAAAACCCGGACGGAGTGCCTGGATTTTCTCCACATTAAAAGTTTTTTTTTTTGTTTTTGTGCCTGCCTGTCTGTCGGTCTGTTGATTCCGCGGAATGACGTCAATAAACACATTTCGGCTTTTTGTTCGCTGTCATTTGGCTCTGGTTTCTGGTTTTAGTTGAAGTTTTATATTTATTTGTTTTTTTTTCCCTCCTCTGGTTTATGACACTATGCGCCGCCGCGTTGATAATTGTCATGTGGCATTGCCTGCTGCTGGCTGCCGCTTGTCATCAATCCTGAGCGTTGATCGCTCTCAGGCGACTCTAAACTAAGAGTTTTTTGTGTGACTCTTGGTAAGCGGCTTTGATTTGTTTGGTTCAATGACACACACACACTTAGTGTTGGTGGGGTGCCGATTTGATAGCTCATTTAAATGGTACCACACGGGAGGGGGAGGAGGGGAACGGGGTGACAAGTGACGAGCGAAGACATTTGGATATTTTAGACGATTTACCTGGGCAACTTTCACTGAGAGCAGAGTGGTTGCATTTGCTGCATTTGGATAAAGAGATTAATTATATATATGCATTCACGGCAATTCAATCTTGTCCAAGTTTGTGTCTTAAGTCTTTCGGATCGACTGGCTGCCTGAGAAAAAAATTGGTTGATGGCTCTGTTAAGGCTTTTTGCATTTTAATGTGATTTACAATTACAGGGTTATTGGCATCTCAAAAATGGGGAAAATAAGATTTAAGTATTTACATTTTTAATTAATTTTGGATTCAATCTTTTCCAAGTTTGTGTCTTAAGTCTTTAATTTCTACTGGCTGCATGGCTCTGTTCAGGCTTTGTGCAGGGTCTGTGCAGGCTCTGTTAATGCGATTAACACTTACAGGGTTATTGGCATCTCAAAAACCCGAAAGAGAAAATTTAAGTATTTAGTTTCGGATTAATTTTGCATATATCCTTTTAATGACAAATCATAGAAATCATAAGACATGAAAGTGTAATATAAAACTCGCAGAAAGTGAAAGATATAAATACTTTAATTTGAAAATTGTTAATTAATTAATGATATACATTCCAGATACAAGAATTAAATTCTATTATTACATTTTTATTGCCCACAAATGGGAAGAAATCGGATTTGCAAAAACTATTTATCACTTTGTCTCGGTTTACGATCAGCTTAAAAAGCCATTTCGACACTCATTCGATACCCCAATAAATTCTAATCACAATTTCCTCAGACCCTCCCCAATCTGTCCGCACTCCCCAACAAATAATTTTATGACTCAATGGAAAATTTGCATTTTTTATTAACACAAGAAACAATGCCGACACCCACTACAGTTCCCCTTCTCGGCCACGAAGATCGCTGTCCATTATGCATATCGAATGAAGCTATTAAATGTTTAATTGCCAGAGCATTGCCTAACTCCGAAGTTGGATAGGCATGCATCCATTTCGGATTCGAACAAATTAGTGGCATTTTCCTCATTTCCATATCTGCTTATGCAGATGCCGACTCTCCTCGCAGTCGAAGACTTTTCGCAATGTCCAAGATACCGCGAACAAAGAGCCTAATTGAAGGTAATTTAAATTGATTAAACATGTCTCTAGGTTGGGCCTCCGCTCCACACCACTCCACTTCAATGGATCGTTGTGGCTCGGCTGTCTGTCTTGCGGAGGTGTTTGTTTGCTGCAGTTTTTGGCTGCTCAATGATTTGGCATTGTCTTGGAAATAAATAAAAAATGAATTGAGAAAAAATAGTGTCGTGTGGGTTGCCTGTTGCCAGTTGTGATGGGTGGGTCACAACCACCACCAGCACCACTCCAGCACTCGGCACCGCAAGACACCGTGTGTGGGGTTCTGTTGTGTGTTAAATATGGTAGCAAGTTTTGAGGTGTTTATGGTTTAATTAAGGCTGCCTATGATGAAAAATGAAAGGACAGCCAAATAACATTTTTAACATAACATTAAACAGGCTGAGCTCATCGTTGCCAGAAGCAGACCTTGTGCCAGGCTTTAAATATCCAACTTTTCTATGAATCACAACATGGCGGCATCCTGTACGAACCCAAAACAACAAAAAATTAATGCCAAAAGATAAATATATTTTTGTGCGAAATGCAAACGAATTGCAAACGACCTGGCAAAGTTCATTGGAAACATTAGCTAGAAAATGATTTATAAAGAATTTTATTTCTGCCTCGGCCATAAAAGGCAAAGCTAACAATTATGACTTTGAAACGTTTCTGTTGTCGTTTTGTTTGGTTTGTCATTTCGCTTGATTTTCTGCCATTTGAACAATAATATTTTGACACAACAATAGGAACACATTTCGGTGTCAAAAATCTAATTAAAATTGTTTAATAATCCAACAAAAAAATACATTTTTTGGGCAGCTGCAGCATTAAACCTTTTCTGGGCAAAAAGGGTGTGCAAAATAAAGTGTCAGCAACGATTGTGGCATACAAAATGAAGCGAATGTGAAAGGCCCGACTAATTTGAATTCTTTTCATTATGGATTTTGGAAGATTTTTGCGAAATATCTCGGCGTATTCAGGGTTTTTTGTGAGGCCTTGTGTGTAGATTATTTATGATATTTGTATCCGTAAAGTCTGTATCCTTTTGTTGACACATTGGTATAACTTCAGCCTAATCAAAAAGTATCTTGCTGTGGTGTTGAAATGGTCTTAATGTCAACCTCCACGAGCTGCCACGAGCAACTCAAGTTCTTAACTCTGACATTCAGCTCGACCGATAAAGGCGCGTGCCCACGAAAAAAAATAGTGTATAGGTAAAGAAATCAAGTATTATCGTGGCTTTTTTGACGAGGTAATGCAATATGCCATAAGCTCGAAGTTCCGCACCCAGTTTTCCGTTTCAATATCTCTCCGGAGGTGACAATTGGGGCCAACACCTTTTGAGCCCCCAAATGGTAATTTGCACTAATGCATGCCACAAGCTCTAATGCGACATTTGTCGTCCGCAAAATCTTTCGATATAGACATAAATATAACCATAAGTCGGTTAACTTAAAAGGATTTCGAATGCTGGCATTATTGACCACAGCAAATACGCAAAATAAAAATCCAAATCCAAGGCATATATAGTAGATTGAATATGGGACTCAGATCGGGTCTGGACATTTTGATGACTAATCCGGCAAAATGTGAACTCATGCTCAGGCACTAGAATCATTGAACTTTATTTTATATCTCCAGGGTTTTGGCTTGGGTTGGGTTTTTGGTACCAAATGAGTGGTAATCAAATTTATTGTATTCTAAACATCATATCAGATAATTTGCAGACCAAATAATTAGCTGAGAAAAATAACTTTATGCATTGGACAAAGGAAAAGCATAACGAATATTCTCTTCTATTGTTAGGGGGCCTTAAAATGGAGCATGGAGAAATGGGTTTGGAAATCGTAATTATAATTATGAGAATGGTTTCTAGGTATAAAAGAGAATGTATACGTTTTTTTTTCTTTTGCTGAATTGTTTGCCAGTTTTGAATGCAGAAATAAATTAAGAAAAAGTCTAGAAAAAAATATGTTTATAGTCAATGACCTCAAGAGAAAGATTTTAAGCTAGAAATTCCCAAGAAAATCATATAAATATTTAAAATATTCACAAGTTTCTTTAAATTCATATATATTTGTCTTGAAAAAAATTAATTGAAATATTTTAAATATTTATTTACTCAGCAGCATACTTCTAATCATTTTTTGTATATTTTTTAATAGAAGAAAACTTGTTTTTTTCTCAAATTTCTGTTCAGTCATCTAGTTAATCAGTCATATATCAGAATACACACATTTCCTGACCAATTTATTGCATCATCGACTTTACCTAGACAGTCATTAGTATTTTGTTTGGTTTTCAGCCACAATTTGTCTGCCGCTCAGCTCCTCTCACCTAATTTTATCGGCTATTTGGCAAGTTTGGCTTGATGCCTAGTAAATTTGTGGCAAAAAATATATACATACGACAATTTATGGCTCGGAGCAGCCAAAAGTTCAGTGGAGATAAATCAAAATGAGACGAATTGCACGTACCTGTCGGCGACTAGTCGCTGAGCGTTGATATCTCTTTTTATTTTGTCCACTGAAGGCGTTTTTAGCTTATATTTTATTTGACTTTATTTTCATTATATTCTGGTCCGGCAGCGGCAGCAGCAACAAATATGCACTGCCGATTGGCATCAATGTCGCTTGGCCGCTTTTTTTTCCCTACCCAGCAGCACACGTACGCACACTCGCACACACACAAACACACTCAGCAGCACACACACTCACACAGAGAGGCACACGGACAAGGGGCTCAATGAATCAATGGCAATTCCACAAAAAACGCGTGGTATATGGCAATTTTTGCTTTAAGTTTTAATTTTGTTTCTGAATAAATACAAAGAAACGCGTAGTCAGCTAGGCATTGGGGTAAAAAAAATAATTGAAAATGTTTTAATACAATTTTCAATGATCTTTTTTTGTGATCTCCTAACGGCCAGTGGGCGATTGTCCGAGTGTAACAGCTGTTGGAGCAGTTTTGGGCAGGTGGAAAGCAGGCGGAGGGAAACAGGCACCTGACGGAACGGTTGTGGGGGGCTGCCCGAAAAGGTTTTCCCTTTTTCCGGACTTTTCCTTTTGTATGTCTCTCAGATCTTTCACTTTCTTTGCAATTGTTTGTCGGAATGAGCTCAGTGGTTTTGAACTCGCTCGTCTTGCACTTCGCACTCAACGCTTGGCCGCGCACTCGGCAGACCCTCAGAAATGTTTGCTGTTTACTCTTGTTTTTGTTCCAGCTGGGTTTTAAATACTTGTATCTTTTATTTGCTTTTTTTTGTTTTTAGGCACCGAAAGGTAGGTAGTATCTACTCGCGGTGGATTGCTATTCGTTTGCAACTCGTTTTTCAAGTCGCGACCAGAAACCGAACCGTCTGTGTGGCACGCCAACGCTGTACTAAAAGAGTTTGGCGCTCGCACGTCCATTAAATACCTGGCGACGGCACCTGGCTCTAGTTTCCTCCAGCCGCCGGAGACTGGGGTCTCTCTGGCACCTCTGGATGATGTCAGCGCATCGCGGAGAGCTGCGAGATACTCGTAAAAAACAAACTTTGAGATACAAGATACTCGATCTTGGCTAAAAGAGAAACTAGCCAGAGTCGCTCTTTGGGCTTTGGGGCTAAAAAGTTTAATAAATGGATTTATTATGGATTACAATGACCATACCTACACACTCGGTGTTTTAAGTCATTGTAATAAATATTGATTTATGGTGGCTCCCTCTCAAAAAGGAGCTGCAAATTATAAATGTTAATAACAATTAAATGCTCGCAAATGAAGTCATTGCGTATCCTGCACTGCACCCACCCCTAAGGCTTTGTGAAAGATAAAGAACCTCGGGGAAATTATTAACTTATGCAAATAATATTATATATTATTTTATTTTTATATTTACAAACCACTGTCCAAGTTTTGACAACCCTGCTGTATGCTCTCTTACCAAAGAGCTCTTGGAAACCGGCTTTGTTTACGTGCCAGGTTTACTCTTCAACCGGCTTTTTTCTACGAGAACGTAACGTAATAACGTAATGCTGGCTCACATTTGCCACTTTGAGTGTGTGCCATTGAACTAAACTTTATGGATCTTGCACTGAAGTTGGGTCTTATTAAAATCAGCATTAATTTTTTTACAGGTGTCTACATGAGGCATTTATTACCTTCAGGCCTGGGGCAAAGCAAGGCAAGGCAAAAAAAAAAGTGTCATTGATGCTCTCTCGGTGAGCTAATGAAGCCATTAATTAGAACAACACACACTTTCGATGCCTCAATGCTGAACGGTGGAACGTGGGACGGGCCCAATGCAGTCTAGACCGATTACTACCCTACCTACAGCACGCACATACCAGTTGGACCAGTGCATATGGGGTTTGGGTTTGGGATTGGGAGATCGGATCGTATGGCGGGGAACTGCCCCCAGATGATATGCATGTCAAGTTCAGATGCGGCGCTCGGTAAGGTCTCGCCACGCACTCGGGCATGAAGATCGAACGCAGACAGCAGCAAGATCTGGTCATGAGAGTCTGGAGAACGAACTCGGTTGAAGCCCTTCGGTGGGTGGCTTAAACTGCACAGCAACAAAAATTAGCCACAAAAACATCTATTAAATATTTTACGTGTATATCATGAAGGAGGCAATTACACATTATTATTATTTATTGAAATAATTTTAAACAATTGTTTTACATATATTTTTCTTACATTTTTATTTCGTGTGCCCGAGAGGCTACTGCTGGCAGCGGTCTTAGCCATGGCTTTCGCTACACGCGCCACTTGACCCTCTCGGGGTCGGGCAGTTCAAAAACGTGGCTCTGGCTGCCGCATTCGCAATGCAATTGAAATTGGATTTGGATTTGGGGCTGGAGTGGGACCAGGATCTGGACTGGGGTTTCGGTTGGCGAATTAGTTGCACTCTCGTTCGGTAGGAAGCATGACCAACTGTTGTCACGCCGTTCTCAGTGGTCTCTATCTCCAGGGGGGTTTGGGTTTTTGTTTTTGCTAACAAATTTTTGGACAAATCGCATTTGAAAGTTATGGCACGAGTTGTGGGCTGTCGTCGCTCGGCCAACAAATTGGACTTTGAAGTGTTATTTTTTCAGGGACTTATCCTGAGCTATAAATATAATGAAAAGCAAGGTATACACGTCTAGATTGTTTATTTATTTAAAATAGTAAAATGCCTGGAAAAAATATATCTTATAATTATTTTATTATATATATTTTTTAACTAAAAAAAATATTAAATTGAAATACCTAAAAGCAAGTTCAAATGCCAACGACTTGCCAAAAATCAAACAACTATAAAACATTGGAACTTCACACATTAATGCATCAACTAATGAGCATTAAATGGGGCGTGGCTATCTATCAGTCCATCATTGGGTCCACCACGTGCCACACGCAGACATAATATAAATATAAATAAAAATGAAAAAAATATACATATAATAAATCCGAAAAAATCACACAAAAAAAAAGGTAAGCAAGTATTTTTGTGTGTTCATCTGGGTGCTTCCTCAAACAAATTGTGGTACGTGTTTTGACAATCTTCCTGAATTTGCCTAGACGGTGCATGCTTGACTAATTACTAAACAAAAAACCAAAAAAAGCTCCACAAAAGGCCAAGACTTTAAGGAATTAAATATTTTAATACACTTTAAAGCAGTTTAAAGTGTGTAGTTTGTTTTATTTATTCTTTGAATTTGATTTGTTTGTGTTTTATATTTCATTCAAAAGTTTTTGTTTTGTCTGTTTTGCACTTATTGGAACATCTCAGTTTTTAAATTAAACTTGATCATTTTTAAATTATTTATGCCTCATTTAAATCCAAATCTTTTCAAACCGCAATACCTTTTGTATACCTTTTATAAGGGTATAGGACACAGAAAATGTTTAATTAGCCGAAAAGCATGAAGATGAGGTTTTTGTCGAGATTCGTATTTATATTTATGTATTTTGGGTTGTAGAGACACGCCCTGGTAATAGGCAAAGGTTCAACTGTTGACGTTTGCCTGCGGCTTCCGGTGCCGCCACTGAGGAAGGGGAGCCAGCTGTTTTCGAAGTGTTAACTCCAGGAAGTGCTTAAGTACATTAATTACAATATTTTCCTAATTTTCCTCATTATCAAAAAGGGGTGAAGTATTTTTATACTCATATAGGATAAGATATGAAACATAGAAATATTATTATCCAAAAGAGCTAGCCTTTTTTGGTTTATCATATTTAAGCTTCTAATTTGTATAAACTTTGAGCTTTATTTAAAACATATATGTAGAACACTGCTCTGTTACACTACTCAACATGAGATTATGTCAACATACCGATGTCCGACAAGTGTATCGAGTCGGGTGCGATTTTATGTTTGATTTACGTCCCAATTTGCATTTGCCAAAGTTATGTACGTGCCCTTTTTGTCAAATAAATAAAAACATAAAAAAAAGTAAAAATCGTGTATTTATGAGACATTTATGGTGGGAATATGTTTTGAATATTTAATTAGAGATTGGCTTTTTGGCCACGCGCTAGTTTTGGCCAATATTGAAAGAGTGGGCTCATGGTTTTGGTAACAATGCAGGATCATTGTTTCAGCAGGGGTGTAAAAACAAAAATGGGTTCAAAAGATGGCAGATAAAAGCCTTGAAATTTTAATTAATTTAAAGTGATTTGATTGAGAAATTATTACTTTAATAGTAAAGTAAATATTATACAAGAAATTAAATAGAAATAACTCCTCAAAAGCCAGTAACTTTGTTCCACAAATTGAGTCATATATTTTGCTATGTTTCTGCCAAAAAATAAATTTGGCTTCGACTTGCCTGGTACTTGGCTTGGCTCACGATTAGCCCCCGTAAACTCTGACCCCGGCAATCAGTGTTCATCTCCTGTACCTGATGTGTGTGGCATGCCCCACAAGCTAGCTAGCTAGCTGGCAGCCAGCTCCAGACTCCGGCTTCATGTTCCAAGCTCACATGATCTATAAGTAAATAGTACTTAGTTGCACACATAACACTTTGCTGACCCAATTCAAGAGTCGAGAGGCGAGAGTGCGCCTGGGCTCTGAACCTTTTAAAGAGCTATTACATGTTGCAGGCAAAAAGATTAAACGGTGCCCCAACAACAGCAAATGCCACAATCCAAGCTTGGCTTAAAAATATTGCGTTGTCTCCGGCTGACTGACAAGACAGAAGTCGACTCTTTGCAGATTGAAAAGAGCGCAGCGTGAAGATTATATAAAATGTAAAGGGGACCTGGAAAAGGTAAGGCTAAATTAATTATGGTATTTAAGGGGCCCTAATGCCATACCAAGGAATTATTTATATTTCCCCTATGGATAAGTTCATAATCTCTTATGGGTAAAAATGCCAAAAATCTACAAACTATGCAGAATTGAAAGTGGTTCCAAGTGCTTCCTTCCTGCGCCTCAAGATCAGATGTATCTTTAGTGATCACTTAATTAACTCACTCTGCTGATATTTGATATTTCCTATGGACCAGGGCCTAAGACCAAGCCAAAGGTGATGCGATTAAGATCTCCAAGCCATATGGACAATGGCTTGGAGATGCTACCAGCAAACAAGCAAGAAACGTCAAATAGTTTAGGCCATATAGAGCTAAACTAATTGGCTTCCTGGCCAACCGAAATGGCAAAGACCACATCTGCGGCTAAATAAACAATTTAATTATAAATAAATAATTAAATAAATGCCCCGACACGAACAGCCAATTTACATCGAATGTAAATGTTTTTGTTCTATTCTAAAGTCTATAAATAAAATTCATATAAATCATTCAGTCAAATGATTTTGGACAAGTTCAAGTTTTTTATTTAAACAGAGAAGCGCAAATATATAAGCAAATACAGTGCGAGCCATAGGCAGAGTCTTCCCAGGAATTAATTCTCATTCCAAACCTTGCTTAATATATATTTTCTCGTTCAACGCCTTATGGCTTTGGGTGGAACTGTATATTCGGTTTAGGCTGCCAGCGGATCGATCTGCCTTATATGGCAACTGGACCATGTGGCAAAACTGAATATCAATTCGAATCTCAAATTGTTCAAGTATTTGCTGTATCGTCTCAGTCTGAGACCGAGACTGAGACTGAGTCTGAGTCTGAATCTGACTGAGACCCACGCGTGTTAATTACAAATTGTTTGCTGTGCCTGTCGTTGAGCAGTCGTTGTGGTTCTTACCTTTGTAGGCATTATTTTGTAGTATACTATGTATTTTTAATTTTTTTTGTAATTTTATTCTTCTCCATAGTTTGAGGCGCGCAACTTGTGTCACATTTAGACGCAACGTATTTATCATGTCAGCAATTAATCAATGGAATTTTATAATTTTATTCCACTTACAAGAGGGTGGGCTGTAGAGTTTTTGGATTGAAAATCGTATGAATAAAGTTTCCAATAATTAAAATTTATATTATTCCTTTCTTGATTCCCTTGTAATTGTTACACTCGTTTGCTTTGTTGGACGACAAGCCTTTCGCAATGTTTCTTCATCTTTAGTGACTGCAGCATGCCATAAAGCCTGTTCCAGTCGAGTTTTCCCAGTCAGCAAGTCGGTTATTCATTAGGTCGCCGTAAATGGTCAGCAAAAAATACTTCAGTTGTTAAATGGTTAAATGCGAATTTCTTGTTTTCCAAACGACCAACAAAGAAGGGTGAGGTACGCTTTATTGTGTCATGATCTAATCAAAAAGCGATAAAGTACAAGCTGAAATGGATCAGTAAGCTGAATAAGGCAATGAGGAGGGTTATCTTTGATTTCATTGTAGAAATAATTGGAATATATCCTTAAACCTAAGCAGTTCCTTTGCTCCTAAATAAAATCAAATATATATAATTTTTTCGTCTCATTTTAGTTCAATTATATAAACCAATTAAGATGTGGAAATTGTGAGTTTTAAGGCATTATTAAATGTAACCCACCGAACGGCATTGTAGATAATTAAGCACTGTTAATTGCACAGAGTTTGAGTAGAGAGCCTCCGGGCGCCAAAGTGGGCGTACCTGCCCCCTTAAAGGTAGTACAGTGAACACCTCTTTGCCTCGATTTTCGTGTTGCCCAATGACGGGTAGCTGTTACAATTGCGCACTTCATTTGTGCCACGAGTCTTGGAGGCTGTTTCACCTACATTAGTTAATTATGCGGCCCATTAAGCCCGATGAATGCCAAGCAGCCAAAAATAAACCTAAAAAAAATAGAATTAGGCAGCCTTTTTGGGCCAGAAAGGTGGGCAAGTGGGGTGGGGTCAGGTGTTGGGAAATACTATGGCAGACAATTGTCTCTGGGGCTGTGGAGTGTGTGTGTGTAGCGGGGCATCTTCAGAGGAGCCCACACCCGGAACGGAGACAGTGAACTGAGGTGGAGATAATGCTGAAAAAGAGTTTTAATATCAATGTAAATATTTCACTTAAAAACAATGTATAGACAATTAAGCAAGATACAAGATATATAATTTAAAAAGAGGTTAAATAGTAAATATATTGTTCAAAGAGCTATTGGTAATAATTATGTGAACCAAAACCCGAAATGAGGCAAATATCTAATTCTAAAATTAATTAATATAATATTAATTTTCAATTATCTAAATTTCCTCTACGGTAGGGTACCACTGTACTGTCCCGTCTATTGTTTGTCGCTCTTTGGCGCTGATGGCATCATTTCAGCAGCTTCACCAAATCTGCAAACTACATGCAATGTCTGCGCTGCTGCTGCTCTTTTGTAATTTAACATTTTGGCTGGTGGGAAGCTCATTGCTTGATTGACTGACTGACTGAGTGACTGACTCAATGCCTAACTTACTGCGTGACGAACTGACTGCCTGGCTGCTCCCTCAATCCCAATCCCAAGCTGCCATAAAGTTCCTCGCTTAAGTCTTTCTCCATTTTAATTATTCATTCATTATTGTGTTAATTGTATGCGTGCCACAGCCGCCGCCACACACTGCACAATGATTCAATTTTCTATGTGTCCCAGACATAATGGCAGCATTCAATACACGAAGTGGCGTGGGCGGTACAAAAAAAAAGGCTATAAAAAAACTCGGAGAATTCAGCTTAAAGAAGCTGGGTTCGCATTTTTTTTTTTTTTTTAATTCAAAAGTTTGATTCGATTGTCCATCGTTCGAAAATATCAAGTAAAGATGCTAATGATTGATTGCGCCTTGCATCAGTGGATCTCTTAAAGATATTCGGCTCAAATGTCAAACTGCATTGCGTGAGATTTTCCCTTTAATTGTATTTTTTATTTCAATGGTTGTGCTGATTAATTTTGGGTGCAGCCGAGGAGTCAAGGAGAGATTACACAATTGTGCAATATAGCAATTGAAGCTATTTATACACCCAAACATAGTAAAAATTTGCTTAGTTTTAAGCAACATTTATTATTTAGAATCTCAGTGAGTATATGGCCTTGCAATAAATCAATTAACCGCCTTAAGCACATAATCCACAACTTTATGATGATTTCTGAAAGTGGTCTTATAAAAATCCCCGGGATTTTGGCATTAACTTCAAAGCAGGTGCCCTAAAAAGCGGGGGAACACAACCGTCTTAAAAATTAAAATACAAGCTTGGGGAAAATGCTCGGCTTGTGCTGCCAAGTACCCATAAAGATCACAATTTTATAGCTTGACTTGGCACCGATTCGTCTGCCAACGCGTTGCGGATAGCTGACGCAAAATCGTTATCGATATCTGATATATGTATGGCTGACTGGCAGCCTGGTGATGATTGATTGCCATTAGTGACACGATCGTAACGGTTTCACCTTTTGTCTGCATCCCAGGGAACCATCAACTTGGCAGTGGTGGTGGCGGCTTTGGCGGTGTCATCATCACATCAATCATACGCCCCAGCGGCTCCAGATCGACGGCTGCAGCTGCCATGCCCGCGATGGATGCATTGGAGACATGTCTCTTTTTGGCTTAATGATCCTCTTTGTGTTCCATTTGGGAGAAAGTTGGCGCAAGAATTTACATTTAACACCAACGCCTACAACCGGCAAAGCCTTGAAAATTTACAGTGATGGGTTGAAGCTTATATGCAGAGAGGAATTTATTAGATTTATTTTTCATTAAACAATATTTATATAGATATTTTTCCTTCAAGTATATATTTTTTTTAGTTTGTAAATTGTATATATAATTTCATTGAAATTATATTTCTGTTTTAACTCAGCTCATGCTTTTATATTTAATTCTTCCATAAACCATATATTATTAGCCATCACTGTGTCGCTTTCTGTTGCCAACTGCTTTCAAAGCATCAAACATTTTGGCCAAATTCTAATTTATTTTCATCTATTTGTCAAATTTCCTGTTCGATTGCCTAATGGCCAATTATCTTGCTTTTACCATTTTTGGAAGACAACAGAAAATCAGACACATTTCCAGACGCGCCACAAATCAAATATAACAATATATAGGATATAAATATACATATATAAATATAATTAGCAAAACAATATTTAATAATATTATTATATAATATAATAACTTTATGCAAATATATAAAAAGCCTGTAAATATTAAAGAAGTTTGTTGTTAATTTTTCAACATAAAATATTCTAGTAAGAAAATTATATTATTAACATTTTGTTTTTAAATACATTTTTAAACCTCATTCACATTTAATAATAAATAATCTTTAAATGTTTGTAAAAAATAAATTTCTGGAATTCGTTGCCTATTTTTTATTCTACACACCCTTCTCATTAAGGTGGAAAATAAAATTTTTATTGATATTTATCAATTGTTTATGTTTGGATTTTTTATCACGACACTATAAAACAACATTTGGTGGCTCTAGAGGGGGAGATGTTGGGGCGCCATTTATTTGAATGATTTGACAGTTCTTTAAGACGATTGAATCAACTCACAGGGTCGTAAACATTTGAATTGCTCAAAGAAATATTATTAAGTAATAATAGTCGGTGGTGTACATGCTGAGCAAGCTAAGCCAAGACACGGAATACCCATCGTTAATGTCTCAATAATGCGGTGAAGCCCAGGAAATGCGGAAACAAGAACGAGAGGGAAAGAGAAAGACTTGATGGAAGGAGAGAAAGAGCGAATATTACGTATACGCACCGATGATGTCGATGATGATGAAGGGCCTTCAACTTGACACTTGAACACAAACACTCGAATATGGGCGGTCACGTTTATCACTTATTTAGCCATAAAAACAATGCAAATGGACACTGTCGCGGGGGAGGAGTAACCAGCAACCAGCAGCTGACAGTCCCGACGGTGGCCACTTCCTTATGGCTATCGCCGATCCATTGTGTGGTCAGATCGTAAATCGAAGCGAATCAAAGCATCTTACAATGGAACCGCTCTCTGTGACTGCGCATAATGATTATGCGATTATGATTTTATTTGTTCATCCAATATATTAGCATTTATTGTGGGAACTGTTGTAATGCTAACCGAATAAACGTCTACATAAGCCAAGATTTGAGAAGAATTGAACACTGTATAATCAAGGCATTTATGTTATTAATTTTTATTTAATTAATAAATTATAAATATTTATTTTAAATCTAAAATTGAAAATAAGAATGTAAATTATGGGTTTCTTTAATAATTAATATAATTTAAAATATGTAATGAAACATAGGTGCCTTGAATATTAAAAGATAAATGCATCACTTGATTTCCTATTTTATTTTATTTGAATAAAAATAATATTGATTTAAAATATAAACATATTTTTATGTATTTAAAAGAAAATGAGAAACGAAGGATATTTATTATATTATTATTATTAATATGTATCTTTAACAATTGTACCCAGGTAAATTATAATTATTTGATTAAAAATGTTCGCTATGCCATCTTTTTGACCGACACTGTATGGTTCAAAACTTGGATAAGCCGCAAGTAGTTTCCAAGCGCAGGCTCACTTTGTTCTGTAAACAAAAAAATTGTAAGCGAAGCTGGCAATAAGCAGTGAAAATGTATTTAATTTTAAATAAAGCAGTTCGTCAAGTAAACATATTTTACATGTAAAATATAAACTTAAAAAAATATATTTAAAAGGTAAAATTTAGACAAATGTTAATGTGTAGTTTATAAGACTAGAGCGCAATCTGAAAGACGAACCAAATGAAAAAGATTTACAATATTAAAGTCCTGAAAATGATTTGTTAAATAAGGACATTCCTTTAAGGGTTATTTATTATAAAATTCCATTTAATATATATTTTTATGTGTATATTCTTAGTCGCTAATGGTTGCTATTAGTTGCATTTTCTGAAATATTTTTTATCATAATCCGTATGCCTCTTTGGTCTACCCTGGACCGGTTTTTCACCGGTGCCTTACACACACATTAACACTTTGAACAATCGGTCGCCCCCGCTTCAGCGCCTCAGAGCCTCAGGTGTCAATGTACGTGTTGGGCAATTCTAATTAATTAATAAATTAAGAATGACAAATGATTTTCAAATGCCTTAATTAATCATTTTTAACGCACCAGCGACAGCCACGAACGTGCGCTGGACAGGTGACGCCAATCGAAATGGTCAAGGAAAGGTGCCATCGAAATTATTTCGAACTTTGAAGGGAATTTTAAATATTTAATGATGTTCCTAAAATTTAATTTTTGTATTTTAAATTGTACATAATTAAAGGTATGAGTACAATAAGTATTTTTATTTTTCAGTTTGAAATTAACGAAAATTATTCCCTAAAGTATGCAAAGAATTATTGGAATTTCTATGATATATATTTGAATTCCCTTGGATATTTATTTCCAGCCCCATAAATAAATAAATTTATATAATAGTTATGTTATTGATGAAGAAATGTCAAAAAGAAAGCATGTTATATTTATATGTAATTTCTAGGGAATTATTACATTTTGTTTAAAGAGTTACTCCATCTTAAATTACTATCTTGACATAAGCTCCCATTTAGGATCTAATATAAAATATATTATTTTATATTTCAGTGTAATTTCAACGCGTAAACAAGAGCTACCAGCCCCTGATCTAAATTGGCCCGATCTCCGTGTATATCTCTCCGTCCCAGCATCACAATCAATATTTGGTAAGCGTTTAATTGGCTGACAATCGCCGCTGCTCAACTCAATCGCTGGCAAATGTCAACCGTGGAATGCCAGAGCAATGCGGCGGCTAATCAGAGACGGGGGCCACAATGACACCTGGTTATATGTAGCTGTGTATCGGTATCAGTGGAGGCCAGGTAGGCAATGATCGATTGCAGTCGATCTGGTGAGGCTGGAGACATGGAAAGGTGTCACCGTGGCTGGACATTGACACAATCACGGACTGGGCGAGGTTCGAGTACTATTTCCATTTCAATCGGTGGCAGTACCCAAAAACCCGACCCCCGAACTATTTGACACTGTTATTCTTTTTTTTTTTTTAAGTCAGTGAATGGTGATTAATTAGATTTGCCCAGGATTGGAGAGGGGGCCGAGATTAGCGCATCTCGAGGGGCATCAGCTGGAGCATGGGGCATGGGGCATGATGGAGCTGAGAGATATATTTACTCCAGCTATCAGGCGGCGGCAAAACGCATTTGATCCACGATGACGCGGTGGGATTTGTGGAAAAATATGCTGACTCTTGGCATCGTTCGGATCGATCGGCAAACACTTTTTGGAGTAATTTCAATTTCATAATTCGTTGCGCTAATCTCGTCTTTCTCATGATCGCCGAGAGAGAGAACGAGAGAACTGGAGCTGAGTCAGTGCATCTCTGACTGTCCATCTCGATGCCAGATCCATTTCCAGCTACTTGCTTTTGTGCCTCATCATGCAAATGGATCCGCGCCTCTGATTGATACATAAACACGCGCAAACTCCTCCGCCGCTCGGATCTACTATTCCCGCGTCGGCGGCAATATCTAATAGAAATGTTTGAAGAAGACTTTCGTTTTTCCCCTGGCATTTCTTATTATTTTGTTGTGAGTTGTGGCTAGAGGATTTTGTGGTCGACTGCCGTTCCCGGTTGACTCTTCCGTCGGCTGTCTAAGCCCTCTTCCGCTGCCTTTATCAATAAGCCAGCCGAGATAAGCTTGGGGACCTGCTCGGGTCGAGCAGCTTCCTTGGCATGTCAGCTATTTTGCATAAATGACAGTCGCACACGGTCATGCCCAAAAGCATATATATATATATACACTCGGAGCTGGGAGCTTCGGCAAACAATCAAATGTCGTCTAGTGCCAAGAATGGGCGTTACGAAGGGAGTCTCCTTGCCTGGGCACAGTGGGACGTTGCTTAAGGTCCTTTTCTATGGCAATTTGAAAGTAATTTGTACTTACATAAGAGTATAAATTTGTATTTAATAATAAAAGTAAAGAATCACTTTAACCTTGATATATAATAATTACATAGAACAATGAGTCACTTTCTGGCATTTATACATTTTATTTAAGGTTTTCAAAACATTAAAATCAATAGAAGACGATTCAAAGAGTATTTAGTAATATATTTAATATATTATAGATTTTCTACATTAGATTTTAAATCAATTTTATTTAATATCTAATCTCCAGAGCTTATTTTATTTAATTTATTATAGATTTTCTACAAGTTTTCTACAGTTTTTAAATAAATTTTCATTAATATCTAATCTCCAGAGATTTCTTGGAAGAGGGTTACTACAGATATTCTAAATTTGAACCATTTCAGTCTTGTTGCAATGAAAACATTCCCACTGTTTCCTATTCCAAGTCCGCCAAATGTGGCTAAGAGTGGGTTGAAAGTGGGCGTGGGCTGAGTTCGGGGGTAGGCGTGCCTCCACTTGGCGTTGTTCCTGTCATCGTTGTTGCTGTTTTCTGCCTGCGTATTTGGCGCGGAGCTTCCTTATTCTGCATACATGAATACGTAATTGAATTTTGCGGCGTGTTGTCAATTTTGTTTTTCCCGCCTGCATTTGAACAGTTTTTATTTTTCCGAGACGGAGGTTTTCCGGCAGCCGGGCTGCTGTGCTTTTTCCTTTATTTTGTTGCACATTTGGCAGCGAATCCACTTAATGCAAAGACTTTTTCTTTCCGCAGCGAATCACTTGTTGCTTTAAATTAATTTAAATTTGTAGAATATTAACTAGGATTCAATGGAAGAAAGTAAGATTAGGAATTTGGATGTTTTAAACAGGACCTTGTATATATTATATTAATAAATAAATTTTAATTTTAAACGATTTAGAAAAATAAAAAAGGCCTAATTAAATGTAAATTCATTTATCATGAAACATTTTTCTTTGTCAAAGTTTTTGCTGTTAAAATAGAGCTAGACTAACTCTTTTTAAAGTCTTTAAAAAATCAAGACTTTTCAAAAAACAAGTTCCTGAACTCCACTAATTTCTGTACTTCCCCCCCACAAACCGTGAAGGATTTTTTGATTACCCGCCTTCCTAGGCAGACATTTTGCCCGTCACTTGACTTAATTGCAATTGGCAATCGTTGAGGAGCTCGAACCGGGCCACATCGAAGAACTTTGGCTCTAATGCAGTCGGCATAACAATTATCTGCAGCATCAGAGTGCCGAGTTCCAGAAGTCTGTGACATGAAATTGAAATTAAATGCGAGTACACCTCTTACTTATATATATATATTTACAGACATATATGTGTGTTATTTCTTTCTATGGCGCAGCCCATGACGACGTGCCCGGCATGTTTAATTATTCAGGATGATATTCAAAAATGGAATGAGTGAGAAAGATGAGTAGGAATACCGATTTTCATATGTATAGACGCTGCGCAGGCCGTTTAATAAAGACCGAAATTAGCGGCGCATATATATATATATACATATATAGGTGATGGATCTCAGATTTAAATCTCAAGAAACCCGATTCTCCCTACTCCATCTGCAGCAGACATTCCGACGTCTACGCAGACTTATCTCCGGCATTTATCTACTGGATGCTGGATAGTGGATAGTGGATACTGGATGCTGTAGGTTCCCAAACACGCGATGGAGCATCGTGAAGACTCCATTTAATTGCGGTAACGTACGAAGCACTTTGGGTGATTGCATCTCGCTGCACCGACAGTTGATTATGCGTGCAATTAGAGCGCATCATCACTCACAATTTTTTAACACTTTCCTACTGCCCTAATGTCCGTTCATCAATCAGATTGGCGGCTGCGTAGAACTATCTTTTCCGCTGCCATATATATATCTCGGCTTCAGACTTAAAATCGCGGCTCTCTGGGAGTCATTATTTCCACATTTACCCGGCTCATTTATCAGCATTTTCTTTCTTTTTCCCTTTGCACTTTGCGCCCACAACATCCCGAAAAAATAACTGAGTGGAAAAGGTGAAGAAAATTTCGATTTCGGTTTGTTACTTCTTTTTTTTTGAGAAATTTTACCTTATATGAAATGTAGGCTTTGTAATTTAGACATTAATCTAAATGTCTCACTTATTTGGTTTCTTGTTGCCTCTTAATTCTCTTTTTTTTGTAACATTTTTTATAAGAAGCAATTATCAAGCTGGCTAGGAAAAGGTATGGGTATATCTGTACTATATCACAGACTAAGCATCATAAATATTTCCTATAAATCCCCGCAAAATCCTTTGGGCTTAACTCACAACTGTTCGTAATAGAAACCAAGAACTTTCCTTGCTAAAAAAAGGGAATCCTTCCAAATTGAATCTGACACTAAAATCAAGTGATGTATCGATGAGCGGCTTTGAGGTCATTTAGTGGCATTAGCCTGGGAATATCAGCAGTCTGCTGATCCGCTCAAATTACCGACGAGAGCTTAGCTTCGATTCGCTTGGGTTTCTGCTTTTTTTTACCACTTGGAACCCCTCTCTCGTGCAGATGGGCCGTAAAAAATGACAAGTGCAAGCCAGCAAGGTGAAAAAGGGGTGCATAAATTTAGCTAAAATGTATCGCAATTGTTTCTGGCCCCGGCTGGCGTTTAGCAACCCTCGCACTTCCTCATTGCCGAGGGTGGAATCAGGCGTTCTGGGGGGGTAGCATGTGTTTATGGGTTTGACTTTTCATTTGATTTAATTTGCCACGGCAAGGGGGAGGAATTTGTGCGGCCCCAGATTAACTGTTGGCTTTTGGCACGTTCGTCAGAAACAATAAAATCAAATAAAAATCTTCAACGCCCACTTAGTTATGGTTGTTGTCACTTCATTAAGAATGAGCTGTGAATATTTAATATATATGGTTGGCGGGAAAAGCGTGGATTGTGTGGGGAAAACAATGAAAATTCCCTGTGGCCTAAAATATTTAGTAATTTGGTTACAGTTTATTGAAGCTAAATAAAACTGGTCCTGGAATATAGTCGTTTGTTTATGGCATTTAAGTTTTTAAAAGGTCAGGATTCTGTTTAGGAATTTCTAAATTATTTAGAAAATACCTTAAATTTATGTTTATCAAATCGAATTATTTTTGGTGATGGGAATCTGCTAAACAAAAATTCTTTTAATTTTTAAAAGCTGTCTAAGCTAAAACTAACATCAAACTGATTGATTTTCCCGGTTTTTGTGGCTTTTCTCTATCTAAACTGAGCACCCACGCCCATATGGCACATTGCGATCCTAGGATTTATGCCGATTTTGGCCCGCAATTTGCAATCTGTTAGCCTTTTGCGGTCTGTCTGGCATATCTATATTTATTATATATATTATTTCAGGGGTCTGCCGGTCGCTGCAGGAACCGCAAAAACCCTTTTTGCTCTGCTCTGCTTTTGTAACGATTTTAGCCACTTTTTCTGTTGGCCAATTCATTTGTTCATAATTTGCGGTTGGCAATAACAGCAGCTGCAGGGCAGCACTTGTTGGCTGAGTTGGATCACAGGATCGACACCGGCTGCAGTCTGAGGGGGGAAATGTGATTTAAAGGCTTAGATTTAGTTGCAATTACCACTTGCCACAGTGCCACTGTGTGTTCTGCATTCGGTCTTTGCGGTTTTCTGGGCCACCAGATGCCTTATGATTTTCTCCGGGCCCGTCTTGAAACTTGGTTTTTTTGTGGAACCGATCCCAGAGCGAATTTTCGTGCCAATCACGCTAATAACTGTGTCACTGGAGCGTTGATAAGCCGGTGGCCCGGTGGCCTCCGGTCGAACAATGGCCGCAAGTGGCCTCCGAAAAAGATGTCGGCGGCCAATTAGAGATCGGGCCAGAACATACCAATGACTTTGACTTACTTTCTCCATACACCGCCAAGCTCTGCTCTGGGCAAACAATGACAAATTCTGCGGCGTTTCCAATTTCCAGCACTTTTTATTTGGCAAATTCCCAGTCACGCCGCTGTATTCACTCTAAGCGGCTTAAAGGTGTTTCTGGTTTTGACCAGCGCAGTGAGCAACGAACGACTTTAATTAACAGCTCATCAAAATGAAGTTGTTCAGCATTAATTACATCTCGCCTGGCTATTCGCCGCGTTTGTCAGTCGGCTTCTTTACTCCTCCATCACATCAAGTGTCGGCGATGCTTGCAAATTACTTTGACTTTAAGACAAATCAAAAGACTTAGGCAACAAACTTGTTTTTCTTCTTTTAAGTTATGTGCGAAAGTGGAGTTTATATATTTAAGAAAATAAATGATCATTTTAAGAATGTTTAAATTACAAATTTAGCAAAAATCTATTAATATTAAAAATAAAATTTAAAATTTGTAAATGCAAACTATGCTAATAAAAACTTAAGGAGCCTAAAATACGCTACAAATAAAATCTGAAATACTACATTTGAGCTTTTACTTATTTCCTTCCTTTTTAAGATCTCTTCAATAGTGAAATTATCAGCAAATTAAATATCTTCTTTATTAATATCGAGAATCCTTAAGAATAATATTTATTTCTGTACAATTTCTTGTTTTCAAAATTTGATTTTGATAAGTTTAAATAATTGGTATTTATTAAGATTCAGAAACGGAACATTAAATGTAGTTTTATGAATACAATTTTCAATATAATAATATCCTGTAGGACTTTAACCTAAAAAACTACCCTCACACACCCCCACCGGTCCCCTGTTAACCCCCCAGTTGCCTGGGCAGCATCCACAAGCCTGAAAAAAAATATGAAAAAAACCGACAACGATGTGTAAATCGATTCATCGTTTGATGCCAACGATCGTGGATGCCGATGCTGCGGCTGCTGATGATGATGTTGATGATGATTTGGTGATTTTCTTTATTATTATTACTGTTTTTAACCAACTTCTTATTACAACGAGTTTTAAGTTATTTTTTCTTTGGTTTGTTGTCTTTCCCTTCGTGTTTTCTTCGCGCACTCGGAGCACTCGAGAGCCGAGAGGTGTTGAAGACTTGGCGGTGCCAGATAAAAGGCGCTACAAAATTGCTTTCTACCCGCCGCGTCTCCGCCGAGTGCCCGAGAGCTGGACCGGAGGGAGGGTTTACTGGAGCGAGATGGGGCTAGAGATTCCAGACATCAATTCATTTGGCTATGGACTCTGCGGAATATTCAAAGGTGGGTAAGAAAAAAAAAAAACTACCGTTTGGCAATCAAAGAGCCATGCAGAGGCACCACCAGCAGCAGCTGATGATGATGAAAAAAGTGGGCAGTAAGGCGTTAATTGCTCATTATTGGGCACACTTCATGTCACACACAAAATGCAGACGCAGAAATTTATACGCTGATTGAGTTGTCCAAGCCGACGACCACGATGATGATGATGATGATCCCAAAGATACTCATAATGATGATGATGACGCACTCCTCCAGTTACCTTTTTTTTACCAACTTGTGTTTAACTTTTTCCACCTCCGCTGCCGCCCTCCTTTAACACATCGCCTTGTGGCTTTTTCTGCTTCTTGTTCAAGTACTAAATTACATAGTTTTTCAAGTGGAAAAACTCAAGAAATTAAGTTTAGGCTGCTGTAGCTGCCGCGGCTGTAGCTGTTTCTGTTGCCATTGTTAATTGTAGGTTTTGGATCTGCTGCTGCTGATGCTATTGCTATTCCATGCTCACGGTAACAAAAATACATTATAATTTAAAACATGAATCTTTTCTTAATTTATAGTATTAAGAAATCGAAAAGAAAGCTTGAAGGATATTTTAAACTCCTCAGAATTTATTTAAGGGATTCTTTAAATGCTATCATTGGATACATAAGGAATTAATTCCTGCTTTAAATATTTTAAATATATTTTATTAATTTAATTATTTTAAATCATATAATAATATGATAATGTTTTCGAAGGCAAATATATTTTAATTGTCTACTCCCATAGGTTTCTCCCAGTGTAACCCTGTTGCATTCGACTGGACGACAGCTCACGTCCGGGACTAGGCTATAGATGGATACGGCCAGATGGATGGATGGATGGTCCACTGACCATGCGCAGCTGCGTTTGGGTTTGCTGTTGCTGTTGCGGCGGTGAAAAATCTAAGTTGCCGGACTTGAGTTTGACTTTAATTGCTCTTGACAGTCATCACTGTCAGCGGCGGCGGCAACTGCGCCCCCCATCAACGTGCCCTCGTACATAATCATCGCCATCATCGCCAGCGTCATCATCAGCGGCTCGTGGTAACGTGGCAACCCGTAGCCGTAGTTTGCCAATCTCGCTGCCCCAATCAACATGCGCTTGTCAAACCAGACTGGGCCTCGGTTGCTGGTTGGGTTAGACCCACCGACTTTGGCTTCGACTTGGACTCGGACTGGGACTGGGACTGGGACGGAGCTTCTTGCCTAATACGGCCGCCATTTTGCAGAGTCATTTGTGTTAATGGCGGCTCTGACTTGGCCGATGGTTGGCTTGTTGGCCCGGGCCAGGCATTCTCCCATGCTAACTACAATATATAATTAAATGAAAATTTGGAAATTAACATTTAATGAATGCGATCAGAAGATTGTAATATTTAAGTTTTTTTTGGGGGAACATAAGTGTTAAGAAAAATTCTGTGTAATTTTATGATATATCTGATACTTGTGGAATTACTAATAAATTATAAATGAGGATGAATTAAAAAGATAAGGAATGTGGTTTGTACATTGTTGATAATCGTATGAATTTTATTTTATATATAAAAATATTCTATATAATTTATTTTATATCTTTCCATCACTATATTTTATTTTAAACAATTTTAAGTCGTATAGAAAACTGTGCAAAAGAAACTTAATAAGTTTTAATCTTGAATTCATCTTAATACCCTTAATTAATAATTTATTTAAATATTTCCCACAAGAGTTCATCTATTCACAATACTAACTAACTGCTTGCCTAAATTTAAAGCGCTACCAGTCGAAATTGATTTTCTGCTGGCCATTGATAAATTGCTGGAGATTAACTCGGTGGATAAGGCTAAAACTAAGCACCACAAAAAAAGGTGTCACTCGAGGCATTTTAAAACGGTGCCTAAAACTAATAATTTGTTTACTTAAGTCCCTGTTAAATATTTCGTTAAATGCTGAAAGCATTTAAAACATTTTCTTAATGTTGCTTATTTGTCAAACAAGTTTTTTGTTCTTTTTTTGTTAACTGTGTATAGTTTACAGAACTTGTATTGTTTTTTATTGTTATTAATTCACGCATGGCTTCCCCTACGCTTGTTAATTGTGGCTCATTCTTAGGCGTAAATTATTAATTTTTAGCAATTTCAAAAATTTATGCACATTTTTGTGTGATTTATGTTTATCGATGTGAGGTTCATAAACCGTTACAGTTTTTGTTTTAGCCAGAACCATAATAACAAAATTATTACTTTTTATTATGTGAATATATATTGCCTTTTTGTTTCTGGTTGACAATTATGATTTTCATTGTTGTTCGCCGTTTGTAATTAATGTTTGCTCATTTGTTGTTGTCGCTGTTTGGTTTTACAACTAATCTTGAACAAAAGCACACGTTTTGCTAAAAAAAGGCAGAAATTAAAACTCAATTTGTTCAATAAACGTGCCACTAAAAAAAATATTCTAAATCAATACAACTGAGAGGCTGGACCAGCTTTATAGCCATACTTTGTTTTAAAACTAAATCCAATAAACAACATTCCATTCTAGCCTTCTGCTTAGAGTTCCCTTATTTTAAGAGACAAAAATCAGAATGCATATCCATCCATTATCATTTGTCGCTGTCAATATTTCCCGACTGACCGCATAAACCTTGCGCTACCTCACCCCAAGATCTCCGTTCCATTTCCATTGCGACAACAAAATATTGAAATGCGCATACCAAATTATTCAAATGCGTTAAGTTATGAAGTTATCACGATGGCACTTCTGCTCCAATGTTCCCTGCCCCAAGCCGAGTCGATCCGAGCCAGTGAGTGACAATGGGTTTCCCTCTCGTAGGGCACCCTGCGGCCGGGGTCAGTTTTGGGCCTTTCAGCTTAGTGTACATAGAAAAAATCATATGGATATTCTAGGAAATATTTGTTGAATTTTGAAGATAAATAAAGATAAAGATACATTTAATAAATGAGAAATATAATTTCAAGAAATAACAAAGGTAATTTAACGAATATTTTAAAGAAATTTTAAATCGTGAGACAGGTAATTTGTAAATTTAGATTTGATGAAGTTATTAGGCACATAACTGTAACAATTTTATATCAAAAATTGTAAAATATAGAGACTTATAGGTTGCGATATTTCAAATCGGACATTTTCTTACGATATATCTATATAGATCCCCAATGCCTTTTCCAAAGATCTTTCTGTTTTTGTCTCGATTTCTGTGGATTACAAATATATTATATACTGATTTTAAACATGTTTCTTTAAAATATTATTTTTAAAATACTTTTCTTTATAAAAGTAAATATTATTTAAAGATTTTCCAGAGTGTACCTAATATGAGATATGAACTCTCGGCCCTGGACTTCTCCCTGTGCATATCCATTGTCCGGAGGCATTTGTTTTTGTGCGCTACACTTTCGATGAGCGACTCCCCTGCCAGGCACTTATTTATGGGGCATTAGACGGCCCATAGCGATCCCGTTCCCCATCCCTGACCCCCAGCTCCCAGCTCCCCCGGTTATTTTGACAGTAACAAGTTGGCCGGCAAATATATGGGCGGTGGGGACAGCCACTAACTGTCGCCGATCGGCGATCTTCGATCGCTTAGCTCCGCTTCGTTTTGGTACATATTTCATCGATTCATTTCAGAGATGAAGTTATGAACGCCGGAGGAGGAACCGGGGCCCCGTACAGAAAGCGTATACGAATTTGAATATTTGATTGGGTCCCCGGCCGGCACAATCGCCGTCAATTTATGCGGCGTGAACGGTTATCATTTTTTGTTTGTGGCTGTTTTAAGGTAGCCATAGAGCAGTTTGCCAAGACGGAGGAGGAGGAGGAGGAGTGCTACGTGACATGCGCAGGTGTTCCAACCATCCATCCATCGATCGATATCGAACCAAAATCGGAAGTAGCCTAAATGGGTCTTGGTCAAGGGTGGTATGGCCAAAACGAGTTCGTTTTTGGCAAGTTTTATGGGATAAGAAAGTGACATTAAAGCGAAATAATAAGCTTTTGAAAATTAATTAATTTGGAATATTACAAATTACCATAGTTTAATCAACAATTTCTGCTCATTAAAATGCTATTTTACATTTGAAAATATTACGAATTCTTGACTTAAAAGCTGTACTACCAAAGTCTAAGACCTGGTCTGCCCCAAGTCTGATATATAATTGTTCTATCGGCTAATACCCTTGTGTGGTATGCACCTGATAATGTATGCATCTGATAAATCGCTGACAGCTGATCTGTTAGGTCAAGTGCAGTCCTCGTATATAACTTTTATGGTCGCTCTTATCGGCTTTATCAGATCCGGCCGGCAACAAAACCCAGCGATCGTCCGATGGCCGAAAACAACTTAATTTTCTCGCCTCGACGCCGAGATATAGTCGAGGGTTTATGGGAGGGAAATAAATCAATGGGGGCTGTCAGACCACAACGATGGGTCAAAGGCAAGAGATCATACCATCAGCATCGTCTAACGGTGATGGAGCGAGAGTGTGATTGAGATCGGGCTTCATTTAAATTTACAAGAGGCAACCACCACAGACATCAACTACTTAACGCAGCCATTACACGATCGATGATGAGGCCCTGTGGCAGATGGAGATGGAGACGTGGTTTGGGGCTGGAGATGGGTGCTCTGGCAACTTCATTACCGCTCTCCAGACCTCAAACATCCGAGCCCAGAAACCACTTCGGCAGCTACTCAATAGTCAGGTCGGCATTTTGGTGCTGCGGCTCGGTTTCGTTTCATTTTTCGAACATTCGTGCCCTAATGACACTTTAATAAATCATTCGAAAGGTGAGACATCGAGTGCAAGTTAAGGCTTGATGATGGTCCAGAAGGGTAAAGGCAAGAGGGAAACGAAAAACCAAAAACCAAAAATCCAAAGTCAAATGAGAAATGTGGTTACTCGGCAGAACAGCGAAATAACTCAGACGAATGATATTTCATGGCAGGACCGAGAAATCAGGGAGTTATGTAAATTTCAGAGGTTGTAGTTATGAGGAATTGAAATATCTGAACGATCCATTTGTAATATGATATCGTACAGCGAATGAAAACTGTAAACGAAACAGCCACTAATGACAAATATAAATAACTAGAAATAAGTTATTGGAAATCTGTCCAATAATGATAAATAGTTTAGAGCTGAAAACTTTATAAAGTATTACAAATTATTAGTTTGGAATGTTATAGAAAAAATCATCTAAGGTCTTACAGCATGAATCTATTTTTATACAAATATTTGCCTTGATAAAACCCCATTTCATTCATTCTCAAACCTTTTTACTCTTCTAATGTAATCTATATTTAATTATGCATACACTCAATAGGGTCTCTTAAACCTAAAATATGATGGCTTCTGCATAAAAACAATGGTCGGGCGCAGAGAGCTCCAAAAAAACCAAAACAAGACAAAACAACCTGCGTCGGACTTAAATAAGAAGAAACCAAATTCGACTTACTTACGAAATTAACATTTTGTCGTTGACATCTTATTAATACTTCACACCTTTTTCTTCGGTCTCCAAAATCGATTGTTATTTTATGAAAATTAGTCAACGCGCCGCCGACAGAGACAAAAATCTTCATCCAAAAAGAAGAAACCAACAAAAAAATAAAAAAGAGTCAAAGGCCAGAAGACGACGCTTTCTGATAACGAGTTGGGATGCGGAGACCCAGAACTAAAACCGGACTCAACTGGGGGGCAGTGGAACAGGATGGAATTGAGTTGGTTCCCTCGAAAGTCCGAGGGTTTATTGAATCTTTATGAACTGTTGTTGGGACTTTGAATATTTATATATTTTTTTGTAGCTGTATTTAGAAATGCTGTTGCTTGTTTTAATATTAATTAGTTAATGTGCGTTGCTTATTATACGGTTGTGAAGCCAAATATAAATAAATATTAAATTAAGGCAGTCCTCACTCGACGAGCAATATTGAAATATTAATAATGTACATATATGAACGAGCGTAGCCGACAAATGGAAAATAAAATGAAACGTTTATGCATAATCCTAATTCGGTGGTGTGAGGCTTTCGGCGCAGGCGACAAATTAAAAATTCACATAAAATATATTAAAAATTGATCGTAAATTCTATACACTCAACGAGCACGAAAACTCCCTCACAAGCCACTAACACATTTTATTTTTCATTGTTCATGGCTGTTAAGTTCGATTTAAATTGTTTTTTCGTTTGTATATATTTTTAAATATTTTCTTAATGAAGTGTAGGCAGACTTTTAATATTAATTTATCAAAATTAAAGGCGTGTGGCTTTGTTTTAAAAAACATATGCATTACTGAAGGAAATATAATAAAAAAAATATATATATTTAATTTCATTTCAAAACAGGTGAAAGTATTCATTTCTTAATTTGACTTTTTATAACATTAAACAAACATAACTAAAAACCTTCAATTTGTATATAAATTACTTTATAAATAATGAAACTCCTAGAGGTAATTGAAAATAATTAAATAAATACAACATGCATAATTTTCTTCAAATAAAAATTCAATAACCAAACTTGCTATATATTTAAGCAACATGTGGGAGTGGCTGTAGTTCGTTCTGACCAATTTACAAACAGTTTGGCTCAACATTTGATGGCCCCATAAATCAGCTTTCGTCCGGCTGACAAACCAAAATCATATTTAATTTATTTTGGCCAAATGATTTGGCATAAATCGTCGTCGTCGGGGCAACGCGGATGCATTATGAAGGGAACCGCTTTAAATGACCATGACTGTGAAAATTTGGTGGCATTGAAAAGCATTTGTCATATGCGCAGGGATACACGGGAGGAGGAGCTCCGGAACCGGGGGACCCGAAAAGAATTCCCCCCTGAAATTACCATGCAAAGTGCTGCATCATCGATGGCGAAGGCAACTAACTGCCTGGCTCGTTAATGTCCTCGTCCTCGTTCTCGTACTCATCGTTGTCCTTGGCTGGCTTTATCTTTTTCCTCCTTCCCACCATCTATCTCCCACTCTCTCTCTGTGAAATGCGAGTTTGTGTTTGTGTCTGTGACTAATGTGCACACCTGAAACGTCACAGGACGCGCACAGGTGCAGGATTTTGTAGCAGAAGCAGCAGGAATCCCGTGGACCAAACGGAGGGCAGGCAGCGGAACATTAACGCCAGGCTGTCTGCTGCATCGCCTCGGGCCTGATCGATATATTCCGATTAATCAGTCGACTTTTGTCGCCTTGGTCCTGCGTCCTCGGACTCCCAGCCGCGCTGGAGGTGTGAAAGATTTTACGATCCCTTGGCTGGAATTTTCGGTAGAAATTGCACACCCCGCAGGGCGGTGGAGTCCGCAGCGATCGTGCTGTGTGTGTCCTGGAATCCTGGGACCCACCTGGTGTGGGAAATTTTTACTTGGTTCTGTGCGAAAATTTTCATTTACAACAAAGCCGTGGTGGAATTTCTTTATTTTTTGTTTTTTTCCCAGCTGCATTGAAATTTTGATTATCGAGAGGCAACAATTTATATGATTTTATTTATAGCCTTAAAAAAACATATGTTTAACATGTATAAAATCCCAATAATAATAAATAAAATAATAAATAAAAAATAAAAGAATTAACTTTTCCAGGAAAATCGACAAAGTTCACTAAGGCCTTAGGCCTTTGAGAAATCAGCTCTGCCAAAAGGAAGCCAAGTAAATTCATTAGGAAAATCGGGTGACAGAGAAAATACTGAAATAATTGCAAAGCAATTAAAGAAAGTACTTTTTCATGTATTATATTTGGTCATCTCCATTTATTTCTATTGGCTTTCCGCAATTACTCACAGACATTGCAGGACTGGAAGCAGGGGAAGCTCCGTGAAGGGACGAGCTGGGATGCGTTGGCAACTGGCGGGGATTGATATTGACTTAAACCGCCGGGGCGGTTGACATTGCTGGGCCCCGAACACGTCGCCCCAATGGCAAATGACAGATGCTGTCAGCCACAAAATGCATAAACAAATACAAACACTCGCGCAGATCCAGACACAGGGACATTTGCACATGCACGGGGAAGTTGGAGGAGTGTGAGTGGCTTTGGCATATGTATGCATTTTGCGGACGAGGCCGCAGCGGACGCTCATTAATTATGGAGGCATTAATATTGGACCACAGCACACACGTATATATGCACAAAAACACACACGCACACACACACAGATGTGGGCATAAATTTTGAGCAAACATAATTTATTACAACACACATTTGTTGTTGTTGCTGCTGCCGGGGACTCCTACTTCTGCCAGTGACTTTGTTTATTTGCTTGTCGGTTTTAACGCTCAAAATATTGTTTGACCAGGCCGCAAAAAAAATTAGTACACACACAAACAAGTCCATAAAGTCCGGGGTCAGCGCACCGAGGACGGTGGCCGGCGCCATTTTGTGCGCTTGTCCGCCATTTTTGTTGGACACAGGAAGAATCATACGTAAGAATATGCAGACCGGAAATGAAAGGATTTTTTTGGGTAATAATACAATTAGATAATCTATATATTTTTTTTAAGAAAATTTTAAATTTTTTATTTACAAATTTGATTGCCACATATTTAAGTTTTATATTTATCTATTTTTAAAGCTGCGCTGAAGGTATTGCTATTTAAAATTTGGGTGCACAAGCACTCTTCAAAATTCGCTTTAGCCCCCTTAAAGTTATTTTTTAGAAAGAGCAAGCAAACACATTGCTATATTGACATTTCTCAAATAAAAACAATAAACTCAAATAATATTGACACAGTTTGTGTCAAGACTTTCTTAAGGTTTTTCGTTGTCTAATTTTCTAGCTCCAAAAACTAGATGCCAAATTGAACTTGAACCCTGGAGCCTGTTTGAATTTACCTCAACTGCCCTGTCCCTGTCCCTGTTAGCAGTATCTATAATTTTCTATGCCCGAGGCTGGGTCATATGGCTTCTATAAGCGTAAGCCCCTCGAGAGGGAAGCCTCAAAAAATGGTTTAATTAAAAAAAGCAATATGAAATGTGAAATGGAAAATGTGATGAAAAGGTTTAGTCATCAGCGAGTCGAGCAGCCGTGAACCTTGACAATTATCTTCACACATCCGTCGAGGGGGAGGGATAAGCCGCAGCGAGTCCTTGTGTGTGACCTCCTTTTGTGCCCATTCGATTGGGATTGGTATTGAGACAGAGATTGGGTGAGACAACGCCTAAGTCATGAAAGATAACTCGCGTTCAATCACCGTCGTTGAAAAGGAAACGAAAGCGGACTTCTCCATACAATAATCGAATAAGCCGCGCATTCATTGCGCGATAGTAAAGGCAACGAAATAAATCCGCACATGTCCGCTGGGAAAGACATACAGGAACCAGGATACAAAGACGCTCTCCAGATACAATTGGGATGCGAGTTGCAGGCGTTGCAGCAGCAGCAGTTGCTGATGCATCAAAACCGAGTAGCAGGGATTTGTCCTTTCTTGCCTCTGATCTGCCAAAGAGAAAGGGGTTCGAGGGAGGGGGAGCTCTTCTATCACGGCTTAGGCCCAATAGATATAATAGTCTTATAAGCCGCTTGGCGGCAATTCGCACTCTCTGCCTCAACTGCCTCATCCGCTTAGCACCCCGGGAAAACCAGCGGAGTCTGAGGTCGCGTTACATGATTATTATTGCCAATGGAATTGCCAGAGGAAAATCAAATTAAAATATACATTTTTAATGGCCAACTGGCCAGGCCAGCAGCTCATCTGCCGGGCCTTTTGTTCTAGGCCCAGCTCCCCGTTCAGTTCAGCTCAGCTCGGTTCAGTTGGGTTCGGTT
Source organism: Drosophila mayri (assembly GCA_008042485.1). Taxonomy (NCBI): domain Eukaryota; kingdom Metazoa; phylum Arthropoda; class Insecta; order Diptera; family Drosophilidae; genus Drosophila; species Drosophila mayri. The sequence goes on along the minus strand of VNJN01006805.1, from coordinate 145,736 downwards.
CGGTTCGCTGGTTCAATCTGCGATATGACATAATGCGTTTGGCGTCACGTTACATTGCGTTGCAACTGTCTGCAGGCCAGACTCCCCATTCCCGGTTACGTAATTCATTAAAAAAGTTAATTTTTACCATCCGCCCAGTCGTCCGGGCCTGATTGTGTCCTGATTATGGTCGCAGGGCCAAAAAGGATATGAGGCCGTGCATTGGGCCAGACCAGCCTGGGCGGTCAGATAGTTCGTAACGATTATGGGCGGGCCAGGACACACAGCACACTTGGGAAACATAATTTCAGCGACTCAGATTTAAGCTATAAGATAGCAGGTCATACAGGATAGAATCCCTAAAATTGTATTTCATGTTTTTGGAGACCCTTAATAGCCTTAATAAATGTTTTTAAAAACCTTTAAACTTTTGCTTCTTTTGGGGAAATTTAAACAGAATTTGAAACACTTTAACTTTTAATTATTTATTAAATTAATGTTAAAAGTATTTATATTTTTAGATGCCTTCAGTTAATTTAAATTAACTAGAAAAAAGGACTTCAATCCCTCCCTAATAAAATCTCAAACTCCTTGTCTCCAGCCGCTTCTCCTGCAAATCAAATTGCTGACCCCTGGATGCACCTTTTCGCATGCCTTCGTAAATGCCTTTACACGCCTTCTTTCATTCTTTTGGGCTACCATAAAAATATTTTAATTAAATTTCACATCTATGCCCCATGGTATGTATCCTTTGCTGTACGCCCGGGCAAACCTTCAACTGTGACCGGAACACTGGCATAAAGCGCAGCCCATTAATCATTCAAATTACCCATACATCATCATTACCCACAGTGCTCAGTTCCAGTACCCTTGCACCGTCGCCTGTGGCACCTTTCTGTCTGCGGAAAATGAATCTCGGCCAGCGGGGAAAAAAGGAGAAAAATCTTCTGAAATTATTCAATGAGGGCGGTCTCAATTAGTTTTAGTCGTTTCACGGTCCCCGTCTCCGTTCCCCGTAAACAGGTAAAAGCAACGACGTTACTGCGGGGGGGCCGGAAAATTGTTCAGTTACCTGAATTGGTGGGCATTTGGCCAAGTGGAAGTTCTTAGACAGAGCGGCGTCTACAGAATTTTCCGGGAATTGCACTAAGCTGTTCTGTCCAAGAGGAAGAAGTTGGGAGGATGTGGGGTATCAGGGGGGCGTGTTAAATAGAGATTACATTCCAGGACATTGAGCGGTAATCATGGGTTTCATTTTAACATTTTCATATATTAAAAATTGTACATAACTTAAGTCTGAGTGTAAAGATTTATGAATGCAGAAGAATTTAAGGTCCTGCTTTTTTAAAGTTTCATTCACCTTTCCCTGATTAATATTTAAATAATGTACGCCCTTTTCTGATATATTAAATAAATTAATTTCCTGATTTAATCTTTGATCTTTCATTGGAAACATGATTTACTTATTTTTCCCTCGTCCAATAACTTTCCTCTGCCATAAATCACCGATCTCGAACTGTTCCAAGTTGCCTTCGAAGAAGTGCCATGCAAATCACCTCAAGTGCCTGCCACTCACCTCATTTGCCGTAATTCCATCTGCGATTCTGTCACCCCGCTGCGCCTGCGGTCGTGGCCGCTTTCATCGCTAAAGAGCGTTAACTAACCGCAGCGAATGATCAAATATCGAAAATCAATTCCGCTGCCATTGTCACCCATAATTAAAGTCCGCCGAACCGAATGCCCGCTGAGGTGGTGTCGCATTCGCAGTCGCATTCGTATTCCGATACGGATTTTGATTCCTTTTAAAAGGATGTCAGAGAGGGACGCCCGGCAGTCAGTCGAGCGGCTCGGCTGGGAATTCTCTCACGAGTGCCACTCCAGGGCAGTGATAAGGATACGGGGACGGGAACGGGAACGGTAACGGGAAGGGGAAGGGGGAACCAACAAATTGGAAACACATTTAAATGCCTCGGCCACCACTAAAACAAAACCCAAAGAAAGAAGTTACTGTTTGCCTTCCTTCCCCTCAGGGTTCGCAATCCGGGGTCTGAGTCTGAGGCTCGGTCGACCGCAGCTTCCGAAACCTATTTGGGTTAGTTCTCGAGTTTTCAGTTACGGGGCGGGGCGGGGCCGCGCCGGATCGCTCGGTCTCAATGTCAACTGTAAAAATTTCTCAGGCGTAACGAGAAATAAGTTACATGACTTCCAACGGAAGTTGTGTGCAAATGTATCACTCCACACACACACCCCAGAGTAAGGGTCGGCTTACGACTGTCTGATCTGGTCCGGCCTGCCTTGGTCTGGTCTGGTCTAGTCCACTTTGTTGGCAACTTGATTCTTAATTATTGCATTTATGCTGTGCCGACAAATTTGCGGTAATTGAATATTTTCAAGATCTGGTTTTGGGCCCCGTTTATTATTAGGGCCGGCGGAGTGACGAAGTCAATGGGCAGCCACCTTTGTCTCCCTTTGTAATTAGTGCGTTGAGTTATTGTCTATTTGGGGTTAGAACGTGTTATCCTTCCTTGGCCGATTTTTGAGTGGAATACTGCATGGATGTAACAGGACCTCCCGGGGCTGTTTATAACCAGATTAGGCTTGTCCAAGACCCGGGCTTCCCAAGTGGGTTAATGAGGTTATTGAGAATCTGGTTAAAGTTTACACGGTTCAAAAGGGTTCTTCAAGTGCAAATAGTAGAAAGCTTTTTATATTTATTCCGGGTATAAGGTTCCTCCATTTCTATCAATTGTTTAAATAAACAATAAATATATAATTGAATAAATGAATTTACTTAAAGCTGGTTCTTGCTGAAATAAATTGGTTCCAATTTTATTCATAAAATGATAAGCAAAGTAAAAATTTCAAAAATAATAATATCCACATTAAATTTATGACTTACAATTACTTTATATAAATTTACAGAACGCTTTAATATTTATTTTCATTTATTTTTTGATTTTGGAAATTAATCCCTATTAAATGTGAACCTATTTCCCTTCCACTGCTTCCTGGGAAACGTTGAAATTCCTTTCTAAATATTTTCAAATTTATTACGAAACACTCTGCATTGGCCAAATGCATTACGAATTCAAATTGTATCTTTTCCTTTAATTGGTTTACTTGTTTGTTATTTGTTGCTGGGAATATTTCGCCTCAGGTGCAGACAAAGTTACCATTTCCGATCCCTTCCGCCGTCGTCGCATTTGTCAATATTTTCGGCCGAGACTACAAGGCTGCCAAAGGCTGCAGGGCTGCCGGCGGCGGGCTATGGAGGGCTGTTGGGCAAACAAACATGCTTAAAATAACAAATTAGCATAGACCAGGGGGCAACGCGGCCTGGGACTACGTACTAAAACAACAAATAAAGAGCCCAGGGCCCCGGGAGGGTCGGGTCGAACTGCCAGCAAGCTACCAATTTGGTACACTCACTCGAGATCGAGTTCCAAGTGCTGACTGCTGGATGGGATGGATGGCTGGCTGGCTGGCTGGCTGGCTGCTCCGGCCGGTCGGCTGAAAAGTTACATCAATCACCATCAACACTCCACAACTCATCGACATCGGCATCGACATCGAAATACCAAAATGGCGCATTGGTGTTAATGATGCCGACTTTGAAATTTTACCGACGCGCCCACAAGAGCCTTTGCGAAAAAAATACAAATAAAATAAAGAAAAAATATATATACGCAAAAAGCAAATAAGGCAAGTGTCGTTTTGAAGTTTTCATCATCATCATCGGCATCGTTCCGCCATTGGAGGGTCACATTCGTCATTGGGCAAACAAATGAAGGGGACGCCGAGCTGACAGATAATTTTTTGTTGCCTGCTTGTGCTGAATGATGTGCGAACAAGTTGTAATTATTTCGCATTAAGCCACAGAGCCCAGCGGAACGCAGATATGCCGATGATGAGGCTCAAGCCAAGATATCTTCCTTGTCCTCTGGGGGAAACCAAAGGTGTCAAGATGAATGCATCTTAGGGAGTAGGGAGAACAGGCGACTTGTTACAATAGAAACTGAAACTGAAGCTGAGTAATGAGCGCGGTCTTGATGGCTTTGAATATCCTGGAAGGAGCTTGCAGCTAAATGACAAAGGCTCATGCCCCCTTGAGTTGTTGTAAATAAATGGAAAGAACATAGCATAAAATATTAAGTAGAGATTTAATGATATTTCTTCTACCCAAAATATGTGCTAAAATCTATAAAAAAAAATATATAAATATATCCCAAAAAATCTTAAGAAAAAAATCCTATTGCACCACAAATATATTCCAATTGCCTACAAAGAACCCACTCAATGAGGCTGGCTTTAGCTGGCCATTAGGACCACATTAAATTCCACCACCCTCCCCCCTTCTGCCTGCGTTATCTGGGGAGAAATCAAACTGCTGCCGGCACATTGCGTTGCATTTAATTATGCGAATGCCTTCGATTGCTGGCAACCAGTTGACACTGAAGTCTGGCTTTCCCACGTTCGCACCGCCAAATACAAGAAATACTTACCCAAAAACCAACCGCCTACCAAAAAAAGTCGTTAGTCTGAAGTTGGGCGGAAAAGTCATGGCCCTCCCCGCGGCTCGATTTACAATACTTCCGCATTTTGTCACCGGAAAAAGGTAAATCACAAGCTGACCACGCAACAAGCGGAATTATTCTATATATTTCATTATTTTTCCCTATTTTCCACTGCGCTGTTTTGGGGGTGAAAATGAGAGTTCGGCGGAAAAGGCACAAGTTTTCCGCGCACAATGTGAACAACCCCCGATTCCCAGGTTCTGGGTTCTGGGTTTTGGGTTTCGGGTGGCGAAGTAACCACCGCGAGACGTCGCGAACATTTAATTGCATTCGATATGCGCTTTTGGGAAAATTTCCCACGATTTTCGTGGCGGATTTTTCCGAAAGGTAACTAGCTCAGGTCAGTTCCAAGCAGCTTTGGTCCAGATGCTCTGATCTAAAGCTGCTGTGCGAGTGATAAGGCTCAAACACTTGAAATAATAATTGTGATATAGTATTGTGGGTTAATTGAAAGATAAATATAAAAGATAAACACTAGTTATTACATTTACTACTGCTGTAACTCTAGAGATTTTTAAGAAGGCTTAGCCGCACATATTTAATAAAAATTTAAACTTTATTTACTTTTATATAATTATAATTATGATTTTGAAGACATACAAGATTTCAACATTAAAGCATAATTTCTAAAACTTTTTTGTATAATTTTTCTAAGTGCATTATCATCACCACCATCATCATCCTCATCATCGCTATGCTCTGATCCTCATAATCAACATTTATGGCCGCTGATTGTTTTCGCGACTGACCGCGACGCCTTCAAAGAAAGGGTTGATCGCCGCTCCCTCCTGAAAGATTGGGAAAGATGGTCCTCGGCCTCAGCGTAGTCTGAGATTTGTGTGACTCATAACGAGTTTCCTCTCGCCTGGCTTGGACCTTAAGTGGATATTGCCCGCGATCCTTAGTCTTGCACAGCTGCCCCTTTTGTTCGCGGTCCTGGACAGTCCAGCCGCCGCTATATTAATCCTGTTTCCAGTGGCACTTCTTCGGTTACGGCAGCTTATCAAACGGACGAAGTGGAGTAGAGCGCATTCTTTATGTAAATTTCACTTTATAGTTACTTTTTTCCATCACTTAATCCAGTTGAAATCAAGGCGCGACTGCACGAATTAAAGTTGCCGGGGATGGAAAATCCTTGCGAGGATTGTTGAGGATCTTCAGAAAGACAAAAAAGATTTCACTTAATGGTAATTTATGAATTTGAGTATAGAGTTTGTTTACTTATTTAATAATTGCAATGCTGAATCAGCTGTGCCACCAATTCATCAGATTTTTTTTTTATTAATTTCCCTTGAAAACACTTCTCCCATTGTCTGGCTGTGGCGCATGCCAAAAACTCTGTCCGAGATCCCAAAACAATCGAAAATTTAACGAAAAAAAAACCGAACAATAACCCAGGGCTAACAATGATGAAGAGAAATTCCCGAAATGTCGATTGCAAAGATCAGGAACTTACGTAGAATGATATTATTATTGAAATGAAAAAGATCCGGTCAGACGAAAGTTGTCAGGATAATATTTTGTAGTCACATCATACATATTTATGTAATCATGGATCAAAGCATTTGGTTTTAGCATCTGTGGCTAGGTTGAGGATGCGCTCCTGGAGCACCATATAGGCAAAAAACTGCAGGGCACTAAGGAAAAGGTACTCGTTCTTGGGCACATCGAACTGTCGGTCATGGATAATGGTCGCCGTGTACATCATTACAGAGACGGCGATCACGGCAAAGGTATTCCGGACAGCAGTGCAAAGCCCCTCATAGTGGATAAAGTAGACGTTGAGGAAGAACAAAACCATCATAATGTTGGATATGGCCACCAGTATGCTGAGGAGCAGATCGCCCGGCACAATGAACATGGGAAAGTAGGCGCCCCAAAAGACAGAGGCCAGCATGAGGGCCACCACAATGACGCCGGCATAAAAGTTGACCAGATTATTTTCACTTTGATTCTGCTCAACGGCTATGTATATGGTGGAGGTCTCCACAATAACCGCGAGGAGGATGTAGTTGAACGGCACCTTACGTCCGAAATTGGTCCAGGCCAGGACGGCCACTCCATAGAAGGTGCACACAAGCCACCAGCCATAGATGCTCTCGGGTTTTCGGATATTAATTTGGCCTAAAGTTGCACCAATGATGATCCACTGGATGAGGGCCAAACCGGTCAGGATGAGGGTCAGTCCGTATATGCGGCCGGCATAGCTGATGCGCTCATCAGGCGGACAGCCGTAGACCTGAGGCTCACCAGGACGATACCTCTTCTTCGGGCGACATAATTTCGTCGTTTTGGGATTATTTGACATTTAAAATTTAAGTTGAAAAACATTAAAGGCAATGCCAAGTAAGAGCTTAAGCTTAAAAGTTTCTCCTCTTGATTCCTTGAGTTGTGTGACTAAGCTAGATAGTATATTTAGGTTGATAGAGTTTAAGGTTTTATTCCCCGCGCTTCCCCCTGATAGCCAGGCTAACCTGGCTAAGATTTCCCACAAATTACATTCCTTAACTTCCATAGCTTTTATTACACTTGTCCTTTCTATAAAATCTCAAATATTTCAAAATTTAAATTCTATAAAGATCATGACGCACGTCGACAGGAACCAGAAGTGCATGTAAATCCCATTGGCACAGCTGACTATCTCCCCATAAGGTACTTGCGCCAACCTTCCGCAAATGAAGCTGGCCTGGTAGGGAGCCAGGCAGACCACAATGATGAAGAACACAATGGCGCTGGCCAAGAAGTAACGCCGATCATTTGTGAATATTGCCATCATGAGGAGCGCGAAGAGCGTTATGAAGCCTAGTAGCACCACGCAGCAGGCGCAGAGCAAGTTGGGCAGCATCATCATTGGGGCCAGGGCTCCGTATAGGTGAAGCAGGGCCAGCACTATCACGGCAGCACCCATGCCCCCCACCACCACCCACACCGATAATCTGACGACGAAGTAGCAGCCAAACAGGGTGATGAAAAACAAGGCAGCGACGACTAAGCCCCAGCTCAGCATCCGAGTCATAGGTATCTGGGGTACGCAGCTAAGGATCGTGAGGAGGACGAAGGTGAAGATGAGCCATATAAATGGCGGCACCGGAATATCCTGCTCGATTGGCGGTTTCAGCACCGATACACAGATCCATGGAATCGCCGACAGCAGGCACAGGATGGCAGAGCACAAGTACACACGGAAGATGAAGATTCTTAGGTCACGCTTATTGATGACAATCGCTTCTGGCTCCTCCCCTGCCGCATCAGGACCTCTGTTGGGAGCCCATTGCTGAACAGGCCGAAAAATATTATTTCGATCCATGTTAATTTGAAATTTATATGCAAATACCTGATAATTTTGACATTAGACACAGCTGATGCTTCGAATCGTACGACTATTTGTATTTATAGCGACTTTGCATATGACTCTTTCAGAGACTCCTCGTGTAAAACCCTGTAATAGCAAAATACACATACACAAAGAGAAAATTCCATGAAGCACAAAATATTTATGCATTCCTTACCAGTGTCATCTCTGGTGGTAACGATTTCCTGTTGGCGAAGTGTCTCCACGTGGATGAAGTAGCAGATGCAGAAGAGAAACATCATGGCGTGAAGATAGATGGACAGGGCACAGATTATCTGGTGTTCCGGTGGAGACACTTCTACGGAGGTCAGGCGGCCGTGGTTGAACTGCGCCTGAATGGGAATCGCAATGACCACCATTATGAACAGGATGCTGACGAAGGCGTGCAGCAGCTGTATGCTTTCAAGGACCAGTTGGGCGATTCCCACACAGATCAGCAGCAGCAGCAGTAGGAGCATCAGCATTGTGGAGCAGACGCCGCCGGGCAGAAAGTCCTGCGGGCATTGCGATCCCGAAAAATGTAGCACAACTATAATGATGCTCACGCTCATTATCACCAAGAGCGCGGCGAAGGGTCCCACCTGGTCGATGAAAATACAGCCGGCAACTGTGGTGCATATGACGACGACTACCGCCAATATCCACTTGCAGGGCGAACAGCTGGCCATCTTGGGGATGCAGTTCAGGGTCGCCATCACCAGAAAGACGGTGATCCCCAGGAAGTAGGTGGGAAAGGGCAAGGTATTATGCGGATGCCATTTGATTGCCGCGAAGATTAGCCACATCAGCAGAGTCAAGACGATGAAGGTCAGGCCAAAGATGTAGTTGTTGCGGATGAACTGCGTCAGCTCGTCGACATCGGCGGGACTATCAACTCGGATATGATCCTGGTGGTAGATGTTGTCCATCTCGCCGCAGTGTCGGCGAGTGTCGAAACTGGCTCTATGGCAGTCCCTGATAACTCTGATGTTGTTCACCAAGACATTTTGACCAGTTTGGAATAGAAATGTATATCTAATGATCATGGAAAGCTATAGGAAATGGGTTTTTAGGTTTTTCACTTGGGATGGAGATATGGGGAAAAATATATTACGTTCAATATCTTGTAGAAAATAATATAAAGTTCTGTATTATCAAAAATTTAACGATCTAAAAATATGAAATATAAATAAAAAGTTTCATTCCATTTTTATATTTATTTCTAATAAAGATTTATGTCACAAATTTTCAGCTTTTTCCCATTTTTAGCTGCAATATTCTCAAATTTATTAAATACTAACTAAGCCTCATAAATATTTTTATAACTTTTCATTTATTACAAAAATGCTTTAGCTAATAAACCTAAACATTATTCAGATTTTTCGTAATGAAAGGAATAGCCTAAGCATAGACAGCTTTTTCTGGACGAGAGCCTCACAAATCGAAGAACCAAAGGCAGTAGAAGGCGGCACTGAAGTACAACACAAAGTGGAGGTAGGTGAACGTGGCGGAGACGACAAACTCGTGAGAGGGCAACCTGAATCGCCGGCCATGCAGGAGCTGGGCGTGGTAGGCGCTCACCGGGATGAGAATCACGAGGAGCAGGCAAAAGTATGACGACGCGTACATCACCCTATTCGTAAAGATGTGCATAGTGATGAGGAACATGGAGAGCACTGCAAATAAAATGATGAGAACGAGCATGATTCGTTCGCCGGGCAACACGATCTTGGGCAGCCAGGCGCCCAGCATATAGGTTAAGACGATCAGGACGCTGGCGACCACCAATGCTAAGCCTACAACCAGAAGTGTCCTTTGGACCAGGATCAGGGTCAGACCCACACACAAAAGCTCCACAAACAAGGCCGACAGAATGATGCTCAGCCAGAGGATCTTCCGCAGCTTGTCCAGGAAGGTGAAAATGAAGAGCACCATCAGCGACATAAGGATGCACACGAAGCCGGGCAACATGTCAGCGGGGGATGGCTTTACTAGCGCCGTTATGACTAGCATTTGAATCGCGGTAATCACGGAATACACACTCGCCAAAAGATAGCACATCAGCATGAACTTCTTCCCCAAAATCCGGTTTCTTTCGGGGTCATCCACTTGTCCGGAGGCTGTGCCATTATCCGGATTTAGTCTCAGGATGTTGAGGATACGTTCAGGCGGCGACTGAAAGTGAACTGAAACCGTGCGCTGGTTCTGAGGCTCTGCCGGCTGCGGAAAGTTAAGCAAATGGACACCGGGCGGCCAGTAGGCCAGCCCCAGATTTTTCGGACTGCCATTTAGCATTCTCTTGAAGACACCAGCAAAATTTTGACAAATAACGAAGGGTTTCTATACATTTAAAATTTTTTGTATATATTTTAGTTTTCATGGTACATTTTGTATAATAAAATATTCTTCCAAGTCTTAAAGAAACTCCATCTGAAATCCAAAACAGAGATAATTATGATGTCTAAGCTGATGCCATGGCAGGCATAAATATTTAGCATCTCGGGAAAGCTAAGACCCATTGTATTTTCCGAGCAGAAAGGAAACCCAGCGAAGCATGCGAAAATCCAAGGGATGGATGTAAAATTCTAAGTAGCTACGATCAAAGCTAACAAAGCAGCCACAAAGGAGGCTGGCTACTCACTTACTCCCTTCTCCCCTTCGGCTGGCATTGTTTGTTGTTATTTTGCTGATCGCTTGAGTGACACGCAAAGGATACAAGGATGAAGAGACAAGGAGACAGGGAAAGGAAAGGATTCTGTTTACTGCCGCATCTGCGGCCTCGATCACGAATCACTTTCACAGCCGGGTGACGGTTGATGCTTGATAACTGATGTCTGATGGTTGACTATATGAAGGCATTGTTTGGCCAATGACTCAATCTCAATCAGCTGGCTATGCTTATCCTTGATCCTTGCTAAGGACATGCAAATGTGGCGGAAGCAGAGAGAGTAAGATATGCTGAGGCAGCTGCACTTAATGCAATAGATACCCCTTGAGTTCTCTATTTAATTGTTAACTCTTTCGGGTCTCTCTGTAATCGCTATTGATTGGATTATTGCGCAGGGAAAGGAAAAAATATAGATTTCAAGGAAGTCAATTTTGTTGCTTAGTTTCTTTATTTATTGGTTTTATTTTCTGTCCATATTTCAGCCTTGTTTTATATGATTTTTTTTATATAAATAAAACTCTATTCTTTAGCCAGGTCAACGAACTCTTGGCATAACTATTTTCGGTTGTATTTTTTTTTTCGAGTTGTATCCATGCCTCCGGGCTGACAATGATGAAAGGGTCACCGCCAGAGGTTCGCATGAGGAAAGTGAAAGCGGCGGCAAGTGCTTGACAACGACATGCAAGCGTATGCAGTGGACCAGGCCGAGACTCCCCCTTGTTTCCTCCACATTTTGGCCAGACCGACCACCAGGCAACAAACTAACGGAGATTCCCCCCGAGCCACATACATATAGGTAACTCTATTTGGGATTTTGCATGCGAGCCGCAAAAAGCACAAGCCAAAAAGCTTACAGAAGCGTAACGAACGAGAACACAGGCCCGGCGGTGGATTCAGAATTCGGAAATGGAGGGAGGAGGAGTAGGAGGAGCCGCCACTGTCATCCGTGGGTCAGTGGAGAAGACAGGTTGCCCCATTCTATGTGCTTGGGCACGATTTATAATATTCTATTAGTTCCACGACCCGAGTCCGAGCGAGAGCCCCGTGCCTGTGCTCGAGAACGAGCCGAGTTTGAGCCCAACCCGGCCTGTCTCTGACTGACTGACTGACGGTTTTCTGGTTGTGCGCTTGTGTGTGTGTGTGTGTGGCAGCGCAGTTAGCGCAGATAATACATCCGTTTCCGGTTAAGCCCATATTTTTGTGTCATTTAGTCGGGTGAGGTGCAGGCGGCAGCAGAGGGGGAGTAGGAGAAAGCGAGGGAGGAGGAGAAACGGCAAGTGCCGAGACAGAGCATGTGGGAGTGGAACAGACAGCTACAGATGCTGATGTGTTACACTGTGGGAAAACTATTAGTTATTTGATACATTTTTCCTAAATATTTTATAGCATTCCTAATAAAATAATGCTCTAAAATCTTGAGGATATATTTAGGCTATATTCTTTTCTTACTGAAAAGTAGAATAAATTTTAATCTAGACTTTCAGCTTCCACTGAGGCTTCCTTTTCTTCCTGTGCAGGCAAAGGGCTGACTTTGCCGCTGACATGCCAGCAGCTAACGAGTGGCGGAAGAGGGTACCATGGGTGCCCAGTGGGTGGGGCACGGACATGGACACGGACCGGGATAGGCACCGGGACCGAGACTGAAACTGGTACTGAAACTGGGGCTGGGCGCATCAAGTGATGCGACAAGTGCAGCAGACGCTGGAGCGGAATCGTCAACGCTTCCGCATATTTCTCATTTCCACAATTAAACATTGTGAGTGGGGAGAAGGGGTGGCGGAAAATGCTCCAAGGGTTGCCAAAGTGGAAGGGTCTCGGGGGGTTCGGGGCCGCTTCTTAGATAAATCAAAGCCAAAGCAATTAATAATGCATTTTTGGAGCGAGAACGAGAGCGTTTGCGGGGGATGGGTAAATTTGCAGCATTTGCTCCAAAACGGAAGCTCAAATGGAGCTTGCAGCTAGGAAAGTCGTGTAATTATGTTGCAGGCCCCCCTTCCGGAATGGCCCCCCTTTAGAACGGAAGTTCTGCATGGCTTTACCGGGCGCCCCCTATGACCCACCATATCCCCCCTTATCAGAGACCCGCCAGGCAGCCAGCCAGCTGTTGGTGCACACACAGTTCCCAGTTGTCCAGCTTTATATGTTATTAATGAGTTATTGTATAACACCTTCGGACTGCTGGCGGCTGCTGTTTCGAAGTCTTCCTAGTTATTCACCAAAAAAAGAAACAAAAAAGTATACAACGTTAAGCAAACAAACACAATTAAGTCAACAACAAAAAAAGGGAAAGCTGTTTAAACACACACCCTCCAGAAAGTGAAAAGGTTCCCTAAAAATAAAACTGTAATCAAAATTATAGGAAATATTTACTGTAAGCTGTCTGGAATTTAAGAATTACTATTTAGTTTTGGAATGCAGCTGAGTTTTTTATAAACAAACCTAAAAAAAAAACAGAAAAAAAACACTCCTATTAAATATTAAAGTTTTCGTGGTTGGACTGCTGCTGTTCTAATTACTATATATAATATATACAATACTTTAATCGCTTCCCCTCCAACACAGCGTTACTAATTACATTTGTGCTGATGCTAATTTGTTACAATTTCCGGAATTTCGCTAATTTATTTTTTCAACATTTTTATTAGCGTCATAAATTTATGCAGTGGCCAACTGAGAATGGGAACTGGACATACTTCCTCTTCAATTGTTGAATATATCATCACCAGTTGCTATAAATTTGCATGAGATTTACGATTAAAAATAATATGTATCTTCCACAATAGTTTTCACTGAATTCCAGAGCTTTATCATTCCGTTTATTGATCCATTACTATCACTTTTCTGCGTCTAAGGCCCACAAGTGACCCACTGAAGGCCCACACGAATCCCCAGACTCATTGTTGGCCGCCGTCTTTTGTCTGCCGCCGCTGCTCGCTCTGGGTGAATAATACTCTATTCGTGGGTGTTTGAATTTATGAACAGTTTATGGGTTATGGGCGATTTTTGCACTCGTCCAAGCGGCCGGACATGTCTTGAATTGTGATTGATTTTCAAGATATTAATATTTATATTTTATTTCTTTATTCCGTCTGCTGGCCCCTTTGGGCACATATTTTTTTAAGACTTTTTATGGTCTGGCAGAATGTTGAAATAAACACGTTGTATTGCCGCTGTTAATGGCCGCATAAATTGTTGTCAGATATTAGTAATAAATATATATGTATTTCCCTTCGTGTGTGTTTGTTTATTTTTTCATAACAAATTTGTCGGTATTTGTCGCGCACGTGCCACCGATTTTCGAGACCAAAGTCTCGCTCTAATGTATTAGTCCGGCATTAGTGGTAACCATTAATCGAATCCCCAAGAAATCGCTCGGTCGCCTTCAGGCCAAAGAGGTTAAAAGCCTCGGCCAGCCGAGTTGCATGCCACACTTTCGTTGGCAGGCTGCCACATTGTGAAAATGCGCAAGGAAGCATAGACCACATCCTTTTACGGTGCCAGCAATATGGATATGACATTGATGGGAAAAACCTGCTCCCCATATACGAGCCACGAGACCTAAATTGTTTGCTTTTAGTTGCGTAGTTGCCTCCGCCTCCACCTCCTCCTCCTCTCACACGTGACCCAGTCGGGGGCAGGGGAAAATGATTGCGGCAGGACTCATTAAGTGTTGTAATAATTCTTGAATATGGAATTAAGCCTGGGAAATTGACTTGTAATTCAGTGCTTAAAGTATATGAATTTTAGAATTTTATTTAATGAATTTTAACCAACTATTCTTATCAATTCTATAACAATTTCGTTGTAAACTAAAACCATAATTTTTCCTTACTAATTTGATTATCCCTTCCGGATCCTCGCTCTGCTGGCCCACATCCCTTGCCCGGAATCAGTAGTCATTGATAGCCGAGCGTGGTCAGTGCGGGCAGGGCCTCCATGGTTCATTAGAACCCATTAAGGTAAACCAAACAAAGGGCCAAGAGAGCCAGTCCTCAGTTCCAGCTACTCATAAAATTTTGCGCAGCTGAGCGCCAAAAACTAAACAAAAAACATCGAAAATCCAAGTTGAACGAAGCGTACGAAATCATTTCCTACTAAAATCAACGAAACGGAGGTGGAGTCTCGCCCATGTCGGCGGTGGACTGTTTAAGTGGAGGTGGAGGACGATGAGGCGATGTGGAATCTGGAGGTGCTGGTGGTGGCACTCCGGCTCGGACACCGGCTCGACTCAAAATGCGTGACTGCGACTAATGACCCGCACGTGTTTGGCTGCCCGGGCTGCCAGAGGTACGAGTTCTACGATGACTATGCGTCGCGCTGGCAGAGAATTGATTACGATCGCTGGACGCATATTAATTGTGGCAGAAAGGCAGCCAAAGCTGGGGTAAAGGATACCACCCGAAAAGGACACTGGAGCCTCTCTGCGCATATGATTAACCACTTAATGGATTCCCCGGATGGGCATACTTCGAGCCGGGGACATCCAGAGTTCGTGTTGCTGCAGGTAAACAGCGCATTTGTGGATCGCCACACACCGAGATCGGGGTGAGGAGTGGCGGAGGCCCAAAATTTGTCACACCGCCGAGCAAGGGGATCCCCCCAGATGCCCCGACTCTATGAGTGATGATCCATCCAGTGCGGAGGCTCCAGCGACGTGTTGGCGATCTTATCCGATAGTTTGGTGTGCGGCCACGCACTTGGCCAGCGATGATCAAAAATGTTAATGAGTGCTAATTAAATAATTTATTAGCCAAGCCAGGGGACAATGATGGGTATCAGCAATGAGGGAGATCAAGGGATAAGTCTGAATTATCAGATGGGATTTATTTGAATTGAAATATGAGATAAAAGTAAGTTAAATCTGTTTAAATATAATAAGCTAATATATAATTTATAAATTTTATAAACGAAACTATCACACAACTTAAATATAATTAAATAAAATGCTACAATACATACAATATGCCTTTAAATTATATAAATTTCTTATGCTAGTACTTGAGGTCTTCCAACATTTAATTCTCTATCAATCAGACGGATCTTGATAAACCCCTACAAGCGCCAGCTTACAGATCCAATCCCAGGCGATTTCGGCTGAAATTGTAACAGAAGCTCTCCCGACTGAAAACGGCCTAACCAGAGAGCCAACATGACAAACTATAAACGCAATTACCTAGACAAACGGCAGAGCGGCAACAAAGGCGACTACACGTAGGCCAAGAAGACGGCCAAGAGCCAAAGCCAAGGCAGTTGGTTGCACTACCAAGTTACTCGGGTTACAATGAAATTTGTCTGAGGCGAGTAAACATTGCCACCGCATCGAGGCTTCTGCGCAGGCGTGTGGAAAATGGAGTTACCGGTAGCCTGGCAAGGGGAGGGAGCCATTTTGGGTACAGGAGGCAGACAGACATCCCACAGGAAGCCGGAGCCGAACTTCATGATGAGGAATGTGCCGGCCGCACGTCTTTTGCTAATAACCATCATAAATTTTGCAGCGGCAACAAATTGAAATTAAACGAACAGACACCGCGCTCGGTGAAGACTCTGCAACGAAGCCGCAGAATGCAATCAGAGAGGCTCCTGGAGCCTCCGAAATTTCACAAGACCCCAGAGAAGGAGAGAGCTCGTGATTTTGTGTGTGGGGCATGAAAAGAAGTGTAACTACTTTGTTGTTGTCATGTAGTTAGCACTTGAAGATTTATCCGCGCGAATTAATTGCGATCTTGTTGCGCAGATTCCCCAGCCGTTGCAGCCTCGGCCACATGTGGCGTTGGTGTGTCCCTTATCAAATTTAAACGGTAGCCCAGCTGGTGGCAGAGCCTTGGAGAGGCTTCCAGAGCCACTCCGGTAGCCACTTGTTGGCCATACAGGGAATTATGACAATTATGGGTTGCCATAAATCGCCACCGCCGACTGCAACTGCCCCTTCCCCCTCTGGCAAGATCAAGCGCGGCACCCTACACCCCAAAATCACCTTCAAAATTATTCATTGGCATTGTCGGCCATTGCCTCGTAAATCACTCACTCACTGGCGAATGAGTTGCCATTCGAATTCGAGTCCGTGCCTCCTCATTTCTCCAGTGCCTCCCTCACTGGGGATGTGTCACAAGCCGTTGAACTGAACGCGACAACATTATTAGGCGAGATCAACGATGGACGATCAGCGATCGACACTTGGTGACATTATGGATTATGGATTATGGCGCTCGCGTGCTGCTTATGTATGCCACACGAATAATTCGCCAGAAATATTTTCACGCTACGTGGCGATCGGTGATCCCGGACGATCCTCCCCATTGATCGATCGTTCATCAGCATGCAGCGCATCGTCATCTCCATCATCATCATGATCATTGCTAGCGCTTACTTAGCGGCTGCACAGGGAAAAATTAATTAAATTTAAACTAATTATTTAAATAAAATGAATAAATAAAATGTTAATTCCTTTACAATGAACTGAAAGGTAGGATTTCTCAGCTCAAATGTCATTTTAGATGGCTTTAGATAGCTATTCTTGAGCACCAGAATTTTTCTATAATTAATTTGGGCATTTATTACTTAGGGAAAATTCAAAAAACAATCAGGTATTTCAGTAGAATAATCCAAAAAATTTTTATATTATATTTCTTTAACAGAAAAGAAAGCAAAAGGACAAAAAAATTGTTCAAGTTGTTGAAGTGAAGCTTAGGAGGCAGAAAAATATATTTCTACACCTTTATACAAAACATACATAATATATTTATATTTTTAATAAATCTACAGACTTTCAAATAAATTTTATTAGGGATCTCAGGACTCTGTAAAACATTTAAAATTTATTTCCTGTGTGATGGCGGTGCTGCTGCTGCTGCTTCTGCCTGGTCTGCTGATCAATCAACGCCTTAAAAAGGCAAACTGCAGCCGTACCCTTCCATACCAGTTTCTTATTACCAACTTGGCCCCGGCCGCCTCACATTTGGCAAATACATTTTCGCGCATTTCGCGACGTTTACAAATTGCCGCCATTAATTAGGCAAAAAACGCACGCACCGCCAACGCTTCGAGGGCCCCCAAAAACCCCTCGACAAGTCGTGTAGGCGAGGCATCTCAAAATATATATACATATATGAATATATATTATATATATATATATGAATGCTGAAGCTTGGAACGCGGAGCAGGGCTACCAGACAACCGATCCAGCCGATGTGGGACTCACATAATAATCAGCGGGGTGGACAGCAACCAGGATTGGTTTTGGCATGCGTTCGAAATTAATTACCCCCCAGCACACTTGGTCGCAGTGCCAGCTAATTAAGTTGTTTACGTTGTTGAGTTATTGAACCGCGAGTTTGCCTATTAAAGGGGTTTCGAAATTGGGATTTGGGCTCGGGTTCGGGGGCCTCTGATTTGGGACACAGCGCTGGCTGCCTGCATCCAGTTACGTGGCGGATTGCAGTCTGTGAGGGAGAGTTGAGATACTCAATTATAATATAGGCTGAAAATGTAGTAATTTAAATTAATACTTAATATCTAAAGTTTCAAAAATTAATATGAACATTGTAAACCTTTTATTTTAAAGAGTAATTTGTTATATTTTCAATTTAATATGATTACTAAATAATTACAAGCTCTTGAAGAATAAATTGAAATATTTTCCTGCCTCTGATACACTGTCTTAATACCCTTTCCCATCTTAATTCCTTGTACTGACGTCGCCTGTCCCCGCTTGACTAAGTTGTCAACCTGTCTGCCAGCGGATGTCAACCGCCGTCGTTGTCGTCGTCGTTGCATTTATTAGCCTGGCGTTCCAACTAGCATCGCGTGCCCATCCGATCCGATCCGATCCGGAGGTACATACCTGTAGGTCTAGGGAAGGGGACCTGCTCCCTGCTCACTGGGCCGTGGCCCATCGGCGGCAGCAAGAAATTAAAGATGCACTTTGCCTGTCAGCGCGCTGTGTTTGTTGTTGGCACGGCCCGTTGTCATCATTTGTTTCAACCTTTTTGTCTGTGGGCCCTCGACTGGGTATCTAATACCGAAACTGAAACAGACATCACATAATTAGTATTTCTAAATAAATCAACCGGCCTTCCTATTTGGGGGGAACTAGGCCTGGTAAAGAGGTTGCCCCTTTCGACTTGATTTGTTTTCTGACTGCGGTTTCCACTTTCCTGTTGTTATCGCCGCTTGTCGCTCAGGTGATTTAAGTGTTTTTCCCTAGAGATCCCTGACCAATTTGATGTCTCAATTTCAGTGTTTCTCTTGGAATGATTACCAATGTTTTTTTCTTTTTGTTTTTGTTTTTTCGGAATGATTCTTCTACACTTTCCCCACCGCAGCCCCGTGCGGCGCTTTCGTTTTGATTCGAATGTAAATTTGGTGAGTCTGGAATTGGTTTTCTATTAAGTGCTGCTCGGTGTTCCTGTTCCCCAATCCAATCCATTCAGATGGGATAAGATAATCTCTTTTTAAAAGCTTGTAAAATGTGCGTCTGGCTGGGGTCTGAGGCTCTGAGTCTGGTCTTCCACTTAAAGCGGCAAACATCAACAATGGCGAGGCGACAACGACATTACGGCGAGTCATTCAGTCTGTTATCAATAAGCACATTAATTTGATTAATAACCACCTGCAAATCATTTCCACACTACGCCCCACACAAAAGACCTCAAAACTGATAAAAAAAAATACATATATATATACATCCTGCAACATGGATCCAGGAGTTAGGTTTGTAGGAAATCTGGCACTCCCCTAAGTAGCGAAAAATGTCAGCAACAAATGCTGATGATGCCCAGATGCGAAGTGCCATTACAGCAGAAGCCACATCAATTTACGCATCGACTCGGCAGGGCAACCCTTTTGCCACAGCTCTCTCGCACACATAAATCGCTATCTTTATGGAATTTTTATGGGCAATCTCCTTGCAGGCATCCCCAGCATCCCCAGCATCCCCAGCACGACCGCAGCCCCACCGCACGCTCCACTAATACATAGCATCCGCCGCGGTGCCGCCACCCCCAAATCCTTGATCCTGATTCCTGGGCGAAAAAGGTGCACGCGACACTTGCGCATCATCATTATGTGGGATGTGGCCTCAGTCGCAGGGAGGTGAAAGGTGCTTCTGGCCTTGCCTTGGGTCTGAATCTGGATCTGAGTCCGGGTTAAGTGGCGGGGTTGCCAAATAAAATTTCCTGCCCCACTGCTGCGCCTGCTGCTGGCAGTGCAATTTGTTTTGATAACACAAAACCAATCCACAAAGCACCAGGATTCCATCAGAGTTTTTGGGCGGGGCCCGAGAGGTAAGATAGTTAGTGGCAGGAGGCAGGATAACCCCACATCGGCTAATCGCTTTGAGTTATACTAAGTTTCTAGAGAGGCAGATGGAAAATTCTTTAAATGAAGAAAAGTAAAACCTAAGAAATTCTCATAACTTTTTCTAAAAATCTCTCTTAATTAGAGCCTGTAGCAAAGCCTCACAAATTATTTATTCTTGAGCAAGGTGTTACTGTTTCTATATAAAATGTCCTTTAGGGATCTACTTACCAACACCTTGTGTGTGTGTATGCCAGTTGTTCAATGGCACACACTGCCCCCGCACGCATTTCGAGAAACTGTCAAAACAAATATGAGTCTTGAAGTGTCAATAGAATGTCAAAGGTCCTAACCCCAACCTGCCAGAGCGGTGAACCCCTCCACGCGCTAATTGGTTAATGTAAACAAGTAGCAAGCCGATCGAGCTGAGGGCAGAACCGCAAAGGGAACTGTGTTATGTTTCAAGTTTCAAGTGTCGACGAGCACGGAAAAATAAACAGACAGCAGGCGGCAACAGCAACGGCGGCGGCGGCGATGACGACAACAACGCGCTGAACAAATACTTCAATTAATAAACAGACACGCGTCCATCGATAAATAAGTCTGTATGCTCGCACAATATGTTACTTACCCTGGCAGCCCGAACCCTTAGCCCGAACCCAAGCCAAGGGACTAGCCCAAAATGGACTGCGGTCTTGTAACCAAACACCGAGCAACCAGATAAAAGCCTGCCAAGAGCAGGAGACAAGGATATGTCCGAATTTGCTAAAGAGCACTTTTATAAAAGCATTTTAAGGGTGTCCAGACTATGTAACATGGGATTATGGAGGGACTAGTGTAAAGGGTACTAAAAATAGAGATTTACAAAATAATATTAACATGTCTGAAATTCATTTAAAATTAATAATAAATTCAAAAGGTAAATACTTTATTTTCAGAGTCCAAAAAAACCAGGATTAATTCAACATTTTCTATTTTAAGAAATAATCCCAGAAACTATATTTAAATTCCTCAATGATAAATGACTTTTGTTTTGATTTCTTCAAGTATAAAAATCTTCTCATATATTTAAACAAATTGGTTAATGCCCTTACATATATCCAGCTGAGAAGCACCCTTCGCCACTATCCGATAAGCTTATTAACCAGACTTAAACAGATACCATATATACATATATATGTATACAGTCACCGATTTCTAGCCGGACTATTTGAAAGCAGTTTGGTGTCCATTCACAGTTTCGGCCTGTCGGCTAACAACTTCTTTAAGTAGAATTTATGGCGCGACACCGTCAAAATGCAGAAAGGAGGGGAAATATTAAAGCTAGACATTGGTAACCTGTCTTCGGATTAAGATTTTATACAAATGTTTACTTTGTTTGGGGCATAATTTGGCAATCATTAAGTAACAGTTAAATTTAAATACTTAACTATACCCAACTATAAACTATAAAAAAACGCGAAATATGCTACAGAAAGTTCTACACACAAACATATATTCATTCGATCCAGATCATTCATAAAGCGCTACAGATGGCCGAGTATAAAAATACGCATTAAGTTTGGGATATGTTAATGGTCCGAAAGTCGTATCTAATGTCGCATATGTTATATACATTTGATGCTCCCAATGCAGATGAGTCCGGGAACTGTCTACGATTTTTTAGCTAGTCGCAAATCATTAGCGTAAAGTGTTGATTTTGCATAAATTTTGATGGGACTCTTGTGTTGGATGTGTTGGATTTAATTTGATTTGATTTGCAAAGCAAGTCTCTCAAGACCTGACTTGGGGCCATGTATTATGCTAATTATAGCTTATCGGCTAATTTGTATACCATTTTTGGGAACTGTGACTCTTTCGCGTGGGCAGATGTTGAACTATTTTACCAAGTAGCCCATAGTTTGATTTGTTAGTTTCCCTGGGCGATTGAATATCTTCATTTTAAGACTCCATGGTGCCGGATTTATATACCTGTCAGACAAGTTGATTTAAAATGTGAATATTTGGTGGTTTTTAGTGCAGGAAAGCGGTTCCCAGCGCCAAAACTTGAGGCTGAGATTATCTGCAGCAAAGCCGTGGCTTCCTCCTGCTTTATATTTTTTTGTGGCCAGAGTCTGGCATCGGAAGCTCCCCCCTTTGGCGCATTTTCTTCTATAAATTTCGTTTTCTTTGTGGCTTATTTTTTGGCTTGCTGTACCTTTCCTGGAGATTGCAAATACATTAACACTTTTTTATGGCTCCCGGGACTGGACTGCAAACATCCAGCTACGGCGGACACCGGCGTCAGTGCCTGGCGGGTGGCGAGCTACGGTTTTTCGCATCATTTGCTTGGGAATCCCCCGTATGTTGATGCTACATTAGAGGCAGTGGCGGCATCGTTTCGCTTTACTTTTTACTCCCGGCCAGAGAGAGCGTGCGCATCATTGATTTCAATTTGAAGCTCGAGTTGTCGTCTTGGCAGGACCCCGATCCGAACTATCGGCATTAAATGTTATGTGCTACGCGGACCATGGTCGTGGTGGCATCTCCTGCTCCTGCTCATGCTCCTGCCATCCACCATGTGTCCGTAGTCGTGTCCGTGCGTTATCTGTTTCCGCAACATGATGTTGCAAAGTGCGGGGCGATGAGGCAGCGACAACGTTGTCGTTCTGCTGATAATGATTATTGAAGTTGCGCCGCACACACGCACGCCGCCGCATATTTTATATATATATATATATATATAGACAGAGAAAGCGAGACACGTATATATTTATGATGTATGCGATTTGGTCCAGCTGAAAAATTTCAACGCATAAAAATATCTTGGACCTGGCATCCACCGAGCTCCCTTCCTCCCACCCGGAGCAGCAACAGCAGCAGTAGCTGCTGCCTGTCGTCGACACTGTAGCAAGATGGACTTCCGGTTTCCTGTTTCCGTCTGTCGAAGTTCTTTACTTTTTTCAATGCTTCAACGCACACACTCTCTCGCAACCAACACCCTGTCATATGTATAACAATTTTTATATCGCTTCTGCTCGCCTCCATCTTTGTTGTTGCCTTTGGGTGGGTGGGTGGCTGTGTGGGGGGGCGTGGGGTAACATCCTTGCATCGACATTTGATGTGTCGGCAGGCGCTGCCGCTGCCACTGGCCAGTTGGGTGTGAGTCCTGCGAAAGTTAAGCGCAGCTTTCCTAATAAATCGATAAGGAAAAAATCTGATTCAGCTGGGATTTGTGAGAGGGTTTATTTTTATTTATTTATTTTTGTGTAGAATTTATGCTGATATATCGCCACTCTCTTGGCCAGCCTTGAGAAATGCAACCCTTCAGCTGGCTGAGCACCGTGCGAAACTAATGACAATTCGTCTCAAGCACCATTAGAGTCGAGCCCTTGGCCATGACTTTCACAAATGAATGCCGAGAATGCCAGACAACATGACGCTGCTGTAACTGTCTGGGATTTCAACTGCAACACCTGCAGCCTGCAACACCTCAGGAGCAGCAATCAACTGCAATCGCATGCTGTGCCGTGAGTCTCTTTAAACGGGGCGTCTAGCTGTCTGGCGGGCAGGATTTCGCGCCAGGAGTTGGCCTTGAAGCGAGAGCACGCTGCGAATTGTCCAGGAATCGGAGGAACCTCTGGTCAGGCCAAAGGAAACACTAGACATGAAGGCGTCGGACATTAGTCATGGATCAATGATGGCTAAAAATACAAATTACTACTTTTTCAGTTCATTTTAATTTATTTATTTATTTAAAAGCTAAACTCTAGGCACTTGCATAAAGCTAATCTTTACTAAGATTATACTTCTTAATATTAAATAAGACTAGACTCTCTCTCTCTTGCAGAACATTAAAAAAATGTAATGTTGCCACACACGATTCCCTTAATTTCCCCTATCAGCTAATGCTGACTAATAGATCATGTCTCAAAAATACCTTTGGCTCCAAATAACAGTCACTGGCTTTAAAATGTAGTCCGGGCGGCCTTTTCATTTGCCTTATCAATTAATGGTCACTAATAGATCATAATAGAATGCCATAAAATCAACATAGAAAAGATACTTTTGGCTACTTAAAGATGTAGGTAAGGCCTCTCCCTTTGTGTGTGGCACAGCTTTCAGGCTAAGCAGCGGCTGTAAAATCCAATGGGACTTTGTAGATTTTTATTCTCTCCCCAAATATATATATATATAGGGGCTGGGCGATAAGCAAATTTTGATGAGGCAATGCTACAAACTTATCAATGATGATTCGGCCCATTTAATTTGAATTCAATTTTTATAAGTCTTTAATGACCCTTAGAATATTGACAAACCGGACCGTATATAAATGTTCCTGAAGAAGGCAAAAAACATATAGAAAATAAATGTTGAACGATATTTTTTATTGATTTTTTACGAGCGCACACTTGAGTTCCAGTCGAAAGGAATTATCACAGACTCCGCAGTAGATTTGCATAATTTTTGGGAGCCGAGTTTTTTGGGGGAGACGGGGTCAAAAGTGGGGCGAGGATCGGTGTTAAACGATTTGTCCGATCTTTGGGGATCAGGCGTGTGATCGTAAAACAAAAGCATTTACCAGACAAGGGCCCCGATCTTTGTTCGTGGCGACTTTTGTCGACCAAAAAGTCATAAAACCATGTCGCAGAGTCACAACAAGAGCTGCGTTGGCCCCAAAGACCATTTCGCACCTGCGACGGGTCGATCGATCGATCGTTCGAATAAAAAACCAACAACTTTTTTACGACCTCCGGATCGGCGTCCATAAAAAAGCGATGGACCGCCTTCTCAGGGCTCCGGCCCCCCAATAATCGTTGACTTATGTGACATTATTGATCGTTAAGGCCGCAGCTCCGTTTGAGTTGCGAAGGGACTTGTCATTTAGCGTAATTTCGTAATTTGTTTTCCAAATGGCTTTCGACTACTTAGAACCGTATCAGTCAGTCGAGATCCGTTCCCGGTGGTCTGAGCCAGCTCTGTCCCGTCTCTGTCTTCCCCTGGATCGTCTGCGATTTCCAAATTTTCAATAAGATATTGCTTTTAACGAGTTGGGCCACATCGAGTTGAGCCAAGTTGAGCTTTTATGTTGCCAGCGTTTTTATGATCGACTTTTATGAGGTGCGATGACTTAGAGATTGCCTTGAACTCGATTTTTGTTTTTGGCTTTTCTGCTCCGGGACTCTTTCCGTCAGTGTGGGGCTTATAACGGCACTAGTTTTAGCCTTATATATGTAAAGAAATATGACATGTGGTTAATGAAACGAAACTAGAAAGTTAATTTCCCTAGAAATAGGCAGATAAACAGCCGAGTCCATTAGTTGGCTACTTTAAAATACAATAACTTGGCTTTAGGCGAAGATACCAATGCAAATTTATAGCTAATTAATTTATATAATGGCTTAAAATAAGGATCTTTAAAGTCAAAAGATAGGTGAATTTTTAAAGAATATTCTGGCCTTAAATAAATGTGCATTGCGCTTAAAAAACTCTTTGTACTTGCAGCCAATAAAAATATCCTGAAAAAATTTTGATCAATTTTATTTTGGATTGAAGTTGACAACTATATATCACTAAAGTGCTTACAACTAAATCTGTTTATGCTACACTCTCTGTTATGAAACCTTAAAATGAAGATGCATAACCTTTTCCTGTGACATTGACAAATTTGTAATAATTCTTTGAACAGATTCCTCTGACAACATTATCATATCAGACAGAAATCCCTAAAGAACAACATCCAAACAAGACCGAAGATACATTCCGGTGGTGAATGCAGCTGCTCAGCTCGGAACTCAACGGGGATCCTAGGGCTCTTTCTCTCTGCAAGTAAATTTTATTGCACCGAATGTTGGTGGACATTTTTTCGGTTATTGTTCTAGATTTTCGTGGGGGGAAATTGCTAGAAAATGTTAAGTAGGCTGGACCTTGGACAAAACTGAATCCAATATAATTTCATTCTTGACTTTCGGCTCTGGAGATGTGGGTTAACTTTCTGACATGGGTTTTATGGAACCGATCGCTATGCCCTCCTCTCCTCCGCGTTGTGTAAAGTGTGAAGAAACTGGAATAAAAATCGAAATACATATTATTTATGAGGTTCATCAGGAGTTTACGACGGCTCAATGCTCATTCAGAGCCGGCGGATAAGAGGAGAAGAGTGGAAAGAATACCTGACCGGGCCATAAAAATTATAAAAATAAGGTATGCATCTGCCCCGACCACTTTTGCACCTCAGTCGCCGCTTCAGACTCCCAAGGCAACCTCATGCTGTGCGGAAGGGTCTTCTTCATCGGCCGAGGGCCAAAGAGTCTGGCCGGCACAGACTTCATGACGTCCCCGCTTAATGTCCGACGTTGTAACGAAAGTAAATTTTTCATAACTCGCCGATGAGCCGATCGATAAATATTTCCAGACTGCAGCAGGTAGGCAGCAGCAGAGCCCAGAGCCCGGACCGGGCCGATGCAGGTTCTGTAGGTAGCATCTTGTCCCGGTTGCTACGAGTATATTTGCTTTTTGCGGCTCCAGACAAACTGGCAGCGGCATCATTAGCAACTGCCTGCGTGTGTGTCTCCTCAATGACAGAACAGGAATCCCGGATCCAGGGAGCGATGCGGGTCCCAGGCTACACTCGTTCTCCTCCCGAGGGGATGAGTGCTTGGAGTCCCGGCCATAAATGACTAATCGAATTGGGAGCCAAATGGTTTACAGCCCCGAAGCTGGAAAGGAGCCAGGAAAATTATGAATTCTGGGCTGAGGATTAACTGCTGGAATAAGCCATAAAGCAGTTGCAGTTTTTTTGGTTAATAGAGTTGGATTTTTTGGTTAATTCAAGTTGAGAAAAAGGTTTATATATCTTTAAAATAACGAAATACTTATTAAAACAAATACTTTTCATCTTAATCACTGAGATTTAATGATTCTTTTTTTATAATTGCTGCAAACCCATTTAAATAAACGCCATTTCTCACCTTTAACCCCCTGCAAAACACTTGTCATGCCCCTTGAGTCCTTGTCCCTTACCTTCTGTTCATCCTCCCAATGTTATTACTATTTGCCTAAGGAGAGGAGGGCTTGTCGAATGCAAATAGATCATAAAACTGAAAAATATTTGATTGCCATGCCAAAAAAAAGAAAGAAATAAGGAAAAAAGGTGTCAAGTGTTCGGTGAAAATGTGTGGAAAAGGTCGCCGTGGCGGCTACCACGGACACTTGACAATTGTTGGCCAAATAAAAAAGCCTCTCTGCGTAAATACGAGTATCTGCTGACTGGCACTTGAATAAATAAGGGAAGCCAAGAAATCGAAAGACTTCCTGGCGGCCAAAGAGTGTGAACACGAGCAGGGATATTAAATATGTTTTAATCCTTCAATTTCTTTAAATTTATTCATTGTCTACAGCTTGAAATAATAAGTAATAAAGTTAAAAAGAAAACTCTCACATTTAAATTAAATATATGCCAGTAATTAGTATTCCCTGAACATAGATATTTATGTTGATAACATAATCCAACTCTTTTTATATGTGCATAATACTTAATCAAAGTAAAAACGCGCCTGTAGTTAACCAATTAACGATGGCAGGTGGCTCATTTGGGATTCGAAACGCTTCAAATATGCATAAATCGCGTTAATTGGCATCGTTCCTTTTCTAGGAAATAGCCAACCCCATTAAAGGATAATATTCTTGCGGCTTTTGGCTAATTAGGCGCACACGCCGCCGCGTTCGGCTTGTGGCAGTTTCGACAAGCGGATCACATGCCACATTCTAGGTCGCTGGATACAAATTACGCAAATGTTGCCAGAGCCAGCCAATCAATTGGTCGTTGTCATGGCTAGCACCTACTGCACACACACATAGCCACAGATCCTTTGGCTTTCGGCCCACCAGAAACGGGGTGCGTTGTCCTTGTTACCAAGGGGCACAGCCAATTAAACGGATTTCAGTGGCGCTACGCAAATGCGACCACTGTTCGAAGTTTGATTGCCAAGATAGTACCAATAAGTAAAGGTTTTACTTTTAATAAAAGGTTAAAGAAAGGCTCTCAATGAGGGTTTATGTGTTATTTAATGTTATTTGACTCAAAAAGGAGCTAAACAGACTTTCTTTGCTTGTTTGCGGGTTCTTTTATTAGTTTAACAAATCTATTTAATTAAATTTATACATTTATTTATTCAAGCTATACTACAAGCTAACTCAACTAGTATTCGTATCTACGGAATGCTATAAATACATATATCAAGTTTCCAGCCAAAAACCTCAACCAGCCAGAGTTCGAGTGCTGTGGTCCACTTGAAATTATGCCAAGAGATGCTCGAGTGGGCACAGCCGCCAATAACCACGCACAACACTCGTCCAGATTTGTTCCTCAGACCCAGAGTCCAAAATCAGAGCCAGAACCCAGACCAAAAACCCATACCAAAACCCCAGAGCTTGGACCGAACCACAAACAACCCTCGATTCGAGAGCAATATTAGGGGTTGCGGGGGATTGATGATGCTGATGCTGTTTCTGCTGCGTCCTCAATCAAAGCTGCTGCGCCGATCTTTCTACTTCGATAAACGTTTGCCGGTTCGCTGGGATCTGTCAGGCTGCTGCTGCGGCCGGATTTCAAAATTGCCAGCAATTAGGCATTCCACGTTCGTCCATGAATTTGGCATTTCCTTCTAGTTTTTTTTTTTTCGGCGGCCATCCTGCATTGTTGGCATAATTATAGGCTTAACGCGAATTATTGACAAGTGAATTAGAAAAATATTTTGGTTTGAATTCGTAGTTACAGTCCTCGCTTTATGTTTGTTAAATGGGCAATGAGTCGGAAAGTTTTAGGGCCTCAACGAATGTGTGAAACTATTTGAATTACAAAAGGGAACTAAACTGTTCTCTGGGAAAGAGGTCACCCGGAAAGGGTTTCTGTTCTTTGTCCCAGAAAAAAAAACATATTTAAGTCTATTTGGACATGACCTTTAAAACAGAGTACAGGGATAATGAAAGAGAGTTTAATCTGAGAAGTTAACAAACTCAATTAGGTTTAATAAAATTTCAAAATCAAAATCTTTATCATTTATTTTTATTAATAAAACTTCTTAGTATTACTTTTATTTATTTTTGGCTATCAAAACCCGGATTATAATGCATAACCGTCGATCGTTTAGAGAACCAAACCTGTCAGTCTGCCCCGCCCACAGGCGCTAAAAAGCAACTTAAAAATAACAGAGTGACAACAGACGCCAACGCACACTGCCGGCCAATTAATATTCATAAGAATTTCGTTACGCTTTTGCCGCAAGTAAGTAGAAGTTGGCGGTGAACAAAAAACTACACCGAAACTACACAGTCACCATCAAAGTTGTCCGCGCCGTCCTCCCGCAACCACTCGAGAATTTATGAATTTTCGAAAGCCCAAGAACTGAGGAAGGTGGAGGAGGAGGAAAAGACCTGAGCACAAAGCACTTACCTCTCGACCACTCTCAGTGCATACTACACACAGTAAGTAGTTACCTTCAGAGGGGTGGGGAAGGGAGCTACTACACTGGACTGCTGGAGAGTGGCACAGGGATGACGATGTCGAAGGGGGAGTTGGGCTCAAAATGTTATAACAAACGTAACGAATCGAATGCGGTGGGCATGTCCATGTCTCTCTGTCTGCCCAACCGAGATTCCCAAGCTGAAAACTCAAATTGTGAATATTTGATGGGGGAAAAAGTGTTAATTCGTCATGATGACGTCACGGCTGGAAAAATTGATTACCCAAAGCGGACAGAGCGTATCCCCTAGCATCAAGCATCGAGAATCGAGTATCCTAGCCACCCCGAAACTATATATATAGTGTGTGTGTGGCCTGAATGTGGGTTAGAAAATGGGCCGGCCGGAGGAGGAGGAGGATGGTCTCTGATTCCTCGACGGGAGTGCTGTTGTTGCCACATAAATTGCCTCGTATGAATAAACATTTTGACAGATTTTTGTTTGGTTTTCGACTCTAAATTTAATAGTTTGCCGAATTTCTTGTTACTATTAGAAATTTAAATTTTATACCGAGTTTGTTTTCATGCTGATTTTATATGTACATCTGATGATTTAGGGACGGCTGCTGCATGCATATAGATAAGTTCAAATCGGGTTTTTTGATTTTTTACGGGTCGTTTAAGTGCTCCACGAAATGGCCGATAAAATTTCAAAGATCATTTGAAATTTTTGGGGTAAAACTTGTTAATATTTTTAAATGATTTATGGATGACAAATGATGGTAGTGTTTATTGTAATTCAAATGGAATATATATCTTAAGAAATTTAGAATTTCAGTTACCAAAAAGCATAGTTTAAATAGTTTCTGTTTCATAATTTATATTTCTCAGATTTAAATCACAATTATTGAAATGAGAAGTTCGTATAATAACGCTTAAACTTCAAAATCCATTAATGAGGATCAACTCACTCGATGAAGACCCTCGCCTGCTACGATTTAAAGGCTTAAAGGCCTTTTTCCCACACTGTCTTTCTGTTTTTCTCGTCGTTCGTTTATTATCACGATTTTCACATTTCATATCAGTGGAAAGTAAACAATTTATGCGCCCACACTGACGTCTGACTGGTTGATTGTACTGTCCCGGCGGCATAATCTACATCATCATAGCCCACAGAGGCTGCGTAGCCCCGGGCATCAAATTATCGTCTCGCCCACCTGGGAAACCGGGGGACGACACCTGAGTCTGCATTTAGGGGACTCCGACGCCTCGATCCGGGAGATAATAAGTAAGGGTTTCGCCTTGACGCTCTATAATACCCCGGGTACCCGGGGGCTCCGCTCCTCCTGCTGTTCGCCATTCGAGGTTTTTGTTATGCTAATTGGCATTTACACAGAGATCCAAAAGCGAACCATCATCTCCATAGCTCTGTTGAGCTGTTGCTCCTTCATCCTGGTGGCTGGAGGGTCCACACGCACTGCGAACTCCAGCATGCCGCCCATCCGCCCAGAAGTTGGATGGACCTTAAAACGCTTAACCGAACAACAGCAAATAGTTTCACTTTTCACCATTTTTTTGCTCCATGCAAAATGCGAAGGAAGCCCCAGCTTGGGTTGTAAGTGAGAAGTGAATGTTGCCATTTTGTTGGCGTTTGCTGGATTGCAGCAAATGGGTTCTATAGAGCTGTGTGCACTGCGAGAAATTATGAGAAGATGGGGAAAATGTCAGAATTTATGGTAATTTATATGGAAAGACTTCAAATAATATTTGAATATTTTAAATGGGCTTTGAAAGTAGTTGTTGAAATGGTTTAAATTTTATATATTCAAAATCCATTAAATAATTTATATAAAATGTTTAAATAAATCAAAGATTGTTTAAATTTTTAGGTATATCTCAAATAGATTCCCCTTTTTTATCAGTGCAGCCAGCAGGGCCATGTTTGTGTTGGCTGTTAAACTCTGTGCTATTAAAGGCTAAGGCCGACTTTTTGTCAGCCATTATGGTGTGCACCTTTTGTGCTCCCCCCCGTTGTTGTTGTTGTTTTTGTTGCTGCAGCAGCAGCAGTAGTTTTCCAGGGAAACCCTCACATGGACACAGACGCCCTCACAGACACAGGGGCAGACAGAGAGATGCACATACAGTTGCTCGCTCACTCGCTGGCATTCATGAAATGTATAGCATAATAAATCTTTACCTAGACGCAGGACAAGCGAGGGGGAGGAGGAGTTGGAGGACTTCGGGACAGGACATATTTTTCGCCGCAGCTCCGCAGGTAGCAACGGATTTTTGCCACCTTTGCACACAGGATGTAACAGGCAGCGGCTGCGTAGGAGTTTCGTTGGAGGGAAGGTCCTGCTGGACCCGCTTCTGGGAACGACGAGTCCTTGCATTTTTACGTACCATTTTACAATTTCGATTGCTATCTGCTTTGCTCCTCGAATCCCTGATCACCGATCCCTTCTTCTAGTGTTTGACTGTGTTTTTTTTTTTGCGGTATTTGAGGTAGGAGACAAAAGGATGCGGAACGCATGGATAATCATTGCTGACGGACTACTGTGCACTCGCACTCGCTCTCAATCGATCGATCGCTCGATAGGGAATTCTGCGTGCGTTTGCGGTTCGTTTGATTTGAGGATCGCTTATCGAGAG
Organism: Drosophila mayri; assembly: GCA_008042485.1. NCBI lineage: Eukaryota > Metazoa > Arthropoda > Insecta > Diptera > Drosophilidae > Drosophila > Drosophila mayri. Next base: position 113,798 of record VNJN01006805.1, on the reverse strand, counting down.
TTGCATCGTCAGCGGCGATAAGATTAGCCAAGCAGACTGCCTGTCGCTTTCCCTGGAATCGGTTGGATTGCATAGGGATTCCGAGGAGGTCTGTTTTGGGTCAGAGGCGTTCAGACATGAGGGCATACAGGAAAAGATAAGTCGCTTTGGGTTAGGGATATGGTTTTAATTAGAAACTGAAATACTGATTGGTGATGGCAGATTTTTTTTAATGTCCTGAAAGTCTTAAACATGGATAATAGTTCTTATTTGTTTATAAGATTTTTTACTATATATAAATTATAATTTTGAACTGAGTATTTCGTGTGTAAAACTAAAGCTCTTTCATGGGTCTCTACTGTTCTTAACCCAGGTCAGTTCCCTTTTCCAACTTTCCCAACTTGCTAATAAATAAATATATAAAAAAAAGACCTACGACAAACCTAACTGTTCTGGCCACATTTTCACTTTCCATCAAAAGATAAAATCAATAGAAACCGAAACTTTTCCAATGGCCGGTGGCCAGCACTAAACCAGAGACGGATTGCAACAGATATTAAGCCCTGACTTCGTGTGGATTTATGAGCATTCAATTTCCAGCAACCCAGGGCTCTGGCATTTTCGAAATTTTCATAGAAACCAGTTTGGCGACGTTTTCGCTGTCAGACTGCGAGGCTGAGATCCATCGATTGAAAACCCAGACTGAAATAAATAAGCGCGTTGATTTTTAAGTGTTGTGCATAATTTTAAATACAAAATCATTTTTGGCTCTCCTCTCTCTCTCTCTCTCTCTTTTTATTTTGGTTGTGACCGCAGTTTTGTGTTAAAAGCAGCCGGTGACTGACGTTTATTTTCTGTTTTAAATTAAAACTCTACGAGCTCTATGCGATCTTTGTTGTTGACAGTCGGGTTTTTGAAGAGCCTCGGCTTTGGTATTAGTTTTGGTTTCTGTTTTGGATCGCGAATGGGTTTTGATCTGCCGGCTATATGGCGCTGCGAAACCGTTAACACCCATAATAAGTACCGCTATGTACCCTAATTATGTGAAGACGATGGCTGCCCAGCAGCCAGTTTTAATGGCCCAACTTATGCATAATAACCCGAGCTCCCAGCTCCTCTGAGGGGGCACGGAGGGAAACCTCATCCCATCGCCGTGGAGAAATCGACAAACAGCATTTCTCGATTCCAGATCGAGAGATTCGATGCCAGATTTTTTCGTGGCCATATTTCTAGTTCATTTGTGAAATGCATTCGACGGCGCGTGACTTCAGTCTGAACTTGACTGGAGGAGAACTTTATTTTATTTTTTTCGTTTTCCCCTGCATTTTTATTTTGTTTTCTTTTTTTTTATTTTGTTATATATTTTCCAGTGCCGGCGAGGGCGGAAATTATTTAATGGCGCGTACATGGGCGACATTGCTGGGCGGAAATCACGCACAGCAGCCCAAGTCTGACGCTGTGGGGAGGCTGCTGCGTGAAATTTTATTTAATTTTATGCGTTCGCTTTCAAGACTTTTATTAGCATGGCTCCTGGTGCTGCTTACAGAAAATGCCAAAATTTCTGGCTTGCAAATTATTTGTCACGCATATTTTTCAAATTTATTCGTTTTATTTTTGGAAAGGGGCGGGAGGTTGTGGTTGAGTGGTGGGCGTGGTAAGGGTTTTGATTGAGGAGAGGCATAGAAAATATGAATTGAAAACTGAAATTCATTAAATTGTGAAAATAACAATTTATTTGGTTGATTAATTTTGGCTAAATGTGAAAAATTTTATGTGATTCAAAGGGATATATTGAATTAAGGTGGTTTTTAAGTTTAATAAAATATATAGATTAAATGTCTTAGAAGAGATACTTTTTGTTTACTGTAATTTCTTCATTTTAATTCCCTAAATCCTCTGAATTTTTCATTCCAACTCTTTTGTTTTTTATTAATTTAACAATGTAAGTAAATCAATTGCATTTATACATTCTGATGAACACAATTAACCCTATGAATAGCTTCCATCTTTGCCTGTTCCATCTAATTGCATTGACATTTAGTCTCAACCGAAGAATCTGCCACTGCAACCCATACATTCGACAATCTGCCAAGCAAAACAACTTGCTGCACCTGCAATCAGCGGGCAACTCACCCTCATTACAGGGGCCCCAGACACTGTCACCTGGAGGAGGACATCGAGTGGCGAATGAATGGGAGGCGGGGACAACGCTGCGTATGAGCAACGTGAGATGTTCCGAGACATTTGTGTAATTGTGGCAACGAAGCACTTGAGAATTAGTTGCAAATTGCCTACTTAAGTTTGTTTGCCATCTCGAAGGACATGGGCACAATGGTTGTGTGGCTGCCACGCCTTCGCCCGAAAGTTTGTCTCATGCAACAGCAGCAGCAGACGGACACCACTTGGCCCGGCAGCAACCTGTTATCACACAATCAACAAGTGCAATTAGCAGCCGCCTGGCCCGGCACAATGAAGCGTGTGACAGAGCAAACAAATTGCCAAGCGGCAAACAAATAAACAAGCACACAAGCGAGCGAGCAAACACAATTGCAGTGCATGCAACTCTGCAACTGCAACTGAAATTGAAATTGAAACTGCAACTGCAACGGCGACTGCCATAGCGTCTTCGAGGCATTCGCCTTTTGTGCGTTGTCATCAATAAAGTTGTGAGTTGTGAAAAGGACGGGCATTGGTTAGAGCACCGGCATTGTCCTTGCCTCCGCCGTGCTGTCAGGCGTGCAAGGCGACTTGTGGCCAGGACAGCTAGCCTGGTTGCGCAAAACCCATTCGGCTGTCCAAGACAGGCTCCATAGAAATGGCAATTATCGGCCAAGAAATGAGCATATGTCGTGTGGCCAGGGAACGTGACAGAAAGGGTTACGTCTTACCAAGTAGAATAAGAAAAATACACATTTTAATAATGTAATTATAATAAAAAGGGTAAGGGAAATGAATAACCTGCAACTTGTTTTATATATTCATTAAAAGTTATATTTTTGCCACTTTAAAATATGCAAATTTTCACCTGTAATCATCTTCTCCCTCCTCTTTATATTGGCCTACCCATTAGAGATATCCACAGTTCTGTTCCCTGTCCCCAGCTGGCTATCAATGATTGCCCACCTCGTAAGGGTCTTCCTTCCAAAAAATAACAAAAAATAAAAAGCAAAACACATTAGCAACTTCACACTTGGGCCGCACAAGCCCTTTGGTTGCTTATTTAAATGCAACTCCGATTTATTGTCAACGCTTGGGGCATTTCATTCATTCATGGGCATTATTGTCCTGGCCTCCTCCTCCACCGCTCCTTCCGTTGCCGCCGCTGGGTAATCCTCGAGCCTCCGGGCAATTCTTGGGCACATTAGCAGCCGCCGTTGCCGTCGTATCGCGTATCTCGCCAGGCGGCACCTTGGACTCGAAGTCTCGACCTAACGACTTCCGTTTGAGCTTTGCGCACGCGCGATCCGCCTGGAGTCCTCGCTGGGCTGGGATTTGGGATCTGGAGTTGAGGCGAGGCGGGACCCCGTCCTTCCTTGCACCCACAGGTTTTAATGATAATCTCCTGAGTTATGTGTTTTTAAATATAATTTCGTTGTTGGCGTGCAGACGACGGACCCATAACTCACATAGCGCCAAGACCAAGTCACGAACTGTCAGACAGAAACTGGACTTAAACCGAGACGACGAAGGAGGCTGGATAAAGAGTCAGAAGTGTACTAAAGGTACCGAAGATATTTCAGCCCTGCAATTCGATCTAAATGCTTACATGCGTTACATATTTGCACTCCCACGGCAGCTCATTAATTGCCATATAAAATAATGACTTTGATGCAGAGAAAGAAAGGAGGAGAAGTATATACCTTGAAGTATATATCTTATTGAGAAATAACTGAAAATAAAATGGAAACAAATTGTTTACAGAATTATTTTCCCATGAGGAAATATTTTCTAATACTTTTTAACCATCAAAACAAATCCTTGTAACTTTGAAAAATGTAATTACCAAGCAACCATTAGGCACACACTCTTCGCTTAATTATTCCAGCACTTAATTTGACCTCACTTAGTTTATTCCAATTGCCCTAATCTGGACGCTAATCCGATTACCACATGTATTCATCACCCCCGAAAATTCTCACTGTGTAATGCCCTGGGCCCTGGGTTTGCGTGTCTATCTGGTATGCCGTCCAGGGGAAGCGTTTAACTTTTCACAACTTTCGCACTGCGGTGCGTTCGGGTTTGGCACCCAATTTATCAAGCGAGAGAGCATTTGTCGTCGCACTTTTTCCCAAGATGCGAGGTGAGTGTGCGTGGGAACCCGGCCAGTTGAGCGATCGATCCGGTGAGGGTCTTTAGCATTGATTGGGAGCTGCCGTCACCAGTCTAGCGCTAATAATGCGAATTACTGTCCAGAGCAGGCAGCTGCCATTGCCGAGAACACGTTGTAATCCTGCCGGAAGGTTGTGTTGCTGCTGGCAAAAGAAGGGGTTTCTCGCCGGGAAGCTGGGACTGAAAACCGTGGGATGTCAGCCGGAACCCTCCCCCAAGGCCGCCTGCTGGGCTGCCCGTGCTTGTGCCCATCCTCGAATATCGGCAACGAATCGAATGGAATGAAGTGAAATCAAATCAAACAAAAATTAAAATCCACTTTGAGCCTATTAAAGTGTGCCTGGTCGGTCGGTCGTCGCTCGTCGCCAGGACACAACCACGTCCTCGTCCTCGCATCCAGCCGCTTGCGCTGTCACTGTCAGTCTCCTAGTTTTAATTGACATGCAAGTCAACGTCCAGCCGTCGGCGACATGTCAATCAAAGTCTGCATTCCGCACCCTGCAGCCTGCATCCCTCACTCACTCCCAACATCCTCCCTGCCTCATTACGGGCTGTGGTTTGTTGACGACACACACACACACACACCCCACACACTCTCTCCCCTGCAGCTGCCGGGTCTTGCCCACTTTTTTATTGCCGAATCTTCCTCGTTTTTTATTATGATTAAGCGATCGCTTTGCTGGCCCGCATTTTTTGGGCGTTAATTGGTTCACTCAATACGGCAAACTAGCCGCAAACTAATTTCTGGCCAAGTGGATCGCCACAAGTGGGCCAAGTGAGGCGAACTAATGCTCAAGTGGTGGCTAGTAGCTGCGGATTTATTTGCCAATTAGCTTAAGGATCAAGAAATGTAAGCAGATGTGGAATTGATGGGTTCATTTACTGTATATATTACTGGTTATCATTTTTGGATAATAAAGAATTATGTAAACCTTCAAAAATCAATAATTACAAAGGCATAAATAAATGAATTATAGCTTTCAAGGGTTATAATTCATAAACTATGTCCCAGCATTTATAATGAATTTATAGAAATTTATAAGATTTATAAAATTGTTGTTTTCAGAATACAATATACATATTTTAACTGTTTTATTTATTTGTAATGTTTTTTAAAGCACTACTTCTAAAAATTTTTATAGTATTTGATCAAAATATAAATTTAAAGACTTTAATTAATTTAATTTGGTTTTGAACACTGGCTAAATAAATAACTTGACATACAAATTCAAGTAAATTAATTTCATTCTTTCTTTTCAAATTAAACGCAACTGAAACAAATAAATAAACTTCTTCGCTTGATTGGCAAAATCAAAGACCGAAGCCTGACTCATTTGCTCGATTAAGCTGGCTCCCAAAAATAGTAGTAGCCGTGGCCCGCTCGAAACCAGAAATGTGCCAATAAATCTTGGCTCTATCGCATCGATCAGCCAACTCTCTTGGCCAGAAATCATTGTCAGGCAGGGCAATTCATTGGGTCTTTTAATTAATGCCACAGCGAGGCAGCCGCGCTGTTGAGTTGGGATTAGAGCTCAGTTCAAGTTCCATTTGGCGCTGGAAAGAAAGTTCGAAATATATATTTTTATGTTGAGATGCTAAACATAGTGGAGATAGGGAGAGGTAAATGATAAATTTGGCGTTTAAAATGCTATAAAATGACAACGAATTTGGGGATTGAGATACGTATGCAGGTCCGCGAACGGTACGAACTATCAAGAGGTATGGATGCCCCGCCGGGTTTTCTCATAAACAAATCAACCGAACCTCTCCGCAGGCCCCATTGTCTCCGCCAGCGAACGGTATTTTTGGCGCACGCTAAATTATAAGTCTTAATTTGTTATGCTTTTTGTCAGGTCTCGTTTGGTATTTAAAACATTTTCCTGTCATCGCAGCAGCTTAGTTTAGTTTCGTTTTTTTTCTGTATCTCCTCTGTCAGCTTCTTTGTTTCTTGTAAATCTGTATTCTGGTTTCCCATTGTCCATTTAGGCCTAGATGTGTGAAAACAGTTAGTTTGATTTGTAGATTTGTTTACTTTTCGAGTGTCTTTTTAGCCAAGAGACACCTCAAAGCTTTGAACTCGAAGTTTTGTGTGCCATCAATAAGATTAAACCCGAGGAGGAGCCTCGTTCTGTCATTGTTGGAGCAGAGGGCTTAGTTTATGACGGTTTGTCCGGTTGACAATGATATATATGGTTGGTATATAGCTTAAAGATAGTTCCAGTTCTCGCCTGACATCATCTTGTGCCTTAAATTTGTGTGCTTATCCTTACTTCCGATGTGAATTCAGGTCACAAAGCAACGTATCTTCCACATATGTATCTGTATACATATAAATATATTTAAATTAAATTATATTCTCCTTTAATTAAATCCCAAGCCCATTTAATTATATACTTTGCTTTTATATTGTGGCTCCTCTATGTACATACAATAGTAGCCACATAATCCGGTGGCTTTTGAGCCGAGCCGGGGCCAACAAACATAAGCAAATTAATTAAAGTTGCCACTTCAGTTGAATTTTCCAGGTGAGTGATGCGGAACAAATAATCAATCAATCAGCTCGCACACACGCACATGTATGCAAAAAGCTGCACTCCCTATCTAGACGGCACAGACGGCGGCATTCATTGGTTGGTCACCAGCGGTCCATCAATCCGGCAGTCAGTCCGTCAGTTAGTCATTCAGGCACTCAGACCAGCATTCGTCCAGGGCCTGTCGTCTCTGCTGTGTCCAAATGACGTTGCTTTTGGCTTTTCCTTTGCCGGACATGGCGAAATGTTCAAAATAAGTATGAGACGATGTGCGAATGTAAATGTGCACCTCCTTTCCCCCCTTTTGGCCTGGCGTAATGCAACATAAGCTACAACCATTGCACTGTGCCACAGAAGTAATGTTTTAAGGGAAAAATTTTTAAAGTTAAAGGAAATTCTAGCTACCTAAAAAAGTCTAGATAAAAGATCTAAACTCAATTGGAAATAAATCATAACTAAGCCCAAAAAGGATGTAGAAATAATGATCATTAAACATTAAATTTTGAATCTCATGAAATAATAATCTTTCAGTTTTTAATTTACTATCTTTAAGCAATGATTTTTCCGGAAATAAAAATAAATAATATCCTTCGATCCACTGTGCATGGGTCAGCATGATTGCAGGACTGCATTTATCAGAAGCTTTGGCACCCAGTACCGTCTGGCTCCAGTCCGATTCCCAGGTTTGGAGTCCGGTCAGGTCGAAGTCACCATTTCGGGCACCCTCCTGGACAGCATTTTACCCCATTTTCCTATCCACCGGACGCATACAGGCCGTGTGTGCGTTTGAACTTTTCCAATTTGCAAGCGAAAAATTGAAAATGCGACGACGACGACGAATGTGATGAGCGGAGATGGATGCGGAATCGTGCAGTAGAGGTCCAGAGAGTCCAGGGGGTATATGTGGCTATATCAAGTAAATAAATCCATACAGTGTGCGCAATATATATATATATATGTATATATATGTACAGACATATATATATACATAGTATAAAAACAATCTGTAGCTGCTTTGTGGCTCAACAAACTGCCGGACATTCGAAATGAAAGCCACTGAAAATGTTGTTAAGCGTTTGTGTCTGGGCGCGGTTGATTAAAAATATATATAACCTGTGTACACAACCACATTTATTTATATAAAATACATACGAGTTGTGTGAGTGTGTGCCAAAAAAATTGGTTAGCAAAATCGATTTGAGTGGCGAAAAAATTGTAATTAAAATTGAATTTCATTTGGGTGTGTTTTCACCATGAACCAAGGGCCCCCTGCCCGGCCCTACCCTGGCTGGCCAGTTGCATTGTGAAGGTGGAAGGCCCCCGAATAACACTGGAAAAAAAAGACTGGAAAAAAATGAAGATTTGTGCAGACTTGGGAGTTGTCATGGCGCCAAGCCAGAGAGCAGGAGCAATTTATTTAATTAGATGCATAAAAACTCATTAAGATAAGAGCTGCTGCTGCTGCTGCTGCTGGTTGCCGACTTCAAGTACGCGAATCAACAAATGCGCCAAAGTGCAGGACTCGGAGCTCGGGACTTGGCGGGGCCCAGGACTCGGCATCCTGGCATCCGAAGTGAGCGATTGTTGTGCTCACTTGCCAGCCAACTGAAAAGTAGTGCCTGCTGCAGGTGCAGGTGCAGGCAGGGATTTGCACGGAGATTGCTGGATGAGTTGGAGTCCTTCTTCCATCCCCCCCTTCAACCCCACCAACTACTGAGTAATTAACTTGAGCAACGGCGCTGATGACGACAATAAAACGCCGACTTAATTAAGTGACACAAGTGCATCGCGCCGAGGTTGTTGTTCCTTCTGCCTTGATGCCCATAAATATCCTACCTTTTTTTTTTAACTGACAGAGTTCAAGCTTTAATTAGGCTTGGGTTTTAATAAGAAATCTGTTTAGGATGACACTATAAAATCATTATTTAAAACATAATAAAGCAATGTGATTGTAGATTAAAAAAGATTACATGAAAATTTCAGGGATCAAGCTTGGTTATCGGCGTATTGAAAGCCCACCCCTCGTGGCACATATCATATCTTTGGTTTTACTAGCCTAGCCCGCATATAAGTATGTATATAGTTTATATATGGTTACAGGGCCTTCTCAGACACACTCACCGAAACTGAGCAATCGGACGGACAGCCGCTGGAGTATCAATGACAAATCAGGGCGTGACTAATCGCCTAATTGCAACACAAACCGCGGCCGTAACAGAAACGGCCTTGCCTTGCCCTCCCTCCCCCTCGATTTTCCAAGACCCGATCCGATAAAAATGCAAAATTATAATTAGACAGCGATTAGCCAATGGCCCCATGGGACGACTCAGATTGCGCATTTATGCAGGCTCAAGTCCGTGATTGAATTACACTAGTCAAAAATGCGGGTGAGGAGGGTTCTCAGTTCTGTTCCGAGTACCAAGAACCCTGCCCCGGGAGGAAGTATTATGCAGATAAACTCGAAACTTAGTTCGGGGCCACACAAATCCGAGGGCCGAGAGAGGTCCGTGGCAGTGGCTTAGGTTGCGACTATGGTTTTATTGGTGATTATGATAATATGCACTGCGATCTATGGGGACTTATTGTTCCCTTGCGCTTAGAGTCCTGTGTTTGTTTAGCCCTTTATTGCCCAAAAACTGAGAGTAGAGGAGAGAATAGGGTCCATCCGTTCTGTGCGGATTTGCGAGGCGTGGATTTTAGAGGTTCATTATCCGACACCTAGACGACCTGCTGTTCCCCTGGGTTTTCCCACTTTCCGGTGCAGGTGGACATCGGCTTAGCCTCGGCTAGGGTCGCCGCCAGGCAGTCTGACTCTCTGGCCATTTGCATGTGTGTTCCTGGCTTACCTGTTGCCGGTTACCAGTTACCAGTTACCTGACGCAGATCGTTGTAAATCATCGGGCCTATCGATCAAATCGCCAGCCTATAAATTCTTACGCCTGCCACACATCCATCAAGTGCTTTCTGGGCCTTGATTTTCTGGACCGCTGCTGCTGGCATTGCCCAGGCCCCACAGCTAATTGGATTTTTGTCAACTAATCCGATTTGTTTATGTACTCGCATCTCGGAAATGTATAGCCCCCGTCCCTACCAAAAATATAAATAACACAAAAAGCAGGCCCGTCTCCGAATTGGTTACAGTTTTGGGCTTATGAATCAACTCGGCTATGTTGCATGTCTCACTCGGTTAACCTACATTCCAGAAATGTGTCACTCTGAGCCGAAAACACAAGCCACTTAAAATTTACTAGCCCTGGCTGGCTGGCTAGCAGTTACTTGGCAGTCTGACGTCGAAGTAATGACATTTGTTTGCCAACTTTTCGCCATTGTTCAAGTTTAATTAGTTGTTCAACTCTATATATCTATCCATCTCAGCATCCCAGTAACCGTCTCCCTCTGGCTGGGGAGCTTTTGTTGCCATTATTATTGAAGGGTTGTTTGCTGCAGGCCAGGCCCAGAGAAAGAGAGAGTAAGTCGGGAATCTGGATGGGGATTGCTTGTATCTGATTAGGAAAGTCAGCAGAGGAAAAGTATTGATGAAATCTGAGAATATATTTGATGATGGATGGGAGATTTTGATTTAATTAGAACTGTTTTGGGGATATTCCAATCATTTAATGATAATATATGGCGTTCTGGACATACTTTACGTTTTGGAATTTAATTTAAAATATAAAATATAAAAAATATAAAATATATATAAAATATATATAAATATATATAAAATAAAATATTTAAAAGAAAAACTAAGTGCTTTTCCAAGGATATATAACCAAAAAAATGTATCTATAATTTAATTATTTAATTTAATATTAAGTTTCAAACTTTGTTCATGAAATTCTCTGACCTAATCAATAAATAAAGCCTCAAATTGATTTAAAGATTCAGTAAACATCTGTCATCTTGCTCTTCATAAATATTAAGCTGAGCTTAGACCCAGATATAAAACGGAACTATTATAGCTAATTAATGAACTAAATCAAAAGAGCCAAAACAAAGCCAACGAAAAACTCTCACGATCACCGATTGCTGACTCAGCTGCTGCAGTTAAAAAAAAAAAAGATATATATACAAAAACAAAGCCCCAAAGGCACCTGTCCCCACTAGACGAGCCCCAGCAAACACTGAGATCGAAGCCAGAAACCACCAAATAAACACAAACAAAACAAAATCTTGTTAAACGTGTGATTAGCTCTTAATTTTAATGGCAATCGGACCTCGATAAAAATGCTGTCATCGGGGATTTCGTTTAAATATCTCACTGATTGCAACAAATGACAGCCCCAGCGCCACAAAAAATTAGTTAGAGAAATAAAATAAAAACAAACAGAACGGAGCACAGAACAATTTTGTTTCAGCTAATTAAAAGTAAGCAAACACAGCTGGATGGCCGAAGCAGAACAAGATAGATATTTAGATACATTCATAAATAAATCCAAATCAAATATCAGGCGCAGCCGACTGAAACGATCTGACAATTTGCATGTCAAACGAAGTCACAGTTGAGGGAGATTTGTATCTGCTGCAGCTTAGCTCAAATGACACCCATATAGCATTAATAAATTTCTTGTTTTGCATTTGTTTCACACACACAAAAAAAAAATGCCTGAAAAATTATGCATGTATCTCGAACATGCCACTCGGCAATCTCGCATTTCAACACAAATAAACAGGCCTCAAATCAAAGATAAGCAGCCACCAGCCAGAAAAAATATCTATCTTTTGGATATTATGAAAATTGCCACAAATGCAAATGGAGTCTCGTTTTTTCTCTTTTTTTTTGTATTTTATATATGCGAACTATTTTGAGCATGGCAAATAAAATCAACAGTTTATATTAAAAACTATAAATACCTAAAAAAAAAAAGGTTTAACGTTTTTAATCATCGCGGAATAGGGGTTAACCCCTCGAAAGCGAAAAATAATCCAGATGTAAAGTTTTATAATTAAAAATCGTTGGCGCTAATTGATTGCAAAGTCACAATAATGGAAGTGAAATGGAAGCAAAGGTGAGAGCCAGCAGCGGGGTGAAAAATTGGAAATATTTTAATTGAAATTCCGCGGCAGCTTTCATTTTAAGCCGAAGCATTTACTGAAATTATAATAATCAGCAGCGGCGGCTTTCGAATGACACAAACAAAATACAAAAAAAAAAAACAACAATAATAAATAAAAAATGTAGTAAACAGTGTATAATGTTTGCACATAATAAATAAAATGCTTTGTATCCAAAAGTTGTCGTTCGGCAGAGTGTTTGTTTTGGTGCCAGGCCGCTCTGAATTTGCAATTTTTCATTAATAATACATATCATAATTTTTTATGAGCTTTATGAAATGTTGGCCTAGCGCGTGGGCCAGATGTGATGGCTTGGCCGGCATAAATTAGCCATATTAAGTGGATATTATGCCGTTTGGTAGGCCCATTCACCGAGGGTCGAGTGATTGGACAATCTGGGTCTGGCTCTGGTGAGCGGTCTCTGCTATATGTGTATATATCTGTGCATATTATCAAATTCCAAATAATTGGCTTTAACCTTGGCGTAGGACCGATGCATGATCTGTGGAATTAGCCTGGGACGGTGGTGTCAGGTACAAAACTCCCGCTTCCGGTCACGAAAATTGCATTTAATCATTGACAAAATGCACTTAGATAAATATTGAAATGTCTGATGGCCAAAATAATTGTTCCTGTGCTCGGTCCAAGCATTCAAATGGAGTGAGGCAATTCGTATATATATTTTTTATAGGAATCTTGTTTCATTTTTTGTTCTAATTTGTCAAGGTTTGTTTAATGACTGACGAGCGACGAGTTCCACTAACATTTTGTTTATTTATGCTGACAATGCGTGAATTTCATTTGAGTTTTACTACTTTAATCGCCTTTGTCTTGGGAATTACGCATCCCACTTAACAATGAGGAGGGAGGGCCATAAAATCGAAACTGGATTATAAAGCATTTAACACTTTAAGCCTGCATATCGACTTTGTATGCAAAACTCACGGATCCTCCGATTTCCCAGTTCTGTCAAAGTTTTGCCGACGGCAAAAAAAAAAAAAACAGAAGAAATAAATAAATAAAGAAAATGTTTAAAAGTTTTTTTTGTAAAGATTTTTCTTTTATTTGTTTTTTTGTGGATTTTTTCTTGGTTTTGTTTTTATTTTATCTCCAGGTGCTTGGCAATGTTTTTGTTGTTTGGATTTGTTTGTTTTGCTTGCCTTGCTCCATGTTTCACATTCACGTTTTGCACGTTTCTCGGTTTTTGTTTTTACTAAATTTGCTTTAGGTTTGCTAACATTTTTGTTGTTGTGTTTTTTTTTATGCTTTAGATTTTGCCTTCATTTCGATTTAAGTTTTAATAATAATAATTTTCCTTTTCGCTTTATTACACTTAATTATGTTTGTCTTGTCTGGTATTTGTAAGCATAATTAATAATTAAATTGTTTATATAATAGATAATAATTAGAATTACTTAATGCATAAGAGAATTTATAAAATAGAATGTTTTTGACATTTTTCTTTGTTTTCCTTTCATCCGTTTTCTGTGAAATATTTTCATTTTCGCCCTTTTCTATATCAATTTTTGTTTTTCCTATTAAACTTTTGGGTGTTTTCTGCTTGCTTCTGCGAACGCACATTTAATGTTAAAAGGGAATGTTTTTTGTACAGCAAGTGGATGGGAAATGAATTGAACCATTTGTTGTCTCGGTAAGTTGCAACAATTTATTTGTATCACACAATTGTTGTAGCTAGCAGGCGGAAAATCGAATCAACAGAATTGAAAAGAATGGAATGCAGTGAGTGGTCTTCCTATTGCGGTACAACAGTGCGTATGCTTGATGTTAAATTACTATTCGTTAAACTCTAGGCATTACTTATACGTCTGTGTTTTCGAATTGATACTTAATAACTAAAGCTAAAATTGTGTGTGTTTGTGGTGTCTGTGTGTGTGTGTGTGCGTATCCTAGGGCTTTAGTTAATATTTTCAATAATTTACAACGTGGATATATCCAACAGGCCGGCACTGGCGACCACAGCCGCCTCGTGGCCAGGATGATAGTGATGGTACAGCTGGTGATGCTGATGCTGCTGCTGCTGCGGGAGATGCTGCTGCTGTTGCTGGTAGTGCTGCTGCTGCTGCTGTTGCTGCTGGTAGTGGAGATGCTGCTCCTCGAGATGCTGCTGCTGCATGTCCAGCATGCTGGCCGAGGCCGCGAATGAGGAGCCAGCTGCAGCGGCAGCGGCAACAGCGGCTGCAGCCGCAACAGCGGATGAGGCAGCCGCCGCCGAGACGGATGAGGATGAGGATGAGGCAGCGGCGGCGGCGTTTGCAGAGGCGGATGGGGTCAGCTGGTAGGCGGCTGCCAAGGCGGGTGAATGCGCGGCGTTGTGGCCACTGGAATGCGCCGAGGAGCGGCCTCCCGACGAACCCGATGCCGTCGGACTTGGCCGTCCGTTCAGCAACTGTTGCTGCTGCTGCTGCTGTTGTTGTTGCTGTTGCTGCTGTGACGCCGTCGGCATGTACGGGGCCAACGGCGGCGAAACGCTCACAGTGGAGGCTGCTCCATAGGCACTGGCCATTTCTCACATATGGGCCAGCGGCGCCATCGTCCGCAGTGACTGCTGGTGCTGCAGGTGATGCTGTTGATGCTGCTGTTGCTGCTGCATCGCTTGGTGTTGCTGCGGGAGGTGTTGCTGCTGCTGCATCGCTTGGTGTTGCTGCGGGAGATGTTGCTGCTGCTGCTGCTGTTGCTGCATCGCTTGGTGCTGCTGCTGCAAATCGGGGGAGTCCGTCTGATAGTGCAGCAGGTGTCGCTGCTCGTCCGGAAGATGATACATGTTCATCAGGTGATTCAGCTCACCGCCGCCGGCTGCTGCCGCCGCTGCTGCTGCTGCTGCTGCCGCAGCCGCTGAGCTGTATTCCCGCTTCATGATGTGATTGTTGTTGTTATTGTTGTTGTTGAGCGCTATGGCACTGGGACTGGGCGACACGGGCTCGGACTTGATGCTCGAATCGCTGGGGCTGTGACTCTGGCAGGAGACCTGGCCACCGCCGCCCCCACTGGAGCCGTAGGGAACCGGGCTGCCCGGCTGCTGTTGCAGGCTACTCGTTCCATACGGCGACGGTGATCCCGGCTGCTGAAGGCTGCTGCCGTACGGCGATGTCTGTCCGCCGGACACCGTGCCGTACATCGCATAACCGTTGTTGTACATGTGACCCATGTCGTAGCGCTGGGCGGCGGCATAGTGCTGGCCCATGTAGGAGGTCTGGTAGGCGGCCGCTCCGGCCGGATCCGCGTGCATCATGTAGCCGTTGGGCATGTAGCCGTTGGGCGCGTTCATCTGGTACATATCCTGACGTGCCTGCTGTGCCGCCGCCGCTGCTGCTGCTGCCGCGGCCGCTGCACTGCCTCCGCTGCCGTTCAGGGATTGATTCTGACCCTGGCCCTGCACTCGAGTGGGCGTTACTGGTTCTCCGGGCGCTCCACCACCACCCACTCCCACTCCCGCCTGGCCTGGCATGAGACCGCCCATCGGGTACTTCTCCTTGGTCTTGGTCAGCGTTTTGGTCTTGCGACGCGGGCGGTACTTGTAGTCCGGATGCTCCTTCATGTGCACCGCCCTCAATCGCTTGGCCTCATCGATGAAGGGCCTCTTCTCCGCCTCGGACAGATCCTTCCACTGGGCACCCAGCCTCTTGGAGATCTCTGAGTTGTGCATCTTGGGGTTATCCGAAGCCATCTTCCGCCGTTGACCGCGAGACCATACCATGAAGGCGTTCATCGGTCGCTTCACTCGATCCGCATGCTGCTGGTTCTTGTTGGCCGTGGCGCTGTTGTTGTTGTTGTTGGAGGCTCCGCCGGTCATGCTGCTCAAGGCGGATCCGGCGCCCAGGTGTTGCTGCTGCTGTTGGGAATGCTGCTGGGGATGCTGCTGCTGCTGCTGCTGGTGGCTAACGGGCGAGGTCATGTGGTGGCTACCAATGCTGCTCTGCGTGGGACTCAGCTCGCTGGAGCTGTGCAGCGGCGAGCTCTGCTGCTGGCTCACCTGGCTGCCGCCGTTCCCGTTCAGAGTATTGGCCATCGAGGATTGCAGCGAGCTGAGCGGATTGGGGCTCTGGCTGGCCGCAATGTGGGCGCTCATGTGATGGTGATGGTGGTGATTGTGATGGCTCAGCTGCGAATGGGTCAGGTGAGACTGGCCGAGATTCATCAGCGGCGCCAGGGCCGAGTATGGCGAGGCGGCATGTCCATGGAGCGCCGCGCTGGTGTGATGCGGCGGCATGGTGGCGTGCAGCAGGCTGCCCTTCATGTCCGATTCCATGGTCAGCATGTTAGGTGGCGAGTAAAGGTGGATCTCCTCCTCTATGATACGGATTTTGTGTGTTTCTGGGTTTTGGCTGTCTGCGGGAATAGCTGCTTGCTGGCTCGCTAAGGCGCTTTGCTTAGTTTGTTAATTAGTTTTTGAACATTTTGTGGGAAACCATGTTGCACTTGGTATGTTTTGTTTTTTGTTATTATTTTTAATCGACTTTTGTGATTGTGATTAAAGTGGCAATTGTTGATATCAAAATTTGTGTTGGCTCTCTTTGGATTTTAGCTTTGGATTTTTAAGCTCCACAGTCACAATATATCTATATTTGCGCCGCGCAAACACTGGGAAAACACTTGAAAATTGTTGTTTGAAAACCCGACGCGATATGGTCGTTGTCTTGCTTGTGTATTTATTATATATTTCTTATTTTTGTTGTTGCTTTATTTTTATTTTTTTTGCCAAATCAGGGCGTTGCGGGAACAGCGAAAAAATACCTCCGCACTAGGCGGAATTGAGCACCTTTCTGTTTCTCCGGACGACGGCGAAACCTGTTCGAGGTGCGTTCTACGTTGCCTTTCCGTGCCTCCTCTCTTTTTCTGGCCTGCTGATGATGATGACGGGGCACGAACCGCGCACGCCGAACGAGCCGAGACGAAACGAAGCGAAACCGAGATACGAGGCAAGTTCGAATGGTTTTCTTGCTGCTGTGTGTTGCGTGCGCGTGTGCTGACAACGGGGCGAATGAGAGTCGAATGAAACACTGACTGTCGCTGGCGGTTCGAGCAACCTCCGTTCCGTGGTCCCCGGCTGCACACACACTCGCACACACCCCTGCACACGGACAGGGTGGCTGCGAAAAACTGGTCTCTGACAGCGGGCTGTTTCAGTGTGTGCGTCGGCATGTGGAAACCAGTTTTCCCTCGGCTAACCTCGGCCAGAGCGAGACAACCCCAGTGCCCGGTGCTCTGCTAATAAATCAAATAAACGCACAGCCAGTATCTGTGTGCCTTGGCTGTGTTGGTGAGCGCTGGCTGGGCCGGATTTTGCGCAGCCCGGCGCACCAATGAGCGCTCCGGGTGAGCAGCTCCTCCAAACAGCACTGTCTCGCTTCCGCCCCGTATCGATCCGTGTTGCGCCTGACGTTGCCATAAAAATGTCGTCGGAGCGGTCTATGCGGTTTATGGCAAGCACTGTTGCCGCTCTTCTGCTTCGCGGCGCCGAAACTCTGGAGGAATTTTCCGCCATAACCGTATAAATTTTGAGCTTTAAACATGGCCGACCCCAGTGGGCCAGAGGAGGGGCGGTAGGAGGCAAGCGGAGGTCGGGCGGCGGGGCGTGGCAGGGCGGTAGATCCGTGTTTGCGGCGTTTTCGCCGTTAGAGAGCGTCTCACGCGCATAGTTTTTGCCTATTTTTTTCTCCTCCTTTCAGTACTTGCATATTTATTAAAAAAAATTACTATCTACAGTTAAGGTCAAGAGAGGAGAGCTGCAAATGGGAAAAAGTATCTTCAAGATCCAAGATATTAAATTCTTAGATACAAGATATTATTTTCTTAGATACAAGATATTATTTTCTTAGATACAAGATATTATTTTCTTAGATAAAAGATATTAAATTCTTAGATACAATATAATATTTTCTTAGATACAAATTAATTTTTTTTTAGATACAAGATATTATTTTTGTAGATGCAAGATATTATTTTGTAAGATACAATATATTATTTTCTTAGATACAAGATATTATTTAATTAGCTTCTGAATATTAAAGGAGTTTATTGTTTTTTGTTTTTTATTATTTAGATTTAGATGAATTTAAACAGATTAAGAAATATTTAATAAACATACTCAAAATATGAAACTATTCAAAATCTTGGCAAATCAGGAACTATTTTAAGTCAAAATTTATAAATTATTTCAATTTAACTTTTAGATTGACTATATCAATAATAAGTTTGCTAAAAAAGAACAAAATAAATAATAAATAAATAAAAAATACTCATTTCTCAGTGAAAAACAAATAATTATAAAATACAAATTGAAAATAAAGCAATTTGTACTAACTTACAAATGCATTTTTATTTGCTAATATCCAGGATATGTATATTTTACAACTCAGCGCTTAAATAAAAAATTTTAGGCACCAAAAGAGGCTGGAACTTTATTTTACTTTAATCAGCAGCCTTATTATTTCCACCTCGTCTGTACAGAAAACTATATATATATCTCTATAGTTCTTCACCTCGCCCTCCTGGATCTTGTGCAGAGGTTCTTATTAACCTAATGGGTTTGCCAAGGTAGCTGCCGAATAATTGTGTAGGCAGCGAGCCGGCAGCAGATGGAAAAAATTTATTAAGCAAGTGCAGTGCAGCTGACGCTGACGCTGGCAATGGCAAAATGTATCTTTGCGGAATGTATCTCGCTCCGTGCGAAACTTTGATGCGGCTTGGCATCCGCTCGCTCACGTATCTACGAATCCACCACACGAGCTGGTTGGCCTCCCTGGCATTGTCTCAGTACCTAGCTGCTAGCTCCCACTCCCACTCCCTTTCAGGAGCTCCATTTAATTTACCTTCGCCTCGATTAATGCAGTTTTTACCCATTGCTGGTAGTTCTTTTGGGCTGCCGTTGCCCGTGAGTAACTCTCGGATGCTTTTGTTCCGACTTTCAGCGACGTAAAGTGATTGGATTCCGGTTCCCAGCTGGCTAACACCATGGCACACTCACGGCGGAGTAATGCAAGTGGGTTGTCGATTAATTACAGCTTAAATAGGGCTTGATAAGATATGGCTAAAGCGTTTTATCGAAGAAGAAACCTAGGTTTATGTGTTACATTGAAAATTCCCTTTATTTATGGTATTTAACTTGTAGTAATATAATAATCTATATTAAAGGAGACATAATTATTTATATTTTCGAAGATTTGTTATCAGAATATTTGTAATATATTTTTTATGGAAATCAATTAAGAAAATATAATTAATATAATACCATTAAAAAGGATTAATCTAACATAACACATTGATGAACTATTAAAAAAATAATCCCTTTCTTTACAGAAATTACAAAAAATGATCTGAAAAATTCAAGGAACTGCATGAAATATGTTATTTTCTTTTTTTTTCTGATTAATTACCTTGCATTTGTAATATATTTTCTCTTCAAGAATTAACGTCTTACTTCCTGCAAGTCATCTCTCGAGCACTTGAGCCGCGCTACTAACCCATTAAAAATGTATAATACAAACAAAAGTCGGTATGTGGGCTCGTTCGGGGCCTGGTTAATGAATTTATGGCCAATTGCAAATCATTTGACAATGGAGCTCAGCAGAGAACAACAATAAATGAATGGAGGAAGGAAGGCAGCGCAAACGTCGAGCCGGGCAAACAATGCAAAAACCTGCCCCAGTAACTGACCTACAACAAAAGCAAGAGCCAAACACAGCAACAAAAACGCAAATCTTAGCCGCAAAAAGTTGGCCAAAGAAAAGGAAAAACTCAAAAGTCGATGTCGATGTTGATTCTGCTGGGCCAAGTCCATTGTGTAATTCCAAACACAAATATACACAGAGGGGAAAATACACACATTATTCGTGTTTCATTATCAACGTACTTGCTACGTATTATTATGCTGCTGCGGCTGCCACTGCTTGTGGCATTGATTCCTTTGATGATGGCAAGACTGTTGCTCTTCAGAAAGCCTTTGCCTTTCATTTACAAAATGGGAAACCGAAAAACTGAACACCAAAAACACAACATCAACAGCTCGAGCGGGAAGCAGACCAAGCCCAGACTTAAGCCCAGACTGGGACTCGGACTCTGGCTCGGATTCGGATGCGGATTCCGAATCCGATTCCGATTCCGATTCGGGTTCAGAACGAGAGACGAGTAGACACTCAGACGGCTTTGTTGCCGCTGCTATTTGTGCTCCACGTTTGACGTTTGAGCGTGCTGGGCGCGTGTGAATGAAAAGGAAGCTCACAGAACAAAGTCAAGGTCATTGTAAAGAGTTTTAATTGTTCGCACAAAAAAAAAGAAAAGAAAAAAAAAACGAAAAACATAATAATAAAAATAAAAATGCTCACACACAAGCAAACAATGGGCGGGAGGGCATTACACAAACAAACATTCGTACATAATAAAAGAAATAAAAACGCAACCGAGGAGCGGACAATGGCAAAATGGCAACAAGAGGGGCAGAAGCAACAACAAAGGCCAGAATTGGCAAGCAAACAAGTAGAATCTGAAAAAAAAATTCGTAAAAGGATGCAGGGATAGAGTTCATGACTTTTCCGAATTCAAATAAATTATGAATAGCCAAAATAAAGATAAATATCTTTAGGAACTTCCTTGTAAACCATTGAGAATTATTAAAAAAAAAATCTTAAGTTAACCAAGGACCTCAAGAACTTCATGAAATAATAAAACATTGTATTAAGGAATTTTTTTTATTAAGATAAAACAAAAATCTTCTCATTTTGTACTACTCATTCATGTAATTAGTTTGTAAAATATTTTTAATAATAATTTAAACTTTATTTAATGGGGAAAATGTTGTACAATTAAAGAATTTCTGGCATTTAATATATTATAAAATGAATGAAAAGCTTTATAAAGGCATTGGTAAACAAATGTATTTATTTTATTTAATTTTTAATTGTTTATACAAAAACAACTAATTTTAAAGCCAATCTTTAATATATTATTTCAAGTTTTTCATAGCAAAAACTGTTGTATCAATTGCCTTGACCCCACAATCAATCCCAATCGAAACTTCTTTGGCGAAATATCAATACATTTCCCAGCTTTATAGCCCATATTGCTTCCGTTTGTGTTGGCCAAACTTTGGGCCACTCCTGTGTTTTGTGTTTGTTTTTTTCTATCCCTCCTGATAGCTGTGCAACTTTCGTTGGTTCTCTCTAAAACTCGGATCTGTAACGCTCCCTAAACGCTTTGCTCTTGCAACAACTTTTGCCCGGCAACTGTTTTACTGTTTTACGAGTTCGTTTATCCGTTTAGCAGGCGCCCCCCAAAAAAAGTAAAAATAAATACAAAAAACAAGTAGAAGGAATCCCAAACCGACAAAAAAAAATCTGCAAACACTCGTCGGGAGAACAAAAACAAGTGCAGAATAAAAAAATTACGTATACGACCCGTAGTCTCGACACTTGCAGACGAAACCCCACCCACACACACACACACATGCTGAAAGGGCGAGTGCAAAAGAGAGGGCCACACAGGCACTGATACAGGCACAGAGAATAAGCAACAGACACATCCACAGACGCTATTCAGACTTATTCATTTTACACATTCATTTCCTCATTCAATTCGCAATTGTATACGAAATTTCAATTGTTTGTTGAATGTATTATATGCGTTGTGGCTGTGGAATGGCACCGTTATTGCCTTTGTTGTTGTTGTTGTTGTTGGTGGTGGTGGTGGTGTTGTTGTTGCTTCTCCACTTGCCACGATGACGACGACGATGATGACGTTGTTGAAAATTGCATTCGCAGGCGAAGTTCATAGTGAGCGTGTGAGTGTAGAAGCAACAGGTTGCTCTAGCTTTTGAAATTTTGCCACAGGAGACAAAGAACAAATGAATCCGGATAGGACCCCGAATGTGTGTGTGTGTGTGTATATACTGATTGCATGACGATGATAAGCGCGAAGTTCTGGCCATTGAAATGGTGAACGTGTTGATGAGCACAGCATTCACTCACCCATTCATTCATTCATTCATTCATTCATTCAGTCAGTCAGTGAGTTTCCAGCAAAAGTGAAAGTGGGTCGGTTTTGTTAGGATGTTTAGGAGGGCCCTAGGATGGCCCAGGAAGGCTGTCTCTCTGTCTGTCCTCGCCAGAACAATAAAATGGCATTAGTTTTTGGGCTCTGAACTTGATGCAGGAACAATAAAGGTGGCAGCCAGAGCAGGATGGAAGTTCCATCATCGATTTTATGCGGTCAAACCAGAGAGACAGTCAGAGCGATAGAGAGACAGCTAGAGAGTGCGATAGAGACAGTTAGAAGGAACTGCCCCACATTCTATTCATGGCGACGAGGCCCCAAAAGAGTTGAAAAGTGAAAGATGCAAATAATAGCTCAGCTCTCCGTGCTCAGTGCTTGCCATCCCTTTCGGCGCAGACGGGGCGTGTTTGTCAGCCAAGGCGAACAAAGAGCCAAAGATATAATATCTTATTGTTATTCTGTATTATTTTTGTGTCATTGAACTTATTTTGCCATAAAAAATAAAGGAGAATACGAGGGCTGGCTAGACGGCGGCGAGAGAGGGCCGCCAACGCAATCATAATCAATAAAGGAAAAATGCAATTGTTTCAGGTTCAGGCCCCTGATTTTATTTCACTTTTATTTTTTCTACTTTCCCGAATAGCTAAACAAAGGCCTCACCCTGTTCCACAGACAGATCGCCAGACCGCAGAATGTTTTGCAAGGCGGAGATTTTAAGATTAGCGAATTGATTTTCCATTTGTTTGGCCCTTTGAGGCATTCTTTTGAGGTTTTATTTAAAGCTGGAAATGATATAATTAGTCTGGTGGATTAATTTTGAGCTATATATTCTTAAATGGAATTTAATAATTTATTCTAAGATGCAGCTAATCGAAACCTTAATGTAAAAAGCTAATAAATTGTATATCTTAAAGATTTTAATAAAGAACAACTTGTATTGGCTAGAAACAAATTCGTTTTTATTGTAAATAAAAGTACTCTAAACCTTTAGAAATGCTGGCTATAAATTTCTTTAAACTATATCTTTATATTAACTTAAAAATTTCTTTTAAAATATCTTATTTCCATATGGAACTTCAAGTATTCATCTCCGTCGCCATGCATCTTAATTCATCGTGACTTTCGTTGGCAGCAAAATCTTGCGCCTTCATCTCCCACTGGAAATTGCTCATTTAATGAAACTAATAAAACGTGTTCCTATGATTCGAAATAAGAACAAAATCGTAACTGCAAGAATGAGCTTATAAAGATGGCATATGAAAATTCCCGTTGACTGTCGCCATATTTCCATTTAGTGGCTCTTGGGGCGGATACGGCCAATTGAGTGGGGCGATGACGACGATGGATGTCGACTGCAGAAGTTCTTTGTTCATGTGGCTGGGCGTAATTTATCGCATCATTATCAACGTGATGCGATGTGGGGCCAGAGGCTCGTTAAAGGTTGTTGTCGCTGGCTCCTATTGGCGATGCCGCGCAAATTGCAGCCACTTAATTCAATTTAAATAAATTTAAAATGCGTTGAACTAGTTGAGAGGCTGTCTTTCTGCCTCTGTAGACCTTACTCCTCAGGGTGTTTGCGTCGTTTAAACTTGAGTGCCGCAATTGGAATAAGTAGAGGAAATAAATATGTGAGTTTAAGTGTTCAGAAGGAGAACTGATTTGAATGTATCGAAGTATGTGAATCATCTTTTTAGAAATAAAATTCAAAATATAAATTCAAAATACTACAAAAAGTCTTTAAAATTTAAATCCTTTGCCAACTAAAAGCCCAGAAGTAGGCCATGTTTTTATAACAACAATCGCCTACTTCATCCCAAATTCTTTTTAAATATTCTAAATTTTAAATATTTATATTTATCCATCTTTGTAATAATTTTCACAACTCCAAAATTTGAAAACAAATCGCTAAGCGCAACACATTGAAGCTTGATGACAGCGGTGGCGGGGGAAATCCACGAATCCACGAATCCTTTCCAAGAGTTCTTCAGTTGCCAAGCTCCGTTGCCTTGTCGAAAGCGTCAAACTTCTGGCCAGAAACTGGAAGGGCAAACACAACAAGGAAGGGATCATCTAGCGCTTCGCTTCGGGCGTGAATAAATGAAGTTTGCAAATTGCACCACGCCTGACCACCGCCAAGGCATTCGTGCTGCAGCCCGGCAGCAGTGGCTGCTGCTGTTGCAGTGCAGCCAGCATTACGAATGCAAAACTTTGTCCTCATTACTCGAGATGCTGGGAACACGAAGTCGAAGTTGAGATTGGAAGCTGGAAGGAAGCTGCCCCTGGGTTAAGGCGTTGCTCTCGGTCCAAGTTATGGCGTCTGTCACAGCGGGGCCAGAAAAACTTGTCGTCATCGCATTGTCCGGCCCAAGTTCTCGGCAGCTGTAGGGCCTCTGAAGGACAACCAGAACAAGGAGGGGGGGATGAGGTACAAGGATGAGGACGTAGGAAGGAGGACCGGGGACCGAGCACCGAAGTACGATGAGCGATGACGACAACATCTGCAGTTCCAGTGCCGGCCAAAGTCCAGCAGCTGTCAGCCCGTCTAACAAGTGTCACAGCAAGTTTTTGCTGCTCTTCTCTGGACCCGAACTGGACATGGAGACATAATATACTATATATATATATGAATATTCGTGTATATATATAGCACTCCTGCCGAGTCCTCGGACACTCTGTGTGGACTCTTTGTGAAAGATTAAAATCTGCAAACAGTTGTCATCCCAGTTTGAGTTTCGCAAATATTCCAAACGGCCCCGGGTCTTTCGTGCTGATTAAATGATTTAAGGTCAGTTGGATTTTGTTTGGTTTTCTGCTTACTTGGCAAGTCTGTCGTCGTCTGCTCACTAATTCATGAGTAATTAGTAAGCAGAAAGTTTTGTATAATTGACTTAAGCCTGATTTAATTGTGTGTGAACTGAGGCAGGTATTTGCTTTAAAAGAAAATGCGAATGTAGTTCAAATTAAAGTATCTGAAGTATCTAAAAAACAATTGAAAAATTCCAAAAAACAAATATAAATTATCCAATGCCACCGCAGATTCCTATGAGAACATTTTTTCAGTAGCTCTCACAGCTATTTGATGCCGCCCTTTATAAGAACTGATAATTGGACCACCTGCATTGCTGTTATCGTCCGATCGAATCTACTTATCCCCAATGTAGACATAAAATTACGCAGGGCCTAAACGGCGTTTAGAGTAACATTAAACTAAATACCCATTGAAACCAATGACCGCATGAAATTGAAGACAACAAACAGTCCGTCCGCTGGGAAACTGAAATCCCTTGTAATTTGCCAAGCCAGTTACTCATCGAACGGGATCGGAACGCCAACGAGATCAATCATCAGACGAAGAGGCCGAAAAAATAAACCTAAAATCGCTCATCAAATTTAGCAAAATGTAAAGTACACTGCAAGAAATCCCCCTGCCCGTCTGACAGCTGGCAATCAGGGTACGCAAATTCTGCGTGCTGTTCCGAGTAAACTCGAAACCCTCGATGGGGTAAGTATATCGGCTGGTAGGGGTAGCTCAGAACCAGTAGCGATTCGAGACTAAGTCCCTGTAATTTGAGTCCATTTTTCCGGCATGCTGTTCTCTGAACTCATCGAGATGCCCTGCCATGGGCTGCCCTGCTCGTGGTTCCATTTTAATTGCAGTCGCCGGGACTGGGCAAAAAGAAAAAAAAATAAGCAGAAGCAAAATCGAAAAAGGTCGCTCTCGCTCCGCTCTGCAATTAGATCCAAAAACGTAAGACGAAGCCGCAGCCAAGGATCGCAAACGAGATCGCAAGATGTGTACTAAGCGATACGCCAGGGCTTCCACAAACACACACAAGGCTCTCTCCTCCTCGAGATCTCCCTGTAATTATGGGACTCGTGAGAAGTAGTGACCTGCCCGTGTACCCAGAAACCCCCGATCTGATCCCGATCCCGATCCCGTACCGACCCTCGCCCGCTTTTATCCAGCAAATTAGAATCATTTGAATGACAATGACAATGCAATAAGGAATCGGTTGGCGGAAGTTTGGTTTTAAATATTTTGTAAATTTTGTGGGCGTCCACCGGGGTGCTCTGCGTCTTGCCAAGATGCTTAATGCCATAATCAAATTAAATCCCTCAAAATGGCGAGGCTCACACAGCACACACACCACACACACAGTGTTGTGCGCACTCGAGCATGCCAAAGTTTTTCGAGGAGCTTGTCTTGGACACTCCCCTCACATCGCATGGGCACATGGCTTTGGCTACGGGTTTGGATTTGGTTAGGGGTCTACTTAGCAATGGGATCGTGGAGAGGAGAGGGGGAGAAGACGCTGCCCCACAGCTCATTCCAGTTGGCCGATGATGAGTTTTTAATGGCTGGCGCTGTGAATTATGGTTCTCGTATATACATATGCCCCTCGAAACTGGTTATGGTCTCACGATTTGCGCCGCCAAATCACTGAGCAAACTGGAGCTAATCGTATGAAGCATGATTTCTTTAAGAAGAAGTAAATTTTTAATTAAATTACTTACAATTTCTAGGTGTTGGATGGAATTTGTAGACTTGATAAATTTGTATATCTCCTGTAAGCTCCATAGACTTCATATCTAAACCTTTTAACAACTTTTAAAGCCTCTAATTTAGTACTTTCCTTAAATCAAACCCTAGTCAATGCACTAAACAAGGCATATTTGTATCAACCTTTTAAAGAAATCCACCCCATAAATAGTTGATAATTATTCGAACCATATTTTATCAAACTTCACAGCCTATCCATGCTTTCATCGGCGTGGAAAACAAAGTCCACACACTTTCATATCTCAATAATAGAGCGAAGAGGCTGTGCCACAAGGGGCATGCTCCACAGATCCCAGAGATCTCCACCGTTCATATGCTAATTCATATTGATAAAATATAGAAGTGAGCCGAAAAGCTGATTCGCTTTATTCATTAAATGTTGAGGGGCCTGAAACTCTGTAATTTACAACGCATACAGTTAAGATCGAAGAGCCATATATTATACACTTTATTTGGACTGGAAACTTATGTACCCGAAGAGATGCTTGTAGATACAAATCCAGAGACTGAAGATTCGCATAACTTATGGTGGGGTCGTGATTAAAAATGCAAAAAGTAAAAGGTTGAACGAAAAACATCGCCTGTTAATAAATATCCAATGATATGGGAGAGCCTGTCACATTAATTGTTTTCGAGATAGAAAAATTCAAATACCGCTGTATAAATTTATATAAATATCAATGAAGTATGAATTCATTTGGCTGCCACATGGCGACACGTATTAATAATTTCGATTATGTCTTTATTCAGTTAAAAAAAAAAGATAAGAAAAACTAGCTTAAGAATTCCCCTAAAACACTTTGAGCAGTCCAAGACAAGAAAAAACCAAACGCATCAGAAAGAACTTTTAATGATCTTCATAAATAACTCCCGAAAAATTCAAATATTTTGCTAATATCTCAGAAAATTAATTCATAATTAGGCAACTTCACGCCACCAGCACGCACCAAGATCCAAAATCTGAAATCCAAAATCCGAGGCCCCACAACTCCCATTCCAACGCGGGGTGGCTAACAAAAGTGGACAGTGATTGGGGCATAAATTATGAGCCCCTTCGTATCTGGACAGTTGGTGGATCTTCGAGTTCGAGGCTGTGGCTGGAACTGGACTTGGCTGAGTGTGAGATTTGTCAAATATAAATTAGACATGGGGTCAGAGGCACAGTGGATATAAAAGCTATAAAAAACTTGAATCAATATAGTAAAAATTGGAAAATAAGAAACTCTTCCTCTAAAGAAACTATTTTCTTAAAAATATAAACCATAAAAAATGTAGAATTTAACATTAATTATATAAGAAAACTTCTAGAAGGCGGAAATATATTTTTAAAAAATTAATTTTCCTTTATAAAAATTTTTAAAAAACTCCCAAGAATTCTAAAATAAAATCAATTTAAAATATAAATATGAGACTCTCTTGAAGACCACTGTGGATGTCCGTGAATGGAAGACTATGACTCCACACGCATATGGAGGAACAAAGAAGCTGCTGACCGCATACGCCATGTGGCACTCGTTCCGCCAGACTCCAGAGCTGGAGGAGAAGACTGAGGCCAAGGCGTAGATGGAGTGGATGCTGCGGTTCCTTCTGCAATCCGCAGAAGTAACAAGTAATAAGCCAGTCGCTGTCGTCGCCATTGAAATGCTGTTACAAGTAACTGAAAACGCGAACAATGAGAGCTCGCCAGCCGTTCGGTCGGTCGGTCGGTCAGTGAACAATGCCCCCGGGGTCTGAACCCTGGAATCCCAGCTCCCTGCTACCCAGCTCCACCTCTCAGATGTTATTAATATGGCTGACAATTTGTCGTTGTCCACGTTCACGTCGGTCAATGGAATGGAATGCCTCTAAAATAAAAAGCAAGAGCAGCTGAAATTGTCGCACTCGCCATTTGCCATTTT
Source organism: Drosophila mayri (assembly GCA_008042485.1). Taxonomy (NCBI): domain Eukaryota; kingdom Metazoa; phylum Arthropoda; class Insecta; order Diptera; family Drosophilidae; genus Drosophila; species Drosophila mayri. The sequence goes on along the minus strand of VNJN01006805.1, from coordinate 85,440 downwards.
ATTCAATTAACTTGCAAGACAAATAATACAAATCAAATATATATATATGCGATTTATACATATGTATATATACAGATATATTTAGGTACGTGTGGACATGCGTCTGCATCTTGTAGGAGCCATTTTCAATTTGCTGTTTTCAGCAGTTTCGGCATCCGCCTGAAAGGAAATGCATCATCAGCATTTGCATTCAAAGGCGGTCCCCCGAAGTCTTGAAACTTGAAATTACTTGAGCTCGTTAAAGTGGGAATGGAGATGGTGATGGTGATGAAGATGCTGGAGCATCCAGCTTAGAACGAGGGCGTAAATTACCAAAAAAATATAAAAAAAAGAAAGGAAACGAAAGAGCCGAAATGAAATGGCCACTGGCAATTGACACCACCAATAATCCCGGCTCGAACAAAGCCCCAGAGTTCGACAGGCAGATGGAATTTTCGCTGAGCTCCGCACTTGTTTTGTTTGCCACTCGCCCGGTGCCTCAGTGCGCTCGGCCACTAACTTTGTGTGCTACAATTTTGTGCTGGAATATACTATTTTGCTCACATTTTCGCAGCGCAGCTATTTGTGCTTTGCATTTGGTCGGTTCTAATTGCCACAGAGCCCAAATGTAACAATTTTCTGCTTGATTAAAGCCCAGTTGCTCAGCTAATTACAGGGAGGGGCCAGGGCCAGAACAAGTAGCGCTGTTCAGTCAATTTCGGTTCGAACGGGTTTGGTTTACTTAGCCATGATTCAATGGCTGTAAAGGGGGGAAAAAATACAACAAAAATATTGTTAAGCTGGAAAATCAAAGTGGGTTTGATTTTCGAAATAAATTTGGAACATTTTCTATCAAATTTTAGAAACTAATTCATTTTTCCAGGGAAAAACTCTTTTCAAAAAATATATATACATTTTGTAATTCAAATTTAAAGTTTCAGCATTAAAAATATATATTTCCTTATGCTTAAACATAAAGTTACAGTAATTAATTAAACAAAGTCACCATTATGTAAACTTAATTGTAATATTTAAAAAGCAATAAAATTCTCAATTTCTGTTGTATTCATTTTCAAACGCTTTGTTTCGTAATCCCATATTTTGCCCTTACATTTCCATTATCGTAACAAACACCTGGGCTTGAAACCCTGGCATCGATTACTCCAATCTACTTTGCGCACTTTCCAAGCAATTTCATCCTTGGCAGCAGGATAATGCACAGGACTCGGAAGCTAGGGGATGCCAGAAATGAATAAAAAAAAAGAAAAATGAGGAAGGCAGAACAAAATCAATCAAAAATCTCAGACGTTTGCTTTTGATTCAAAGTAATTTGAAAGCAATCTACGACAAAACAACAAACAAACACAAACTCTGCAGATACAAGGGCCAACTTGGTGCCTCGGCTGGCTTTTCCCGGCTCCTGGCTGCTCCCGGAATCCCCCAGAAAACAGGCAAAAGCACTTTGGACCCCCATACCCATGAGCTTAACCCATGGCATCGTCATCAAGTGGGCCACCTCATCATAAGTAAGCCAAGCACTTTGCTGAGCAAATGTGCAAATAGGCATCCCAGCTCTACGGTGACTCTCAAACTGTGCCCCGCCAAGTGCAACGAACGTTGCAGGTTGCTGGTTGCAGGTTGCTCTTAGCTGGCAAGGGCACATAGGCATAACTAGACACATTCATCCCCACGGCTGCCACTCGCACTCGCATTCTATTTTTGCACATGAGTTGTTTTACTTAAGTTCTAGCATTGCACTCTCAAGGCACATGCACCTTATCCCTCCATCTCCATCTGCCCCTGTCAGTGCCTTTGCATCTCCATTTTCCGTCCTGGCCCCCTCTGCCCGTCGCCAGTCTGGCTAAAATGTTACCAAACGTGGCTCGAATGTCAGCGGCAGTCGTAGCTGCACTGTTGTTATGCAGTGCTCAAGTAATCAGTGCTACTGTCGCTTTTTGTTTGTCCGTCGTCGGTGTCTGTTTCGGAGTCAGTGTTGCAAGTACAGTGGATTGAAAAAGAAGGATTTATTGTTAATGAATTCTAGATTTTATAAAGATTTTTTAAGGATTTATTCAAGAGCAAGATGGTAGCCAAATCTTACTACCAAGTTCTTTGTCTTAAAAAATATTACTTAACCATCTGAAACTGAAATCGTTTCTACTTTTCTCCCACTGTGCCCCACCATAGCCGGCTAGTCTGGCTTGGTCCAGGGCCGGGGGTCTGGGTTCTGGTTTTTGGTCTGGGACTTGGCAATGAGTTCCTCGCCTTGGACGCTTCCATCTTTCTCCCCATCAGCCCCCACCAATGGCTCCCCTGCCCTGAACCGCGTTTCTTCTTCTACTTATGTTGCAAATATGGCGCCGCATGCACATATAATGTTTTTTTTTATTTTCTTTAATGTCTTTTTTTTTGTGATTTATGGCGGTTGTAAGTGGAAACTCGGTGCACTTGCCTGGTAAATTAAGTGCTTATTTGGAGTTTAAGTTGCCGCAATTAGACATTTTCTCAAGGGGGCCTGCTCTTGGCCAGATACCTGAGGAGTGGATGGATGGCTGACAACTTGGTGGATGCTCGTCGGCCCGTGGGTCTCATCAAGGACCTTAATCCCCCCGGGAGGACTATGTGGCAATTGTCTGTTCATATTTGTCACTATATTCGGAGATGGAGGGATGGCTTAAGTATAATTGAGAAACTTTGCAGACGATTGTCAAAGATGATGAGATCTTTGATTGTATTCAAAATTGAAATGAAAGTTATTCAAGGGGAAAAGATTTAGGGGAGTATCAGCCCCAAAATATAATTCAATTGTCAACAAAAAATATGTTAATTATGGAACTGAGCTTTAACCTTTAAAATATATAATATTTATGTTCACAAAAAAATACTAATCCTTCTGGCACTGATTCGTTATCCCCTTCCCCACATCATCAGCCTTGACCGAAATCACAAAGCTCAATGGTCCGAGGTCCGAGGCCATAAAGCCGTAAAATTAAAAATATAAATTTAATTACAATCCCATATGCAGTGTCCTCCTGGGAACATGGAGAACACTAAATCAGTGCTAATCCCGGACCCGTGGAGCAGCGTCAGGAAACTGATGTTCGCATAAATCAAGGCTGGCATAAAATTTCACACCTTGCCTGGTTTTACGATTTTACGCTTAATTTACTGCCCAGATACAAAGGGCGGGGGGCAATGGGAATGCTCGCACGTATATAAAAAAATATTTGAAATTTACTCTGCCTACTGGAGGAATGTCATAAAAACGAGATTCAATAAAAATTAAGAAACGCTGCCGGAGATAAGGTTGGCAGTGGAATCCTTTGTGCGAGACAACCAGCTGCCATTCGTCGCGTTAAAGGTAGTTGAAGAATCCTTTCGGAGCAGGCGAAACAACATTTTATTAAATTCCTGGCACGGCCAGACAGTTCGACGCCAATCGAAGTCGATTGCAACCCCAGAGCCAGATTTAACTCTACTCCACTCCGCTGGTCGTAAAAATATCGCGGCCGAGAGGGGAGCTCCATAAGATTTATGGCCGGGCAATAAATTTGCCGCCACTCCATGTTAAAGTCGCCCTGCCGGGTGAAAGTTCCCGCTAGGCCACATTTAAGAACTCAGAGTCTAGGGTCTGCGATTCACTTATCGATCGGAGGCAGGCAAATCATTAAGTGCCATAAATAACGCCCACCAACAAGTCTTTTCCCAACTTCCCTGAAAATTTTCGCCACAGTGTTCATCTTCCGTCGTGTGAAAATGAATTGCATTTCTTGGGCAATTCCCTCGAAGTGCAAAAAACCAGAAATCGATAGACAATGGCCTGCATCTCCCACAGATCCAAGTCTCTGTCCTCGGGTCCCTGCTCTTATTATTCGCTTTTCTCAAGTACCGACTCCGCATTATTGTTTCGCTAACTGTTTTTCGTTCGGGTTGTGGGCACTTGCGTTCCAGTTCCCGTTCCCCTGGCTCATAATGATATAGGTAAATGCAGGCATCCTTCTATTCACCAGCCAACAGGTATTTTTATTGTATTTGCTCATGCCGAATATATCCTGCGGCTGGCCATTGTCAATGGAAATTGCATGGGACTTATTGGGAATGCCGCCGCCGCCCTCCTAGATTGGTGGGAAAAATTTGTGCAACAGCCGTAAAATTTGTATCCTGCCGGTGCCCAGAGTCGGAGTCGATCGGTGGGAATGCTAATAAAGATTGCAGTCAGCAGATTTTGGGAAAAATATAAAAAGAAAGAATTACCTAGTTGAGTGCAGGTAAAAATACATTTGAAGAGATCATTAAAAGGTTTTAGAGAACTAAAAAATTATAAATATATAATTTTTATTGATAATTTTTAGTCCCTCAATTTCGTTCATTTAAAATCATTATTTATTCCTTGGAATTTATTTATTTCTTTTATTTTATATTTCCCCTCTAATTTGTACCCATCCCGAAGGATTCCCCAACGAAAACTCAATCCCAAAGAACTCTATTTCCCCCTTTTTGCCATCAGAAAGTCATCGATTGTTAATACTTTGAGGAAAATCCTGAGAAAATCTCCGAAATCACCAGCCAGAGGCAAACACCAATTGAAAATGCTGAAAATGCAATTGCGCAATAACGTCGGCAAAGGGGGAGATCTGACAACGACGCAAAATAACATGACAAGTATCTGGACGGATCTCTCTCCCCTCCTGCTGTCCCCGGGCGGGAACACCTGAAGCGGACGCAGACATAATGGCAGACAGGGCTTGACGATGATCGATGTCTGGGACGCTGAATGCTGGATGCTGGATGCTGGATGCTAGGCGATGAAGGTGTGTTGCAATGCCACAACGACAGTGCTGAGAAGTGCAGATTGCTTTGGCGAATAGCTCTGTGACAGGCACTTTGGGCTTAATTGAAGCTCGTAGCTCTCCACCAAACCCAAACTCGTTACAACTGCGCAGTTATTTTGAATTTTGCTTAGAAATATCACAAGTATTTTGCATGAGTAGCAGACGAAATCAACCCCTAAGGAGCCGCCACCTGGCTAGAGCAAGGACCTCGATCTCAACTTGTTTTTCTTTTTTTTTTGGGAGCAGCTACTGCTCACTGTTGCCAACTGTGGGCCCATCCTGTTGTTTGCCAATTACCAGGAAGCATGAAATTGTTATACCGCTCTCTCTCTCTCTTCATTTCCCCCCCTCCTCTGTAGGCATTTCAATTTTCTAATTTCGGATTTTCAGTTCGGTGCGGTTCGAGCTCAAAGTGCCCATTGAAACGCAAAAAATGAAGGATTTATTCCCTCTGCCCCCAAACTCCGACATGTGTGTGTGTGTGTGTATTTGAAAGATTTTACGGATACACCTTTCCGTGCGTATTTAGTCAGCAAATTGATCCTCCTACAAGGATCGCAGGCAGGAAGGCTGGAATCGCAGGTAGGCAGCCGTCTCGCTCTGGCCGCCTGGGGGCTCTGCTCTCGGTGCGCAGTTTAATCCTCGCAAATCGCCTACAAAGCTGATTGCGCACCGGCACGGGCACACCTGGCCCTCGTCCCGAGTCCTGACAGGAGGGTTGGTCCCTGCCAACGAGCGGTGTCGTGTTTTGTTCTCTTCCCAAAAGCAAAAACTACCGATTTCGGAACACTCAGCGATCGGCAGGCTTAAGGCGAATTAGAGCGAAAAACTGTGGACCCAGGGATCGAGTTTTACATTCTGAGCCGGAGTTTGGACTCTCTGCACCCGGATTGGATCTGAACCTGGCCATAAGCCGAGTTGACTTGATGGCTGTCAGCGGTGCTGGCCAAGGGATTGGCTTGATTAAATCCAAATTGCTATATATATGTATATATAATATTGGCAAGATAATTCTCATTTCAGATACTGTAGATCTTGTTCCTCCCAAAACTCTGTGAAGCCTTCCAGAATCAGAACTTCCAGCACAACTGTACTTGCTTTTGTGGGGCCCATTTGCCTGTAATAGGATCACCCAAAAACCCTCCACTTCGCGGGGACATATGTCAGCATTTTGTGGACAAGGATCGACCCACCCTTCGATTGGTTGGAATGTGCTTGATGGGTCCAAGGCGAATCCGCAACCCTGGGCAGCTGCGCGATCGAGGGGAACACCTTTCGGGCGCCTCGGCCGCGTGCGCAATATAAATACCATAAATTTTCTATGGAAAACATCTTCAGATGGCGCGGCATAAAGGAGGAAAGTTCCATTCAGCAGCAGTCGTCGCCTTTTGATAGCACCGATCCACCAACAATGGACACGATCGCATTGTAGTCGCATCGCCCGCCGTCTCCACGCCGTCTTTCGCGATGGCAGTGTTTCCCCGGCCATTGTCTTGGCCTGAGCTGGGTTTGCTCAATGAACTGGGGACAACGGCGACGGGTGAAGAAGTAGAACATAAACATTAACACGTGTTGCAATTCATTCAAGTTTCGATTCGGTTTTATATTATCAATATTGTTTATGGAAAGATGCCAGCGTCTTGTCGCTGATTTATTGGTATCTCCCTCTCTTGAGTTGTGTTGTTCGAGGAGATTGGGTCAAGGAGAGTGGGTCCACAGCTGCCGAGGACTGACAATAGGAGCGAAAGGTGTTCACTGAACCCAGGCATTTCGATATGGGTTTTTGATTATCATTATTGCTATAATAATGATTGTTATGGGTTATGGGTTAAATGTATATGTTATTGATTTATTAGGTATTGATTTTTAAAATTAAATGATTGCTATTTAAAAAGGAGAATTTAAATTATTTTAGGGACTCAAAGTTATTGGAAAGACAAGCAAGCCTAGGAATATTTATGACTATTTGAGGAAGTGCTATTAATTAAATATCCCTTTTACTCTCAGTAATTATTTAGTTTAATTATAAATATATATAAAATATTGTATTAAATATTATATTTTTTATTATATTACATTTTCCGACTGTTTCTGAAAGTAATAGTAGTTAATTTAAGATATTTAATAAATATCTTACATTATTTTCCCCTTACACATATTTTTAAATATATTCAAAGCCCAGTTTATTTTATTTTAAATTAGTTTCAAGCTTTGTTTTCAGTTTAAAAGCTTACTACATTTTTGTTTCCAACCCACCTTCCCAGCACTTCCTGAAAAATCTCGCCTCAGTAACTGAGTCACATCAAACAAGTTTCAAATACATGGAGCTTGGAACCTCAGAAATTTGATGTTTTTTCTGTGGAGCTCATATATATGGAGAAGGAAAAATTCGGACTTTGTTTGCACTATGGCACATGACATCCTGTTGGTCATAGCACTCCTGGCAAGGACCAAAGCACATCAAATAAACTCACATGTTTAGTTAACTCCCAGGTGGAAATTAAAAGCGAAGCGTAACCAAAAAAACAACCAGGAAGGCAGGAGGTCCTGGCCCAGGTCCTGCTCCTGGAAGCCACTTTAGGCATTGCATACTCTGGGGCGCTGCATGCAAATGTCACATTGCTATGCGAACGGAGCTCGAGTCCAGATTCCTGGCCGATACATGTGTGTGTGTGTGTGCAGCTTCCATTTCGGATTTGAGTTCCTTTTTTGTTGCCTGGCAATTTGAAAATGATTTCTGCAGGAAGCTGGCATGTCCTCCAGAGCAATTTACTTTACTTTGCTGGCGCAAACAGGAAGTAGAGACTCCATACGCAAACAGTGGAAACATTAAAGTCAACAGCTAGAGGCTGACCCCGAATGTTTTCAAAGGTTTCCCACACGACCTGCCCTTTGACATATCCTAGAACTCAGAAGAAACTCCGGCATAAATCTGGGCTCCCTCTGAGAATTTCGTAGCATACATTTCTGGGTCGGGGCGAGGAGCAGCTTTGCGTGATATCTGCCGCTTTTAATCAACCATAAATTGCCAGCTAAGCAGCAGGCATTAGGCCAGGTTGATGACCTTAGCCCCTGGCAAGGTGTGTGTGTGTGTGGGAGAGAGTGAGTGTCTTCGGATCGTAAAATATGGAATTGCGTGCAAGTGTTTAATTATGTTGCCGAACACACGAGCATTTCGCCACACTTCACGCATTTCACGCGGTCACTCGCTGGTAATGGATTCCTAAGTAGAGTCTCATGTGCTGATCATAAATCGTGTGTTTGCTTTATGGACACTCATATGTGATTAACAAATGGACCTGAAAATATAGCAAAGGAGGGGAGCAGAGCTACAACTTGTGCAGGACAGGCAGGAAGTGGTGGTTTCTAAGGGATAACTTATTGTAAAGCATAACTAAATGGAAGACTAGCAGGCTTTCTATAATGTATGTAAAAGTTAACAATAAAATTGATTTTAAATACAATAAAAACATATCATTTTCCACCTTTAAGATACCCACTTTAGCATATCTTAACTCTTCTCGCTTGACTCAAACTTAAATGGTATCTTTGAATGCAATTCATTTTGAATTGGTTTCCATTCAGCTTCCTTCGTTCTCCTGCACTGACAACACTTCACCTGCAGCTGGTTCTAACTCCCTCATTGTGGACAAAAAAAAAACTGGCCAAACAAAATAAACTCCAGCCAGAATAGGGCTTCTTCCGCCACTCGTGTTTATTGAATAAATCAACGCTTCAAAATTCCAACTAAACTTAACGGCTTTCATTGGCTGCAGCAAATAGCTTTGGCTATTATGTACGGCAAGCACACACACATCGGGCAAGGAAGTGGGATAAAAAAACTGTAGCCAAAAAGTGCACGTTTCGTTTGGGAAAAAACTGACATCTGCCAGGGGATAACACAGAGGGGCAGAGTGAAAAGCTGCTGGTGGGGGGATGCTGGGTGGGCTGGCCAATGCAAATACAAAGTGGAAATTCAATGAAGCTTAGCGCTACAGACGAAACTTGGTCTACTAATTGGGCGTGTGACTTGCCGGCCAAAAAGGAGGTTCGGCCTGAATGGGGGATTGGGGGACGAGCTACGTGCATCAATGAACCGTAAAGCTATTTCGTCATTTAACGTTAAAAGCAAGGCAACGGGCCATACAAAGGCCAACGACAAACAACCAAAAAAAATACTAAAAAATAAAAGAAAAGCTAAAAATAAAACTGGGAAGGGGCAAGAACGCGGACGAGCGCGACCAAAGTGAAAAAACTAATTTGCGCTGCTTCAAAAGCAAACACACGGGAGCCGGAGAGATGTGTGTGTGTGGGGTGGGTTATGGGGTATGTGCGAAGGGGTCGGGTTATCGAGGGTTAAGGTTTCAGCAACGGCAAGGTAGGTGCTCTACGGCTAAAGAAAAACATACACGTATTTTGGCCAAGCAAAAAGAAAATTGGGTACGCTCTGAGTGCTAACCGAAAAACTTTTTCATTTATGCTTCACAAAACGTCGGAGCAGAAGGAGCAAGCCAATGACAGTGTCCTGGAAGCATAAGGGAAAAAGATTAAAATCAAAAAACATAATTTAAAAATATATTAACTTATAAAATAATAAATAAAACCGTAATGATTTATGCATTAAATTTCAGTTTCCCTGTAACAATTACTCAAATCCGTCGCCAGATGAAAGCCATGGTTAAAACCTATCCTCACTATCCAAAGTGTTCCCAAGAGAGATGGAATAAGAAGGTTAAAACTTTATTTTGTAATAAATTTAATGTTTTCCATCCTTAATTATTTAACTACAAATCGCTTTAAAGCCGCAAAGTTTTCAAATAAAAATCTAGAGAGTTTGCAAATTTTTCTAAAGTTACCAAACATTAAAAGCATTTTATTATCTATATATTTTATTGCCTATATATTTTTAGTAACATCTAAAATATAAACATAACACTGTAACCGACTCCTACAGCTACTGGCTTCCCATCCTGTAGTCCTTTGCCTGGCTGTACGCGTGAGCAAGAATATGTGCCCACCTGTCAATATTGCATCAGAGCCGCCCCAGGTGGTAGGGGGCACCAACTGCGGCTCCTGTTTCCAGCTTCAGCCACACAGCTTCAGCTCCAGGATCCGGCTAGTGTTCCTGCTCCAGCTCCAGCTCCAGCTAAGGATTGAGCTTGTGTAGTTAACGCGTTGAGCTCACTTTTATGTTGCGATGGGCTGGGACTGGGCGCTGGAACCCGATGTCAATCAAAAATTCCCATAACCAATGCAGCTCCCAATGGTCGAGTGGTTCGCAGGGCTGAACACACACCCACACACATCATATATATACTATATATAATATATATGTGTGAGCTGGAGGAGCCTGGGCAGGGCCAGGCATGGTATGTTTGCTTTATGAATGCTTTTGGCACATGTGGCGCATAAAAAACGAGACGAAAATGGTGATGAAAAGGTTGCAGGGGGGAGGGGGTGGGCACTGCTCTGGGGTTTTTCCTTTTCGGCAATGGCGAACCAAGAAACATGTGATGAAAGGGATTTCGGTGCCCCTTGCCTCTTCGGCCCATCGCCACGCCCACACGCCCATCGTCCAGGTAAAGCTTGCTTTGCCAAATTAAATTGCCAAAAAAAAATCAATTAGGAACATGTCAAGTTGCGGAAAAGCTGTTCCTGAAAATTGGTGTCAGCAGCAAATTTAATTTCAAGTTTTTTTCGTATGTCCCCTTTGGGAAAATGCCATTTGGCAAAAGGAAAGAAGCCCAGCATGATGATGGAGTGTGTGCGAATTTTTATTCTGTGAAAATTGCCAGTCAAGTCAGTCAGTTTTTAATAGTTGTTTCGATCTATAAGCTGTATAATAATATATTTAGTAATTTTTATAAAATATAGTTGATAAACTGAATAACTAGAGAGAAAAGATACATTTTTGTGGTTTCTTTGGCTCAAAAATTAAAAAGCAAAACAGGGCTTTGGATCTTTTAAACAATAAAAGAAATATTATTGATATTATTTTGTTAATTCAAAAGTTCTTGCTAATCTTAAAGTTATTAATTATCTCTATGTCTTTATTTAAGTTCACCGTTCAATTTCAAGTTAATATATCCATCATTACAAGCAGTGACCCATTGAAAGGCCGCAAGTTATCCCCCACAAGTACCAAATCATTTAATCGTTGACAAGCAGAAGTTTGAAATTTGCATTAACATTAAGCCGGAACTAGGGACCAGTGAAGCGAAAGAGGCCCGGCAAATCCATATTATTATTATTATTAATAGCACACGATATTCTGGAAGTTGGTGGGCCGACGAAAGGGAGTCGCCAGGAACTGATGCCAAAGTCAGATGATGAAGATGAAGCGATGGAGCAGATGACGTAGAAACGCCGTTGAGGCGACGGGTGACGAGCATTCTAGCGCGAAGTTTAGATAAACACATCAAGGACCAAGGACAGCTCGAATGCCGAAGCACAGATAGAAATTTGTTTGGTTGTCAAACCAAATGCAGAGTGAAAGATACAAATGGCAATTTACAAGCGTGCCAGCAATACACTGAGAAAGAATATATACGCCGAATAATAGTGTTGTTATGGGGAGAAAGAATAGTTATTTCTAAAACTAATAATAAATACTTTAAGCTAGATTAACAGTTAAATAATGCCAACTCTGAATTATAAGAAATTCTGGAAAAGAAGCTATAAAAGTTTATATTCAAAGGAAAATTGTTAAAAATCGTTTAACTAAAATAAATAATATATATAATATTTTAATCCGTTTTGCTTCTCCTAATTTATTTTGATTTTTTTAAGTGGACTCAAACCTTGGTCATTAATGTCAAAAGTTATTGCGCAGGCGGCCCTGCCGGCGATAATGTTTGGGGATGAACTTGATGGTGGGACGGCGGGGCGTGCCCGGTGTGGGCGGGGCGGTGGATTGGCTGACCACAAGACCGCAGCGCCTTGGGCCATCGTCGCCATCATCCATCGTTGTCGTCTCCCTCGCTGTTGTTGATGCTGCACACGCTTGGCCAAGTTAGCGGCACGTGTCCGGGCACGCTGCCTCATGCTGCGACTCCTCCAGCTCTAGCTCCAGTTTGAGTCCGAATCCAAAACCGAATCCTTGTCAGCATCACCATTACCATCACCATCCGAGGCCATCGCCTGGAGCCATCACAGTTGTCTGCTTCTGGTTCCGGGTGTCGGCTGTCGGTTAATGGTGTTGCCTTGGCAAATGAGTTAAATTTAAAGTGGAGGGATATTGCCATTCCGCCCCGTATTTAATTAGCCAAAAATATACATTCGAAGCCGTCTGTCTGTGTGATTTTTGTTCCATAAATCATGTGCCACATTGCCAGGCAAAAAGCATCAGCAGAAATCCCCTCGTAATCGCTTCATTAGAGGGTAATTCCCGCAATGAACAAGCTTGTCATAAAACAGAAATATTATTTTTGCAAATGATTTCTTAACAATTTAATTTTTAGCTTTATAAGGATAACAGACTTCTGTTAATTTTTAATCTTCAATATTAAAAATCTTTTAAATACTCCTTTTTAAGTTTTAAAATAAATCTCATTCGGAATCTACAGCACAGGACAGCCGTACGCTTCATTTACTTGATGGGCTCTCACACTCTCCTCCTCTTGGTTTTTCCAGCTTTTCCACACTTTGCTGCATCGCCTGGTTAGCATAATAAATCGATTAGCTCGACGCCGCGGCTCTGGCGGCTCTGGTTCTCGGGATTTGCCATATTTAATAATCATGAGCCCCGGCTGATGACGTTGGCTGATTATTCTAATGCGGCCCCCAAAGAACCCAGTCTCCTCGCTGGCACCCAAGCCCACCGCTTGCCCCTTTCGCTCAGAATGATTGATGGCTTTTGTGGCACGCAGTAGTTAGTCGTTGGGTTGTCCGGGTTTACATAATGTATACGAATATATATGATATATATAGCATATACTTTTTGGTGTTTTGCTTTCGCATTTTTTGTTTACGGTCCGTCATCAGCATCTCACGAACGTCGCCACCGTCTGCGTAATAAATCTCCTTTTTTACATTTCTTGTGTATCATTTTGTGTCATGCGATTCTCTCTGCTTGCTACCCATCTGCGTGCCTCTGTGTTATTAAAAATATTCGAATAAAAAAAGGAAAATATGGCGGAGGAGGAGGGGTCGGGGCCATGAGCGTCATATTAAAGTATTCCCAGGCATTAAAATTTCATATGAGCTGCCTAGGCCCCCGCCGCCTGACAACCCATCCGACCAGGCCAAAACATTCATCCATCCAGCCATCCATCCTTCTGTCCATCCAAGTCATCCATCTCGGCTTTGGCAGCTCTCGCATTAATGCTTGAATAATTCCCCTTTATAATTTGTTGATCATCGCTGGCATTAGTTACATTAGTTCGAGGGCTTGCAACGTCCACAGCCTCCCTTCCCTTGCATAATGAGCGGAACATTTCCTAATTCCGGTTGGCCAAGAAGAGGGCAGGCTTATAGTTTAATATGGAAATTGAGGGCCTTTAAAGCTAATAAAAATATTAAAAATGTTTAACTTTTTACCAGGAAAGTCCTTAAAATAGATTCTCTAATTAATACTAAATAAAATTTAAAAGGATACAACCCAAGGATATTTCTTTTGTATAAATACTTTGAAGAAACAGTAACTTTACATTAAAGGATATACAAATAAATTGAGTACTCGAAAAGTATTATATTTTAATTCATTAGAAAATAAAGAAAATGTATATCGATCAAAATCAAAACTCTATTTTAGTTGAAAAATTAATCCTATGACTTGAACTATAATTTATTATCCTACAAACATTCAAAGGTACATCCCCGCGAAGTATATGAACCCTTTACCACAAAATATAAAAAGCTTTGCATATATATGCCCGCTCCACTTGACGGATCCGTCCAATAAGCCAACGCAAACAAAGCATTTAAAATGCACAAAGAAAATATTGCGACACACGTCAAGGATATGGATAAGGGATGGGGCAGGCGATAAGTATACGCCATGGATTGCGGCTAAGGATAAGGTTGAGGCTGGCCAAGGTACTATATACACTGTGTACAGTATACACATCGGCGGTATGCGAACGTAATACATATATTAAGAGCCCCGGGGCCATTAATGACTAAGTTTACATTGCGTCCAAGCACACACACTCCGGCTGACATCAATTATTCAAAGAATTTATACACGGATTTTTCCCAAAGCCAACAACTGTTTCGTGGGCGTGGGCTAAGGATATATTTACTCTAGGCGCATGTCAAATTGGGCGTGATTTTCAAGTGGCTGCCACTCGTTCCCGTACTTTTGATTATGTTTGTCTATTTGTTGTGCGGCTGCTGTGGACTCATGCATTTTTGAGGCGGCCAGCAGCAGCAGCAGCGGCCCAACATGTTTACTTACGGTCAAGGCAATTAGGTTTTTGCGGCCTCGGGGCGGAAATGTGCTGGAAATATTCAATAAGTAAGCGCCTTAGCCCCACCCTTTCGCTGGAAGATGGGGCAAAAGACTGGCCAAAGGAGAGGAGCAAGCGAGGTCAGGCCCATCTCCCAGGAGCTGGACTCCTTTTCTGACATTTAATTTTCGATTTTAATTGGATACTAACAGCAGGGCGCTGCCCGACGACCATAACTATGGACCCTCCGGACCTCCGGACCTCAGCACCTGGCCAAAGACGGAGCAAAAATAGTAAATTAAAAGGTACACAACATGCCAGACCAGGGGGGAGAGCAGAGGGACTGTCGGCAAAGGCAGCCAGAAACTCTTGGCAAAAAAGGAGTTGGCTAACATAATTGAAAAGCGCTTTTCTATTAAGAACGCGCGCCAGGACTGCCATCTCCCAGTTGCGAGTAGTCTGTGTGTGGGTGTAGGTGTGTGTGTCCGGGTTCCTGTCTAGGGGATTGTAATTGTGGGTGTAAATACACTGACAGAAAACTCAATTATCAAAATACTTTGGAAGGAAAATCTTTTGGAATCCATAAGTGGAAAATATTATTTTATTTTGATTAGAAACAGTTGGTATTTATAAATTTTTAAATATATTTTTGTTAATTTTAAATAAAACATGGCTTTTGACCTTTATTTAAAGACCTAAAATCTCTCTCTATATATATATATTTAATTTTTAATAGAAAATATTTTATATATTATATATTTTTCGGTCTAATTTTAAGATCAAATTTTTTAAATATTTTCTTTTAGTGCTAGAACCATCATGGCTCCTTGCCACGATGAAGCACTGATTGGCGGCGGCGCCTATTGACTGACTTAACACGCCATTGAGTTGGCTGAGATCCTGGACGCAAATTGGCGCGCCAGCATCAAGGATCCAGCGAATGGGGCATTAAAAGGAACAAGGACGGCCCCCACCGGGAACTAACGGGGAATTAAAGCCACGTCTGGCATTCGGGCCAATTAACAAGCTCGATTCGAATCGGATCTCGGATCGGCAAAGCGGCTAATTAAAACAAGAATGCAAATACAAATATTTGATGGTTTTGAATTTCAGATATTTAAATATATATTTCCTAGTAAAACTCAATTTAATCTTTTTTTTATTAAAGTACTACCTTTATTTAATAATTTCCCTTTTCTAACTGTTATTTCCATATTTAAAAAATGTTTTATTAATTATTTATCAACTCCTAAACCAGGAATATATTTAAGAAACTGTTCATTTGATTATTAATAATTTTGTAAGCTAAATTAAATCTGAAACAGTAAATAAAATATTCATTTCGACAATGATTTAATCTATTTAAATTTAAAGATATTAGTTTACTGTCAAAAATCAATCTTTTGGAAAAACCTATGGCCTAATATACTCAGCTTGCTGGGAAATCTCTAAAGTTCCGCTTTCCAATCAATCAGACGCCATGCATGCATGCTGCATGGGAAAATTAGGCAATTGGGAAATGAGTATTAAGCATCCGGATTGGGGAGCGAAGCGGTACTCGGAGCTCAGAGCTTAGTACTTTCATCCGAGCATTGTGCTCGTTCCCAGCAGCATCAGCGGACCCGTTGTGGATGTGGAATATTGCATAATTATCGCTTATAATTGTGAGATTCCCCCCCTGCGCGGGTTCCAGGGGTTGGTTTGTTGACGACAGCCCGATGTGGTTGTTCCGTCTTAAAGCCAGTTCCAGGGGACTTTAAGGAAGTCAGTAAGGCAACGGAGGCGAAATAGCTTGATTGACAGTCAGTCAGCCTAGGCTCGTTGAGGCCCAGCATGCCGAACGGAATTATAACTTAATTGACATATGCTGAGCACTCTCAGAGTGACGATTCTCGAGCCTTACGGATATATTCTCATACATGTATGAGCATAGCTGTCCGTTTGCACCCCTTTCGCCAAAGGATCACACAATATTTATATGTCTGTGCGCGATGCGGGATAATATTTCCCTAAGTAGACACCAACTGACAGCGCAATTAAGGCGAAGTAATTATTTTAAGTAGGGTTACATTTGTCATTACAGCAGGAGCTGTGAAGTTGTTCGGGAGCTCGAGGGCTCTTAAGAGGCAGAACCCCTACTGATATCATGTCCTAATAAGGTAGGGATATTTTTCACTTTAATCTTAAGGTTTCTGACAAGCCTTGAAATAATTTTCATTCAGGAGTTTCTTAATATTTTATTAAATATTTTTAACGAGTTGCTTATTTGCTTTAAAATTAGTATATTATATATTTTCATTCTCCCATAAAATCATATCCCTTTCCCAACATATGCTTTCCTTTCCCGTCTTTATTTTATATAAATCCCATAAATCTTTTTCGCTTTATAACATCCCCTGCTAAGACCTCGATTAGTTGCAGAAGATGAAGTAAACTGGAAGACCGAAATCATTAAATCATGAACAATTAGCCATTTATTACTTCCCCTTAATCATGCGCCATTTGCAATTAATTTAAACGCAATTTTCGTTGTCTGCACAGCGGGGCTCAGACAGCGTTGGCGGACATATAAAATCTCAAGAGCCAAGAAAGCTCTTCCGGGCAGGGGGTTCCCAAAAAAGATGAGAGCACCACATCTTACACGGCACACACACACATACACTAACACGCGTCCAGGACTCGGGCAAATCTTTTGCACAAACATAATTTTGAAACAGACACACGACTCGCAGAGATGAACCCTCCTCCTGGCCGGGGCCAAACGAGAACATCTTGGGAAATCTGGGCAGCAAATTGCAGGCAATCCACGCAAATGGCTTAGAACAACGGGTGGCATTAGGGCCATCCTGCCGGCAGGAGCAGGGGCACGGGCAGGATCTGAGTGGTGGGAGGATGACTACTTTGCCGGGGCAAATAATTTTTCGCGCAGCCCAGAAAACTTTTCGGCCAGGACACCCCTAGCCCAATGGCGTGCCAGGCATAAATCACGGCGCGCAAAGGGAAAAACTTGGAGCGAAAGTTTATCCCCCAAGCAGAGCAGCCAACGGCACGGCGGCGGATCTGCGAAATTTGTCTTGGCGTTCGGATTTATGTTTTTGCGACGCTTCTCGAAACAAACACGGAAAGAGAAAAGGCTCCGGAATGGGAGAGTCGCAGATATGCACTGAGGAAAAATTAATATTCCATTGATAAGAGCAAGAATGTATATTAAATCATAGAAATACATTTATATATTAAGTTAGTCATAAATAAAAAAATACATCAGATATTTTTTAGGTCAATATAATTTACAAATTCCCAATTTCGAAAATCGATAGAAATGTTATTAAAACCTCAACTGAAAGTAAGATCCTGTTGAAATTTTATAAATAAAAATAATTATAATATCTGGAATTAAGCCAAAAACCTTGAACAAATCTCAGTGTAAAGATTTTTTCAAGGTATTCAAAGACAGATACAACGACAGTGTGTGGTCGAGTGTGAGAGGGAGGTAAAAGTAAGAACGAAGGTAAATTCAGGAAATGCTGTCCTCAACAAAACAAAGCCAAAAGAATCCGTGAATACGTAGCACACCAGCCTACAAGTCTCTGGTTTTTGGGTCCTCGGGGCCCCATGATTTATGGCAGCCAAGGTAGCAAAAGTTGAGGGTGGCGCTCGACAGCGGTACATAACTTTAAAAAAGTTTCGCAGGTTTCGCCAAGGATTTGCATTTAAGAAACACACGCACACACTTACACACAGGATGAGACAGCGGGCATCCGGAGGTGGAGGCTGGATCCGACCTCTCAAGGAGCATTCTGCTTCCACAACTCTTGGCGCTGAGTTTCCTGTTTGTTCACGGGTCCCGAATTTGTCATATTTTGTCGCTGATTTCTTACCGGCTAAAACTCGGTTGCCGCATTCGGTTTGTTTGTTTATTTGTATTGCCGGTTTTTTGGGTTCTTTGCAAACAAATTTGTCGTTTAAACTTGACCTTTTTTGCTGCTTTGGTTGGATACAAAAGAAATGCGAATTTGTTAATGGAAATTAAGGGAAACTACATTGAAATTAAAGGGAATACATTTAAATTGAAGCCTAAGAGGTGAGTTTCTGGGAATTTTAAGCAGGAATTTGAGTAACTTTAAGTTAAAATTGTATTACAAATAGAGTTTCCAATGAAAATCTTTCGTCTGTAAATTCACCCCGGTATGTATGCTACATTTTATATTAATTATTGCTGCGGGATTTAAAAACAAGGGATTTTGGGTTACCCCCCATGCTGAAATATAGCAGGTTCCAAAAAAGGTTGTGTTTTGGCCCCCAAAACGGAGTTTGGGAAGGTCGAAGCTCGCGCATGGCCAACAAGAGTCGGCCATTTTGTGCGGAGAGTGCGAGAGAGTGAAACATAAAATATGCGGAAGTTGCAAGTATAAAGCGGAAGTGTGTATGACTGCGATTGCTAATGGATGTCGACTACGTCTACGGTTATATTTCTGGGTGCTTCAACTCAAACACGGTCGAATGGATTTCAAATTTCAAGTGCAAGAGGAGCAAAAGATTCAACTCGGTCGGGGATTTAAAACCACGCTCAGCTAGTTTTTCGGGGTATCAAGTCCAACGGTGTACGAAGTTAGATAAACGGATTAAGTGCCAACAATGTCACAACAGCACACACACACACACTCCCTGTTGACGAGAGATGAGCAAACTGAGGGCACTCGGGGCCACGATGAGCCTGACCGAAAGGTGGCAATAGCAGCAGAAAACAGGATCAGGACCAAAAGCGGCAGCAGGTTTGTCCCCGACTGGCCGTTAACCACAAATCGATATCCCATTAAAGGCTGACCCCCCGCTGCTCTTATTAACGCAATGGCAGAAAGGACAAGGATTAAAATCAAGGCTTACGTGAAACCTGAACCTGCTGCTTTAATTTCGAAAAAAATTCAGCTTACCTTATTCCCCTTATATATTTATTTATTGAGATATTCATTTAGGCCTTCTTAGACTTCTTTCTAGTTACAATAGAAGTTACTTTCCGATACACATAGACCAGCACTGCGAGTGTCAAAAGAACTGAAACCAAGCCCAGGCCAATAATGTCCACTAAATGGAACTGATACCAAGGTAGATTGACGCCAGCGGTTACCAGGTGAGGAGCTCCTCGATGCTCAATCACATACTCAATCCAGTACATGGCCGTATCCATGGCACCGAGTGGACGATCTCGAAATATTCGAGAAGCTCTCTCTGTGTTAATTCTGTACTTGGGATTCTCGAGGAGTTCCTTAAGCGCCTGCCTGAGCTCTTCTTCGGTAAATCTGCGCAGATCAAGGGCCAATCCATAGCCCAACTGTTGTCCGCGATTCACATTGGAGTACTGATCGGCGTGGACGGGCATGCCAAGCATGGGAACCCCATGATAAACCGCCTCCTGGGTGCCAAAGAGACCGCCATGATTGATGAAGACCTTGACATTGGGATGTGCCAGGATATCGTTCTGCGGCAGCCATTTCTGCAGTCTCACATTGGAGGGCAGATCGGGCAGAGTGTCAGAGCTGCCAAAAACATTCAGGAATATTTTCAGCTTTTCGGGAGAAAGTTCGGCACTGCTCATTCGGGATCCTGCAGAGATTAATCTTATTCACATGAAATTTCTAAATTTAGTCTGGGAACTCTCTCACCCAAACTAAAATAGATGGCTCCATGCGTGGCTCCATCGAGGAACTGCTTGAGATCCTCCGGCCAGGAAGGTGTAGGCCGCCCACCTGGATTACATTATAGGAAGTGGGAGCAGCCGAGGACAAAGGCATATAAGAGTTAACCAAAATGGCAGAAATATTCCGCATTAATTCCTTAATTCCCTGTCCATGAGTTTGGAGAAGTGCCTGTGCAGGACAGCATCGTGCTGCGGATAATAGGAGAGCTCCCTCACAAGGTCATCGTAGCCGCTAACAAAAACATTGCCAATCCGCTCCCATAGAGTCATCCGATCGGTGTAGCCCATCAGGGCATGAGGTACATAGGACCAAGGATAGACTATGCCCGTCAGCTGACTGAAGAAATTATCCTCCTTCGATGTTGACATGGTCACAATGGGAATCTGATGGATGTGACCCAGCATGAGGAGTCCCTCGTGAAAAAACTGTTCCATCAAAAGGAGATCGTATTTGCCAATTTTATCCTTGGCATTGATTACAGCCTGGATTTCTGGTTGCTCAAAGGCAAAATCTGTGCAGCGAACTCCCAGGGTATACAGCATTTTTATGGAGGTCGGCATGGACAGGTTCGAACTTTCCAGCAGGGTATTCTTTTGGCTAATTTTATGCACTAAATAAAATAAAGTTAAAAGTACTATAATCATAATAAAATATATATATGGTGCATACTATCCCCCAATGCATTATATTGTGCAAACAATATTTCCGTGTAGTTTGCCCCAAGGTTCTCCTCGGCCAAGGACCATGGCGTTATGAAAGTAACCTCGTGTCCTCTTTTTACCAGCTCCCTTATAACAGCATTTGTCATCATAAAGTGGCTTTTGCCGGGAAAGAAAAATGCAGCCAAGATTCGAGAGCCAGCCGTAAACTTCAGATGCTGCAGGGCCACCAAACTCAAAAAAATTGTATGTAAAACACTGTCGAATTTCTGTAAAGTGATAAGAAAATGGGGTCACGAATATTCTGGGGTATTTAAGATAAAAGAGTGAAGAAAATTCCATTAAAAAACTATAATTATTGTAAGCAGAGCCTCAATCTTGGGCAAGATAACTTTAATTTCAACACAAAGGCCCAAAACATTTCGTTTATGATCTCTATGCTCACTTTACTCTTTTAGAAGTACAAAAACTTTATTATATTATAAAAAGAATATATAAAAGAAGAATTTGTTTAAAATCTTTATTTTTATGTAATTTAACTTAAGGTTAATATGTATTTTAAACAAAGTCTTAAATAACTTTACTCTTAAAAATATTAACCAACCATTTTAGATTCTGTTTTCGATTCTTGCCATCTAACTCTATCAACAACTCGCAAACGACTGAGCCTTCTACGATTATTTTATGTTGTGATAAGTCTAGGTTCGGCTATCTAATCAAAGCTTCTGATAAGAAAAAAAAGGGGAAACCAGAACCATAATCTAAAGATTAACAAGCTTACGAGATATTTTGTAACTATTTTGTATAGCATATTTTAGGGAAATAAGCAGAGTTACTTTGATGTTATTATCGCACTTTTAAAATACGTATAAGAGTAGCTATAAAATATAAAATATTAAAATAAAACCATTGCTTGTTTCTGAGCAGAGTCTGGGGTTTATTTACCTATTTGCCCTGTCTGGAACATTTAGGGAGATTACTGAAGTAACCCTTCTTTCTCACTCAATCGAATCTCGGCACATTTTACCTGCAATTTAAAGCGCAGTACCCCAAGGGATATCCTCCAGGGACCTTTTTAACCTGTGTTCCCCTGTTCTTTAGCCCGTTCCCATTCCCTTTCCCACCGCTCAAGTCCTGAGCCACTTGTGAGTCCTGCCCCACTCCGGGAGTGTCCTTCTGCGTTTAATCAAACACACTTCCGTTGCAAACGGCTTGAGCTGCTTCAATCAAACAACAACCACAAATATTTCAAGTGCGGCTGGTTGCGGTTGGTCCTCCAGGTCCTTCGTCCTGAGACAAAACTCGTCAGCGAAGAAAATACCACAACGTTGCTGTTGATCGGGACGATGCCGACGATGAGGACGATGATGATGAACCCTTTGCCTGATTCTCGAGTGTGCACGGGTGTAGCACTCTGTACAAGGACTAGCTGCTATTGCCCATCATTGTTTCTCCAGGAGGGAAATCTGGGTGAATGATTCCGGTTGGATTACACTTAGCATAAAAGTTGCCTTGAAAAGTACATAAATTATGCACGAATGTCAAATATAAAATATAAAATGCATTTCATTTTAGAAAATGTTTAATTATAAAACTAAACGCAAAATAAACTCAAAGACAATGAGCTCAAAGTTTATTATTATATAGATAAATATATAGATATAGATCTCTCTTCTTTTCTTGAGTGCATTAATGGCTGGCACTCATATTTAGCCTTTTGCCAGTCAGCCAGCCGCCACTTGAATATCACGTGGAAATATTTCGCAAATTATGGGCCTAATTAAAAGCATCAAAATCCCGAGACTGGAGCGGGTTAAAGCCGAAAAACTCATTGAGCCAAGTCGAGTGTCTGGCCACGCTGACCAGACCAGACCAGACCAGGCCAGACGACCATGTAGACGAAAGGCTCTCAGTTAACCAGCTTCAGCTCCACCTCCATCCACTTCATCCCAAAACGACCCACAACAGCCCCTTTTGCACCACTCAATTATTGGAGCCCTGATTTATAGCAGCGGTACCAGGACTATTTGGTCCTGGGGAAGAGACGAGTTATTGGTGTTCCCCATTTTCAATTTTTTTTCCTTTTTGTTGTATGTGTGTGATGAAACCCACTCGAATGGTTGGATGGGGGCCATGGTGGCGGCTGTTCATTTGCATTTCGTGGGGAACGATGGTAGGGTTTATTGGTGGTTGACCGCCAGGCAAAAGGGATGATAGCAATTTCAAGTGCAATTTTCCATTGAGGAGGGAGTATGTATCGATGTTGCAAGAGAACGAATCCATTCCATGAATACCTGTGCTCCTACCTCCTACACTTCGCTGTGTTTGAGCTGAAAAGTTTTGCTGGAAAAGCTTGCAGCCGAATTTCTCTTCGGAAATATCTTCTGAGATTGAAGATGTGTTTTATTTTATTTTAATTTAAACTTAGGTTATTTTTTTAGATAAAGATTTCGGTTAATTTCCATAAAGCAAAAAAATTGCATAAACATTTACTTGTTTTTTCACTCAACCCAGTTTTGCGGAAATATTTTCAGGGGAAGCTAATGAATTTTTAAAGAATAAAATAAAAATATATTTAAATGATATAAGAAAATATAAATATAATTAAAATATATAAATAAATAGCATAGGTTAAATAAATTTTAAAATTTTAAATAAATAATAACTTTAATAACTTCAAAAGTAAAGATTAACTAAGTCCCAAGTATATTTATTCAAATTTCATGTGATTTATATGATTTAGATTTAGAATTATAAAATATTATCTTTAAGTTAATACTTAATTAAATTTTACACCATTGTTATTATTGAATTAATAATAAATAATCATAGTTGTTTCTATGCTACCTTTGTAAATTTCTTTCTCTATTTAAAAACAAAATTCACACAATTTCCCAACATTAATTTAATGAAACCCTTTAATCCACCTTCATTCATTTTGCTTAACAAACCTTAAATCTTAACCTAGTTCTGTTAGACCTGAATATATAAACATATTTATCCAAGAGCTACCCTTAAAGCCTGAAGGTAAATTGTAAATTCCATTAAGTCACTAGATTTGTGTGCAGCAACTCTTTTTCCACCCATTCACGGAAAGGACTATTCCCCTGTCCTTAATCGACAAGTTAATTTCTTACAAAAATAAGCAAGTGCTGCCATAATTGAATTTCGTGAGCAACATGTGCCGACTGCCTGCCTACGGGAGCTGGTCCTGGTCGTGGTCCGCCAACGCCAACTGCAAATCCGCAATCGAAACAGAGAGTCCTGAGCCTGAGCCTCAATCCGAATCCGAATCCCAATTCCAATTCCCCCGAAATGAGGCCCGAAATACCACTTTATATAATACTGTTGACATATGTTAATCAGGCGTACGAACACGCGCCGCAAGGAGAGCTGGCAGGACGAGGACACGGATAAATCCGAGGACCCGGACCGAATTGAAACGTGTGGATGATGCTGCCATGATGAGGAGGATGACGACGACGACGACGGCGGCGATGATGATGATGTTGTCGATGAGGGGGTGATGGTAATGAGGTTGCTGCGGGGCGGGTCAAAGGCATTAATTCGAATTCAATCTGCAAGGCTCGGTCGGCTCAGCGACAAAGTAAAAAGCCTATTTGAGGCACAGACTCTGCCACACACACACACACATACACCCGGGGTCGCAGAGATAGAGACGGCCACGGAAACAATCTGATTGGAATAAAAGCTGGCGAAAGAGAGAGAGAGAGAGACCGAGGAGTGGTGGGAGGACGAAAGGACTTTTGAAACAAGGGTTGTGTCCTCCACTTCGACGTCTGCCGGCAGTTTGGGAGATAATTTAATTTCGGATTCGCATGAGCGATGAGATAAAGCCCACGGCCGGGAACCCAAAGACGTGGTGGGGTGAATCGGACGGCTAGCATATTGATGCAATCAACTAATCTTCGCGCTTCCGTAGCGCTGACCCACACCCTCCTCCTTTCAAGCTCTCAAATCCTTCTCCTCCTCATCATCATTCTGCCCCATGGCAGCAGGCGATAAGAGGCACAAGCTCCTCCCCATCGATTGATTTAGCATATTTCAATCGGATGTGCATGTGGTGCGTGATTGGAATAACGATCGGATCGGACAGAGGCGATTGTTCCGTTTCCAGGGAGTTATCCATGTCGGTCCCATCATCAGCCAGCATAATGGAGCTCAATTATCCTTTCAAAGCGAACATTATTTGTGATTAATAAAAGAAATAAAATTATGCATCAACTGTTTCCGGTATTAAGAAAAAATATTTCCTATATTAATATCGCATTTTGTGAAATCGGAAATAAATAAATATATAATTTTTCTTAAAAAATAAATATTTAAGGAGAGGGTTTTAAAGAAACTTATTTTCTAAGCACCTCAAAAAGTCTTATTCCGATTTGTTTTTCAACCAATGTTGCGTTTTAAAAAGACATAGTTTTCCCCACTTGAATAATAAAGATTTTAATGATTTCTCCTTCGGAACATATTTAAATATGCTAACCTGAAATACAGTTGAAATTCGATGAACTATAGCTTTAATCATTGCTACTTTACCATCCCTAACGCAGTTGACTCATTTGTTGTTGAGCAATTAAGATGGACCGATCTGCTGCGATTTCGATCTGTTTTGTTCGCTGAGGCGACCAAAAAGGTTTTCCATTCATCCATCGGCCAGAACTGCAGAACTGTGGAGTGGTGGCATCCATTTGGTAATTTGCCAGGACAAGAACAACAAGAACATAAGTTTCCTACTTTGTAGTTGAAAGCGAGGGTCCACTCGTAATTTGTCCGCCAGACATTGCCTCTGCTTTTCCACATTATCATTTTCTTGGCGTTGGGTTTTCCCTTCTTTTTTGTTTTTGCAATTAAACGCAATTGCGTTGGCTCCCCCTTCGTCCTGCCAAGCACATCCTGGACTTTCCTTCGCGTCGCGACGTCGCCATCGACATGGTCGCCTGTCGCGCTTTTAAAACTGTTTCCTGTGCGCTAAATGGCGTTTTTGTGTTGGATCCCATCTCGTCTGCTCTGGCCCTTCCCCCCCCTGATCCTCGAGCTGCTGCTGCTACTCCTTTTTCTTGTTTTTGTTTTCCATCCAGGCCAAAGGAGCTGGGGCGAGCGACCACTGCAGGCGACGATAGTTTATGTCTCTATGTACCCAGCAAAAATGGCGACATTAAATGAGCAAAAACTTTTTTATATCATTTCTTTGCACTCCACAAAGTTCTAGGCGGCATACACTGGAAAAATAGTATTAGAGATTGATAGTGTTGTATTTTTTTGGATTTATTTCAAAGAGAGATATTCTTAAAAGCATTTCTATTGGTTTTATACAATTTATTGTTGCCATTTAGCTGTTTTTAATTAATAAAACGCAGTTCCTTTTTTCGATTTTAAAGTATAGAAATTGCAGATCGAAAACTAGTATTCTTTGGGATATATGTTATGTGTTATAAAATTAGTTGCCTAAAAAACAATTCTTTAATTTCGCTAGTAAAAAAAAAATAAAACAAAAAAGTTTTATTTAATACCCTTTGAAATATTTTATTCTTTTTTAATAAGGCTGTTT
This sequence comes from Drosophila mayri, assembly GCA_008042485.1. Classification (NCBI taxonomy): domain Eukaryota; kingdom Metazoa; phylum Arthropoda; class Insecta; order Diptera; family Drosophilidae; genus Drosophila; species Drosophila mayri. The sequence continues at coordinate 59,313 of VNJN01006805.1, read as the reverse complement.
CAATAAATCTCTTATTATTTTCCCCCCGTGCAGCCGTTGCATTTCTTAAACAATTAAAACTTTGCTCGTCTACCTACAAAGTTGCCAATTTGGATAACCTCTAAACCAGAACCAATGACAGAGGCGCCGAGGAAGCCAGGGTGGCCTGCAGAGTGAAAAGCGAAAAAGGAAAACCAAGCCAACGAGATGGGGCGACAATGAAAATGAAAAACTTTAGCGGAGAGCAGTCAAAACCAATTTGGAGAATTTAATTAAAATTGCAAAACTTTGGCAACTGATTAAATTTTCCAACAAGAGCGTGTGCTGCTGCTACTGCTGATGGCCAGGTAAAAAGCTTAAAACAAGTTTAAAAAATAAGAGAAAAAACTGCGAACGACAAGTTTAAATTTTTAAACAAGCTGGGGAAAAAAATCTACATTCGCTTTCGTTTGCAGCGAAATGTTTCAGGAGCAGAATAACACAAAAAATGTGTATGTATAAAATATGGCAGCCGGGGCAGGACGAGAATTTAAAACGGCCCAAAAACAGAAGGACGCAGAGTGTAGGTGGATGTGGATGCGGCTGATGCTGATGCTCCTGCTGCTGAAGCTCTGGCGATGGCAGCCATCATCATCATCAGCAGCAGCAGCAGCAGCAGCCGAGAAGCGGCAGCAGAGGGACCAGCAAACGACAGACGACGACTGGCAAAGTTTCCCCAATTTAATTTCATCGTACTCCCGGGTGTGCGTTGAACTAACGAATGGAACGAAGGCCCCGAGATCGGACTGGGATGCAGGACGCAGGTCGCAGAGCGCAGGAAACAGGACGAGGACGAGAACGAGGAAGCAGGGCAGACATCCATCGCCCGGCAATCACGTAGACGACCCCCATTCTCCACCAGCAAAAAGTACCCTTCGGGGGTGGCTCTCCAATCGCTGCCTGTGCCGGCCATGTCCGGGCCTAGGGTTTGAGGAATCGAAATTGAGGAGGAGAGCTAAAGCAGGACTCTGTTATTTTAATGAAAATTGGAAAGTGCCGAGTGCTCCACGGCCCCCCAGTTCCTGCTCTAGTTACGCTCCTGTGACCGTCGCATTAATTTTAAGATGTCTTAGTGGGCATTTGGCACTTTATGCATATTGGGCCTTTGCTTTCCTTTGATTTGTTGTTTTCCTTAAGAATTAGGTTTAAAGCTGTTTGAAATTGTTGATTAAAAATATTTCCATAAGGGGAAAAGGCATTTAGGAACTTGGAAAAATAAGATATAATATTTTTAGAAAATCAAACAAAGTAAAAATCAGTTAAACGAAATCCCTTTACATCAAAAATTAAAGATTTATTAACATTAAATGACAAATAAATTTGTAATAAATAAATTGCATTTCTCTTTCTCCTGTCAACCGCAGAAAACTCATCTGCAAGCCCATCTCCTTGAATTCCTGATTCCTGGCCAAGCTAATTAGCACCCATAAAACGCACATAAATACGCTTTGGCCAATAAATTATAAATTATGACTTTTGCGCCAGCACCCACACCTTCGGAGCATTGCCAAACCGCAGCCAGACAGACAGGCAACAGTTTCATAAAATTTCCACTCGAGTGCGCAGAATCTCCGGAAAACAGGACCACGGGGAGGGGAGAAGCCGAATCAGACTTAAGGCGGATGCATGAAACAGTGCGATGACTTCCGGTATTAACTAATTTTTTGCGCCCCTTTTTTTCTATCCTCTACCCCGCGGGCGGGCGGGCATCTTTAAAGCCTCTTCGCCAAGGTTGTGCGAAAAACGAAACGAAGGAAAATCCCATCCTGCGCGATCCTTTCCCTGGAGTGGCCCTGCCAAGTGGCGGGGGATGGGGCGAACTAATCCCTAGCACTCATGATGCCTTTGGCAAATACTTTGCACCGCCGACTGCGCGACGAATTGGAAGCAATCCGATGTCTGTCTGCACACAGACTCCACTTGGGGGTGGCACTCCGCCACTGTGCGCGCTACCCTTGGCGAAGTTGGAGTCGGTGGTGCATGGGCGTTGCTCTTGGCCGGGGGTTGCAAAAAAAAAAGTAAAAGAAATCTTAAACAAAGTATCAGGCCGCGGCAGCCAAGCAGCCAAGCGAATGTCCCCCAAACCCTGGTAGCTCTCGAGGCCACTCGTCACTTTGCTCCGGAACCGAAGAGCAGATTTCTATGGAGCATCAGTGGAGTTTCGGGGCCAGAATAGGCGGCGGCAGCTAGGAGTCAGTTGCAGTCAAGTGAGTCTCAGACCAAGTCGGGGAGTTAGTTCAGATCCCAAAGCTGACTTTTGCCAGATAAAGCTGTCAGGGTATCTGAAAAATCTTTCAATCTCAGCTTGGGCAAGTCCTTTTCGAAAGGAGACTTCAAAAAATGTAACCTGTCTATTCTTTTCTATTTAAATTAATATCTACTAGTCTTAGGGTTACTTTTAAGATATGGTTAACACTAAAAAAGTATCTTTATTATCTTTTTGTTGGAATAAAAATTATATACAAATGTCCTACAATTTTTTTACAATTTTCTTTCACCATTTTTCTTTGCTTCTTGGCACTTTGCGACTCACTGAACGGAAAAATTATAGACAACTAATCGATGTGGCGTCTCTATATAAACTTGGCCAATACATCTCCTTGTGGATCAAGTTGGCAAGGTGTTTGCGCTTGTTTTACCAACAATTTGCTGGTCTAATGGCCCAAAGCTGGGACGGGAAAATAGGCTGGCAAATGTTTTCCACTTGGCCAACACCAACAAAAGTCTTTGTGACGGCCTTAGGGGGTTTCCCTCCGTTTGGTTGTTTGTTTGCTTTGTTAGTCGGTGTAAAGCGCGAACTTTTTGGCTGTATATTTATATTTTTTTCTCTTTTTTTTGTGGTAACTTTTTGCAGTAGGAGAAACTTTTTGGGGGAAAACATTTAGCCAAAGTTAACATGAGGATGGAAGGGCATATGTTTGAAAAGCATAAAGAGGAGCAGGGGCCTTATTTTACTACATAAATTTACAGAACTATGAATAAACCTAAAAGTTGGAGTATGATATCATTGAAAAAATATACAATTATGTTTTCCCCATTTCTTGTTTTCTTATAAAATGTATTTTTGGCTAAAGTGGTTTCAATAAATGATAAATGGCATTACGAAAATAATACCCCTATCCACTCAACTCTGGATAACCATTAGGCAAAATCAAACCAGACCCAACCTCAGGGATACTTTTCTTAATGTTTCCTTGTTGTTGTTTCTTTTTTTATGAATGAACCAACACATAGTGGCAATTCATTAGAAATTTCACAATACAAAATATAATAAAAAGAAGAAAGTGAAGCTGGAAAGGTGAAGTAGATTACTGGCAATAATAACAAACAGCATTTGACTCTTTGGGCTGAGTTTCAATTTTTTGAGTTTCAGGTACTCGGGGGCGATTCACGTGAAATATAGTGTGTTCGATCCGAGAAAGCCAGGACGGCTTCGTATATCGAACAATGCCCAATGACGAATGACGCATTATTCCTGATGTCGAATTGTGTCACTGACAGCCGTATTCAGTGGCATTTTCCCCCGCATCCTGAGTCCTGTGCCTCCGTTCCCGTTCTCGTTTTTTGCACCCACACACACACTCACTCAGGCAGTAAACAATAAATAATGCCAATGTCATGTTGTTTAAGGTGTACGTATACCTACATAGGCCCTGGCATAATGCGCAATCATTCACCCGGGCCGACCTGACACTTCTACTTGCCCCCAACCATGAAAGTGTGAAAAATGCATGTGAACAGTTTGATTGATTTTAACTCGATTTTTCCATGTTTGCCAAACCTCAAAAATCAATTTCGAACGGTGACAGGATGGGGAATATATGCTTCACGCTTAGGAAATTTACAAATTATGAAACAGCTGAATGCCAGCTTAAATATGGAAAAAATTAATTGATAAATTAATTCCTGCAAGGAAGCTGTATTACTTTTTGCGAGAATAAAATTTATAAAAAGCTTTCAAATTATTTCCAGTTTTAGCTTTTTTCGCCTGCAGCTTTAATATCTTTCACACGAATCACATTATGTAAATATAAATATATATTTTCTTTTTCCTTATTTTAAATAGAAATTTCACATTTACACTTGAACTCCGTTGGCAGTCGAGCGCTAACTGTGCGCAGGAGGGAAGGGGTTCCTTTTTTTGGGGGTTGGGGGCCTGTCAGTCAGTTAGACATTGGCGGGAACGTCATCGTTGAGGCACAAGAACAAAAGGACTTCCGGTGACGTTTAAATGCGTGGCATGTCACGGCACAGCGGCAGACAGCAGCATCCTGACTGAAGCCTGAGTCCTGATTCCTGGCAGCAGCGGCGTGTGCCGGCAGGAAACCCACCGCCATATCCCAGAGGGGGACATCCCAGCACGGAGGGTTGTCCCCTCAACTTGCATACTGCTTATGCATATTTTTGGGTGGAATTCCCAGTAAAAAAAAAAACAAAAACATCAAACTTTTGCCTTGATTACTATTAACTAATGAAGCAGCAGCCGCCGCCGCCGCCACACCCTTGAGGCAAGTTCAAGTACACATGTTGTGGGGCACGCCTCTCCCATTTCGATTGAGCAGGCAGCCGAGCAGAAGTCGCAAGAATATATCAACTTATTAATTTCATGAAGTGCCAGGCACATCAATGTCTTCCTACCGTAGAGGCATCAACAATGGGGACTTTTTGTCACCGCCTAACAAGATCCGCACCACGCTCCAAGGACGAGGACGAGGACGAGGTTGGTAGCTGGAAGCCGGATTGGGGGACACATCACATCATCACGTATGATTACGCACATTGTTCGTGCGCAGCGCAAAATGCTGTCGAAAATTAAAATTCAGAGACCCTTCTACTTAACTTACCTTGCCTTAGCCCTTGTATGCACTTGGAGAAAATATTAGGGGTTGCTAAAAATATATATTTTATATATTTAACCCTTTGCCAAGCTCTTAGTAATATTTAGAAAATAATGGATATACTTTTTTGGTTGATTTTAATTTAGTTTTTCTCCCCGAAAGATATTTATTATTTCCCCTCAGTGTACCCTTCCAGGAGTTGGGTGAAAAGTGAAGCAAAACAACGACGTGATTGCATTACACAATCAAAACAGGCACAGCCAGCCCTTGGATCGCAGAGGGTAGCATAGTAGCCCTTCGATCCCCGACCGGCGAAAAATCAAAGCCGGGCCACTACGGCACTAAAGTAATAGACCGACCGAGCGACCAACCCAACCGAATGTCGAAACGTGTGCGTGGGCGGTGCAACTGCTACGCCCCATCATCAGAATCCAATCAAATTAACAACAACAGGCCGCAGAAGCAGCAACAGCTCCGGCTATAGGATTTGGGAGGAATAGGAATCGCCGCCGAAGCGTCTGGGCTCATGAAGCCCCTGATGAACCCGCTGATCCCCCTGGTCCCTGCCGCCTGTCGATGGTACGTTAATTTCAATTTGATTTCCGCGCTGGAGTACGAGGGGAACGGAACGTCTGAGCAACAATTATACGGCAACTTCATTAGGTCAACATGGAAGGGAGCTGAGACGGAGGCGGAGGCTGAGGCTGAGCCTGAAACTGAGGCTGAAGGGCGGACTCGTTGGTTTTGCGGCTTACGCAAGGCCCACGGTAGATGTGTGGGGGGGGAGGCGGATGCGCAAGGGGTAGATTAATCAGGGTAAAACTATTAATTAAATACCAATTCATTTCCGGAAATTCAAAGCACACACACACCCCCGCATACCGCCCTGCCACAGATGCGGCTCTTTGTGCGAAGTTTAGCTGTATTTCTATTTCAGGCTACGGCAGCGGCGGTGAGTCCAGTGGTTGGTTTGATTTGGGGCCAGGACTCGGATTTTGATTTGAAAATTGCTCCTAATATTTGGTTGCAATGTGGCAGGATGTGTGGGGTTTCTTGGAAGTCTCAGGATGGCATTAACTTACATATAACTTCACAGAACAGAAATCCTAGAAGCCTACTACACTTGCAACAGAATAAAAAGTATGTTTCGTTTGTAATAAATAAAAAACAAAATATAGAATGCATCAATTTATGAACTCACAAGATAAATCCAAACAATAGACCCACGCGTAAGCATAATTTTTTATTTTTTTATTAGCCAACTGATTCAGCATTAAATTAGGCAAATCTGAAACCCATAAATAGCCCTCACATCAGCATCAAATGCGACTCTGTCGCTGAGTATCCAATGATGGCAACTCCCAATGCCCCCAAGCATTGTAATAGAGTCAAAAAAAAAAATATATATAAAAATGGGGGAAAATGGGGAAAAATGCAGATGAACGGGGAAATGTGGCAACAAAAAAATTGTCATAATAAAATCCCCAAGCTTATCAGTAAGCGCAGCCAGCAGTCAGGGTATTAACAAAAACAAAAAGCCGGGGCAGACCCGAACAGGCAAAATAAAAATTATATACCGCAGAAGGATTTAGGACCAAAACAGGAGACAGCAGAGAGAGCGCTGCAGCTTTGCTCATCCGGTGTGTCAACAATTCCCAAGCTTCAACGCTTTGATGTCGCCCGTGGAGCTGGAATCCTGACAACGAGGAGGCGGCGGCGGCGAGCTAAGGCCGAGCCACTGAGCCAGACACTGGTGTCATCCACTCTGGCGCTGATGGCATCATTAACGCATATTCCGGACTGCCTTTCGGGCACAACCAGACACCGAATCGACGCGACGGGTCCGGGGATCGGTCCCGTTTCCGGCTTTTGAAGTTCGAGCGTCAGGCTTTTAATTTTCTTTGTCTTCTCGCTGACGTTTGGGGCCAAAGGGCGCAAATTAATCGAAGGCTTAATTAGCACACACTCAGCCACAGCAGCCAAGGACTACCGACTCGTTGAGCGGCGCCACCGTGGCGTATGATTAATAAACAGCTCCCTTGGCGGATGAATCCCCCCAGCCGAATCCCTCCACGCGATTTATGCTGTGTGCACCAATTACGGGCATCGATGAAGGTGAAGGTTGTCAATATGGGAGGCGGTGAGTTGCCAGTTGGTGTGAATCCAACGGAGGCCGGATTCTCCTCCTCATCCATCTCCTGGCTAGCACCTTTTATGAGTACTGCGGCAGCGTAGTTGGCTGCCACTTAATGTGCTTTGCCTACTAATTAGGTTGTTTGGCGGCTGCCGTCACATTTCAAGTGCTGGAACAGGTGACAAAAAGGTGACGCCAAGACCAGGAGCAAATGCGGAGCTCGGTGCAGTGGCTCTGTGAAATAATAATAACAACAACAACAACAGTGGTCGCAACAGCACTTGAAGCTAACACTTTTGAGCTGCAGCCAAGAAAATGGGTAATTGTAAACGTTGGGCTAAAGGGCTTAAGGAATGCTCTACAATCTGGTAATTATAATTCAACAGTCTCCTAATTAATATATGCCTTTGTAGCTTAAATTGTACTGAAATGTACTCTTAGATTATTTCCTAATAATTTTGCAATAGTCAAGAAATTCTATTGAATGAGCTTGCCTGCTAAAACCATTGTTAAATTCATGATTACACTTTATAGTTGGCTTATCAGTTAGCCTGAACCTTCAACAAGCCACACACTCTAATGCCAAAATAATACTATGTATTTAAGTGTGCAATTAGGATTATCAATTAACGAGGTAACTCGGCCAAGCAACTCAACAATCAAGGTGCTCCCAACATTTGTTTACCAAAACGATAAGTTTAAGATTAGCTGCCGCAGGTGGTAACCAAGCTAAATAAATTTTATTAGCACTTTGCATAAATTTAAATATTACTTTTTGATTAGATTTGGTAGCATTTTTAATACTGAAGAGGCATTCCTGCTGTCTGATATGCCCCAACCGAAGCTCATCTGGCATCTTGGCTTTTTAATTTGCAACGGCAGATGAATTTCCATGAAAGTGCAGCAGTAACTTGTTAGAAGCGCGTTTTGCAAAAACAACAACAATATAAGCAGCAAAGAAGAGGAGACTCAAAGTGAAAAATGTTTTAATTACTCATCTCAAGGCGAATCCGCAGACCTACTTTCCCTCCCCCACGATTGACGCTGGAAAAGGGTTTTATAAAGGTAGAAAGATTTGATTTTTTATTAAAGAAAACTGGCATCAAACTTTAAGCAATTAAGTGAAAAAGATTTAATAAAAAATAGTCTATTTTGTACATGATTTTGTCGGGTATTGCATATATTACTCAATTTAATTACATTTATATTAAAGTGATCCTCACAAAATTAACCTGCAGATCATGAATACATTTTTCTTTAAAAATGTATATATTTATTTTCCTAGCCTGCCAAATCCCTGATTAGCTAAAACAGAAGCAACAAAGGTCTTTTGACAATTGTTTGTTTGAACACTCGAATGCCTCCTTTCTGGCATATTCTCTCCCCCGCCGCCCCGAGCTGCCGCTGTTGTGTGCTAAATAGTTCCCCCAGGGCCGAATCCACTCGAGTTGTGCTAATGAGAACACCCCAGTGACAAGGAGACTCCGGCAAGGACGAGCACTACGGCGAGTGCAGGCGGCAAAAGGATGCTTCTAATGCAGGGAGAGCAAGAGCTGCATTATGCAAATACTCGCAAAAGGCGAAACAATTTTTACACTGCAGTGGCGGAGTGGAGTGGACCCGTCGTTCCAAGATAAGGAGGTGTGCAGATCCTTAGCCAGGAGCCGGCGGCAATGCAGCGTGTTCCATTTGCACACATTTCGACAGGGCAATTAATTATGCTAAATTCGTTTAGAGAAATGCAAAGGATTGCACAAAGGCAAAGGAGAGTCTTGGAGTTTATTGTATATAAGAGCTTCATTATTATTTTTATTATTTTTAATTATTTGATAAGAAAATAAGCCAAAGGTCTTACTAAAATCAGAGTATTGTCAATGCAGTTAATTGTTTGTATTAAATATAGATAAATTAACACCATTTCCTTTCTCTAAGAAACTATAATAAATCAGCACCTAAATTTACTAGTAAATCAATTTATGAAATTAATAAATAATATTTAAGTAAATTTTACAAACTTTTAATAAATATTTAATGCACAAAAAAATCACCAAAATATCACTATTTAATATTCGTAAACATTAAATTATTTTCCTTGTCTGCTTCAGCTAGAGTTCAAAGGCTAAATAAATAAAACCTACCTAAGAAATATCATAGACCCATTAATCTTTACCGTTTACCACTCGAAACACTTGGCAATTCATCCCTGAAAATATTATAAGGGTCTGGACCCGTGCGGACCAGCAACTTGGCGTCCGGAACCACCTTTTGACCAGCGCATTGGATGACTTTTAAGTGGGTCTAAGGCTCAGATCTCCGTGGCGGAGAGAGGCTGGGTCTCTGGCCTGACATTTGCGCTGGCCATGCGCAATTAATTACAAAAGTGTTTGCGGACAAATGGCGTCCAGCAACATGGCACATGGTACACGTGGTCGCTGGGTGTTTATCCTGTGAACCCCAACTGGACATGGCCATGGGAAACGATGCTGTGGAGGGCATTTCTTTTCGCCGACCCACCAGCTCGACATCGTTTATGTGGCTCAAGTGGTACGAAGACCGAGAGAAGCGGCAGCTCTTTGCTTTGAGGTTATTTGCTTTTAATGACTCGCAAACTACACCCACACCCACACCCACACCCACAGAAAGGTCCATCCTGCACGCATACGAGCAGCAGTGGCCGTGCCACATGGCGTATGCGTCATGTGTGTGTTGCCTAAGTGTTTTCAGATATCGCGCATCAGTAGCCAACGACAGCATGTGCCCTGTGTCCCATGGTTTGTTGACTTTTAGACGCTGCTTGTTTGTTTGTCAGCACAATTTTGTTTTCCCATTTTTTTCTTTTTTTTGCTTTTTTTCCTGTACTTTTTGGCTTTTCATCTTGGCATCGGCGCAGACAAGCAGGCCCCCATAAATGAGCTTTGAAGTTTGCATACGCGAGTGCAGGCACGGCAATGCATTCGCACTGGCTGGAAGGGATAATGCGGCGCAATTATAGACAGGGCCGGTAAGTCCTTTCCCTCCCACCCTCGGTTATATCCTTGAAAATAAATTGTTTTGTTAATTATTTATGGTTGGTTTAATGAGTGTGTGCCGTACTCCGCCACTGCCTGTACTGTACTCTGTACTTTGGCGGTCTGGCAGTCCCTTCGTTTGGGGCGTCGACATTCACCAGTTTGTTATACTTTTGCATTTTTGCAATTATTTTAATGAGTTTTGCATTTAAGCGATTTTATGCAATCATCGTCATTCGCGATAGTGTTGGATGCCAAAAGGGATATATGTACATATGTGCGCATAAATACAGAGTATACAATATAATTGCCGCTTTTGCTTCATTAAAAAATAAATCTTTTTATGGCCGGCAGACTCATTAAAAGTTGAACAATTTGTATGGCGATATGATGAAAAGGTATCTCATTTAATTTACGAGCAAATACTTTTTTATGTCATCTATTGGATTTAAAAATTAATATTTCATATTTTTTTAAATAGCTGAAGTTCTTTTACGATTATCTCCTAATTTATATATATTTATAGTTCTTAGTTATTAATTCTTCTTAATTCATTTATATATTGCCTTAAATTCCTTATATATTAAACACATTCTAAACTATCAAAAATCTTCTAAATACCCAGTTTACGTTCCCATTGATTTGGCCAATAAAAAACCCTATTTGATTACGATTACCTCGTACCCAGAGGGGCCATTTATGATAACAATTCAAAACACTTCCACATGTGGTCCTAATATTCAAAACACTCTCCTCAAGGCAATCAGTCACTCATGGGTGTCGTGAAGGGCTATATAAACATTCAAAAATAGACCTTTGAGTTCCCTGTTTGGGGTCTGCATGAAATTATTGCCAAAGTGCGCCAACTAACTCTACGCCTTGGTACAAATCCATAAATATTGTATAAGACGCACTCGTCAATGGGAACTCATTTTACTAATCGCTTGCCTGCGATTAGAACCAATTAATATACCCATTAAGATATGCAATGAAAAACGCGATCGCCAATACACTGAACTTGAACTTCGCAGTGCGAGTATCAGTATTTCCCTGGGCTTTCTGGCCAATCGTTAAGCCATTTTATTGGCTCCTCAAGAACCCTAAGCCCAAGCACAAGCCTCTTGACCATCCAAACTGATTGCTTATCAACACAAAATCCGCAAGGGGCCCTCCTATAAAAGCCCCCCAAATTTGCTAAGAAAGTCAGTCCTGTGCTCGGTTCGAAACGGTTTAGTTCGAAAAGAAATTGGAAAATTGTCGCCATGAAATACCTGTGCGGCATTGTGCTCTTTGTCGCCCTGTTGGCCCTCAGTATTAGGCCATCAGAGGAGGCCTGTGGTTACGAGGTGAGGAGTGCTAAGAAAAAGGATAATAACCACGGGATGTTAATATAAAATTTAAATTTGAAAATTTGGAAAATAACTTGAATATAAATATTTTATAAATTTCGATTCATTTTAAGACTCAATTCAGTGATTAAAAAAATCTATTAATTAACTTCCAGGCATGTCCCAAAACCAAGTCAAATATGATCAACATTCACATGGTTCCCCACTCTCATGACGACGTCGGCTGGCTAAAGACTGTTGACCAGTATTTCTATGGCCACAAAAGCAACATCCAGCATGCCGGAGTCCAGTATATCATCGATACTGTGATCTCTGAACTCATCAAGGATCCCTCTCGTCGCTTCATTCAGGTGGAGACCTCCTTCTTTGCCAAATGGTGGGCCGAGCAGTCAGAGACCGTGAAGCAGGTGGTCAAGAAACTGGTGAATGAGGGTCGCCTTGAGTTCACCGGTGGTGCCTGGAGCATGAACGATGAGGCTGCCGTCAACTACCAGAGCGTGATTGATCAGTTCACTTTGGGTTTGAAATTCTTGGACGACACCTTCGGCTCCTGCGCCCGTCCCCGCATCGGCTGGCAGATCGACCCCTTCGGCCATTCCCGAGAGCAGGCCTCGATCTTTGCTCAGATGGGATATGACGGCGAATTCTTTGCCCGCATGGATCACCGCGACAAGAACAACCGCATCGACAACTTGGGCATGGAGATGATCTGGGATGCCAGTGACTCGCTGACCAATGATGAGATCTTCACTGGCTTGCTGTACCGCCACTACTCGGCTCCTCCCGGCTACTGCTTCGATGTGCACTGCGGAGACGACCCGATCATTGATACCAAGAGCTACGACAATAATGTCAAGTCCCGCGTGGATGATTTCCTCAGCTACGTCACGGAGGTGGCCAAGCACTACCGATCCAACCACATCATGATTCCCATGGGTGATGATTTCCAGTACGAAGACGCCCAGGTTAACTTCAAGAACATGGACAAGCTGATCAAGTACGTCAACGAGCGTCAAGCCGAGGGCTCCACCTTCAATCTTTTCTACTCCACCCCCGCCTGCTACCTGAACTCCGTGCACGAGGGTCTCCAGACCTGGCCCAACAAAACCGAGGATTTCTTCCCCTATGGCAGCGATGACAACAGCTACTGGACCGGCTACTTCACCTCCCGCCCCACCCAGAAGCGTTTCGAGCGCGACGGCAACCACATCTTGCAGGTGGCCAAGCAGCTCAGTGTCTTCGCCGAGCTGACGAGCAAGCAGCAGAAGGAAGATCTGGAGTATCTTCGCGAAATCATGGGTGTGATGCAGCACCACGACGCCATCACTGGAACCGAGAAGCAGGCTGTGTCCAATGACTACGATCGCCTCTTGTACGACGCCATTCTGGGCGGCACCAACACAGCCCGCGACGCCCTCCGCAAGCTAACCAATCTCCCGGAGGGAGAGTTTGAGAGTTGCCTGCAGGTGAACATCAGCGAGTGCGCCTTCACCAAGGATGGAGCCGACAATGTGGTGGTGACTCTGTACAACCCCTTGGCTCACAGTTCCACGCAATATGTGCGAGTGCCTGTAAAGGACGAGAAATACGAGGTGACCGATGAGAAGGGACGCGTGGTGGCTTCCGAAGTGGTTCCGGTCTTCTGGCAGGTTTTGGCTCTGGAGTTCCGCAACAACGACACCCAGCACGAGCTGGTCTTCAAGGCTTCCGTCAACAAGATTGCCAGCTACTACATCAAGAAGGTTGATAGTGCTGAGAGCAGGACTGTGGCTCAGCCCACTCATGGCAAAAAATCCGCTAAGATCGAAGAATCAACCGCCGACGTTCCTAAGCGATTCAAGAAGGTTCACTCTCTGAAGAACGCCACCGAAACCTTTGACGATGAGGGCGAGACTGTGGTGCAGACTTCGGTAAGTGGCCTAGAATTATTATAATTTTTTTTTTTGCTATTTATTTTTATTATATTATTATATTAATTTATTTTATTTTTATTATTATGATTATTTTTTAATTTACTAATCTTTAATTTTTTGTTTAGCAAATTAAACTCGTGATTGACAACAAAACAGGTCTCCTGAAAACCGTCCAAATGAACGGAATTTCCGAGAACATCGACCAGAGCTATGGTGTCTACAGGACTTATGATTCTGGCGCATATGTCTTCCGCCAGTACCACCAGGCTGACTTTATTGTCCAGGACGAGGGCGTGGAATTCTCTGTTTACGATGGAGCTTTGGTCAAGGAAATCCACCAGACCTTCAGCGAGTATGTAAGCCAGACTATCCGCATCTACGAGGGCGACAACAAGGTTGAGTTCGAGTGGCAGGTCGGCCCCATCGAAAGGGAGGAGGAGTTCGGCAGGGAAGTTGTCATCATTTTCAACAGCACCGTCGCCTCGAATGGCGTCTCCTACACCGACTCCAACGGCCGTGAGATGATCAAGCGTGTCAAGGATCAGCGCGAGGACTTCACTCCCGGTCTCGATAGGCAGCCAACCGCCGCCAACTACTATCCCATCACTTCCCGCATGGCCATTCAGGACAGCAACAAGCGTATTGCCCTGCTGAACGATCGTGCCCAGGGAGGAGCCAGCATGCAGGATGGCCAGATGGAGCTGATGTTGCACCGTCGCCTTGTCCGTGACGATGGCTACGGAGTGGGAGAGGCCCTGAACGAGGAGAAGTATGGCCAGCCGATGATTGCCCGTGGCAAGGTCTACCTGATCCTTAGCCCCGCCGACGAGTCCACGGCCAGCGAACGTTATGCCGAGAAAGAGATCCATCTGCCCTTCTGGAAATTCTTCAGCAAGAACTCCGGAAGCACCAACTCTGTGCCCAAATCGGTGCCCAGCTTCGAGGACTTCCCCCAGTCGGTGCATCTGCTCACCCTGGAGCCCTTCAACGATGACGAGGTTCTGCTGCGTGTGGAGAACTTCCTGGATCACACCGAAGGCAAGGTGGTTAGCTTCAACATTCGCCCCATTTTCGACTATCTGAACGGACAGGAGATTCGCGAGACCACACTGGATGGCAACCTGCCCCTGAGTGACATGAAGCGCTTCAAGTTCCTCCACGACAACGGTGGTCGCAGGCCCGACGCCGTCGAGTACTACACCGCCGCCCACAAGCCCCTGGCCGCTGAGAAGTCACAGGAAGCCTCCGAGTTCAGCGTCACTCTGCACCCCATGCAGATCCGTACTTTCATCATTAAGACGGAATAAACCAAAGTTCTCACCGAGAAGTTCAGTATTTAAAGCGATGTAAAATATTTAGATGAATAAAATCAATGCCAAAAATTAAAAAAATATTTTTCGCTTCTTTATATACATTTTGCGGGGTATTTTCTAGCTGTAATTTAAAATTAGGCAGCTTTTTAAGTCCTGCCAGGTACAATGCTTTCTACATCTTTAACTGAACTAAATAAATTAATTTAAAAAGCAAAAAAATTTGTTAATATGAAATTATTTATGATAAGAAATAATACCAGTGATAGTAATCAATACAATTTATATTTCAGAAATCATTACCATTTAATGAAATGAATATTTTTCAATTTTTCCCCAAGTCAACAAAAATAATCATTAGACTTAATTGAAAAATAAATTACAAATAAAAATAATTGTAAATAAATAATGATTACTCATTGCTTTTATTTCTTGAACAAAACCCTAAAATCGTCGTATCTGAGGGATACGAACTTGACGAGCAAAATGAGCTTAAGATTATTAACAAAATTATTGTGTCTTTGCTTTAAACTTTAAATCTATTAAATTTATTTTATCTTGTTAAACTTTTTATTTAAATTTGGCGGTTCATAAGTTTTCTTACTAAATTGAAAATTAAATTCGCAGGTTAATTACATTTTTTAAATGTTATCAATTTCTTTAGGAAACTTTAAAAAAAATTGGCCAAGAAAAGTGGAGTTGTTTTTTTCTTAACATATGTATATGTTCCCAATTAGCAAAAAAATTAGTTAGTTAGCAAAATCATTTCAACATTTAATTTTCAGCCGCTAGAAAAAAGAAATTAAAAATTGTATAAATTTATAAGGGGTTAAATTATTAAAATTAAAAATTGAATTAATTTTGGAAATTTTACGTCTATAAAATGACTTGTTTCGGATTGAAATTGTGCATTTTTTGGTTAGTTATGACTGATTACAAAAAACAAGGTGATATAGTTATTGACTTTCCAAACTAAGCTTTCTTTCTTTTTAATATTAAAGAAAAATAATAATTAATTAGAAAACAATAAGCCCTTAACATCTCTTGGCCAAATAACCAAACCAATGGTAACCAAAAGCTATTGTTACTGGGCCAGAACCAGGTCGAAATAAGTGCTTTGTTGATCTCAGATTAATTCGTCATTACAGGTGGTACTCCACAGTATCTCATCACTTGCACTTTGCGTGGGGCGTTTATTCTTACACTTTCATTTCAATGTTTTTATAGGGCTTTAATAGCAGTTGATTAATTCCGGTACAAATCAATAAACATTATACACAGTTTTGTTAATGCTAATATGCAATCGATAATTAAAATCATTTTTCCTAATCTACAGATAAGAATTGCAGCTCCGTCAAAACAGAAGCAGTCGTCGTATATGGAGGCTAATTAAGATATCAATATCAGTATCAATGAGCAGTAGTTTCAAAATTGGAAATTTGTTATGATTCTACAATTGGCATGCCATAACATATATATATCTTGGGTTCTATTAATCTATTTTAGACTCAAATATCTAATAACGAAAAATCCCCATAAGCATCTCATCTGTCTAAGGGCATTGCATGAATTATTTGTGTTTTCAGATTTTTTAAGATGGAACTAATATTTAAAATGATGTTTTCCCTTGCCCGCCAACCTAGTTGAAAATAGTGCATGCATATTGCTCTTGAACCAAAATAATTCTGTTAATCTCCAGATAAGCCCTGCAAAGGCTAATTAAGATATGATAAGTAGTTCAAGAATTGTACATTTATTATAGTTCCTGCGATCAACAGGCGCTGTCGCCATCCTTCAATTATCGCTGGAATATACCTAATTGAATTTTAAGCATGCTTGAGTTCCTTTAATCCAAGATAAAGTCAAGTACCGATTGCTTATCAACAACTTCGACCCCTATATATACGCCTGTGAATGAATGTAAAGAAATCAGTTGTCGACTCGACTCCGAGTCATTTGTTTCATCGATCCGAAAAGACTGGGCCTTCGACAATGAAGTACCTAGGCATCGTTCTCTGTGCTGCCTTGTTCGCAATCCAAGCTCAGTCAGCTCAGGCTGTCTGCGGCTATGAGGTGAGGAAAAAAAAAGGATATTGCATTCAAAACACAGGATATCAAAAAAATATTGTTTGCAGTCATGTCATCCGACCAAGTCGAATATGGTGAACATCCATTTGGTGCCCCACTCTCACGACGATGTGGGCTGGCTGAAGACTGTTGACCAGTACTTTTATGGCCACAAAAATAACATCCAGCATGCCGGAGTCCAGTACATTATCGATACTGTGATCTCCGAGCTCATCAAGGATCCCGCCCGTCGCTTCATCCAGGTGGAGACATCCTTCTTCTCGAAATGGTGGGACGAGCAGTCGGAGACTGTCAGGTCCATTGTGAAGAAGTTGGTCAACGAGGGTCGCCTGCAGTTCACCAACGGAGCCTGGAGCATGAACGATGAGGCTGCCGTGAATTACCAGAGTGTGATCGATCAGTTCACAGTCGGATTGAAGTGAGTTATTCAAACTTTAATAATAATGAATTAATTTATTAATTAAATAATAATTTTTATAAATATTTCTATAATCAATTAATTATTTTTATAATAAATATAATTAATTAATTAATGAATTCATTATTTCCCTATCCACAGATTCCTGGATGACACTTTTGGAGTCTGTGGTCGTCCTCGTGTCGGTTGGCAAATCGATCCTTTTGGCCATTCCCGTGAGCAGGCCTCCTTGTACGCCCAAATGGGCTACGATGGAGAATTTTTCTCCCGCATGGACCACAACGACAAGGGAAGGCGCATGAATGACTTAGCTTTGGAGATGGTTTGGGATGCCAGCGAAACTTTGGACAATGTCAAACTCTTCACTGGACTGCTCTACACCTTTTACTGGGACACTCCTGGATTCTGCTTTGATGTGCACTGCAGCGACGATCCTATTATTGATGGTGACAGCTATGATAACAACGTCAAGTCCAGAGTGGACGACTTTATTGCCTACGCTGCCCAGGTGGCTGAGAAGTTCCGCACAAACCATATTATGATCCCCATGGGCGGAGACTTCCAGTATGAGGATGCTGAAGTGAACTTCAAGAACATGGACAAGCTGATCAAGTAAGTTAATTAATATTTATATTTATATTTATTATTTATATATATATTTATTTTATATATATATTTATTTTATATATATTTTTATTTATTTAATTTATTTCCTTCTGTAAGGTACATTAATGAACGTCAGGCCAGCGGCTCACAGTATAACATTTTCTACTCCACTCCTGGATGCTACCTAAACTCTGTTCACCAGAGTGTTCAGTCGTATCCGAACAAAACGCAAGACTTCTTCCCCTATGGCAGTGATACCAACAGCTTCTGGACCGGCTATTATACCTCTCGTCCCACCCAGAAGCGTTTCGAGCGTGATGGCAACCACATCCTGCAGGTGGCCAAGCAACTCAGCACCTTTGCCGAGCTCTCGAGTGAGCAGCAGAAGGAGGATCTTGAATATCTTCGCCAAATCATGGGTGTGATGCAGCACCACGATGCCATCACGGGAACCGAGAAGCAGGCTGTGTCCAATGACTACGATCGCCTTCTGCACGACGCCATCGTTGGAGGAACCAACACTGCCCGTGACGGCCTTCGTAAGCTGTCCGGCCTTTCGAATGGAGAATTCGAAAGTTGCCTCCAGCTGAACATTAGCGTATGCGCCTTCACCCAGGAGAGTGCCGACAATGTGGTGGTCACCCTTTACAACCCATTGGCCCACACCACCAAACAGTATGTGCGAGTCCCCGTCAAGAATGAGAATTACGAGGTGACCGATGAAAAGGGCCGCGTCGTGGCCTCTGAAGTGGTTCCTGTGGCCTGGCAGGTTCTGGCTCTG
Organism: Drosophila mayri; assembly: GCA_008042485.1. Lineage (NCBI taxonomy): Eukaryota > Metazoa > Arthropoda > Insecta > Diptera > Drosophilidae > Drosophila > Drosophila mayri. The sequence goes on along the minus strand of VNJN01006805.1, from coordinate 40,850 downwards.
GAGTTCCGTAACAACGACACTCAGCACGAGCTGGTCTTCCAGGCTTCAGTCAACAAAATTGCCAACTACTACATCAAGAAGGTGGCCAGCAGGAATATTGTTCCGACTACCCAAGAGAAACAACTGCCTTTGGAAGCAAATAAAAAACTCAAATCCAAGAAGGACGCTGCTGAAACCCATGACGACGAGGAGACAGTGGTCCAGACTTCGGTAAGAATTTTTTAAAAAATATTTACCTTAGAATTTGCTTACTATATATATTCTTTTTTTCTATATATATACTTTTTCTTTTTACTATATACATATATACTTTTTTCTACATTTTCAGCAAATCAAACTGGTCATCGACAACAAGACAGGCCTCTTGAAGACAGTTGAAATGAACGGAGTTTCCGAGAATATCGAGCAGAGCTTTGGTGTTTATAGAACCTATGATTCTGGAGCCTATGTGTTCCGTCAGTATAACCAAGGTGACTTTGAAATTCAAGAGGATGGTGTCGAGTTTACTGTTTACGATGGAGCACTGGTCAAGGAAATCCATCAGACATTCAACGAGTTTATCTCCCAGGTTATTCGTATCAATGAGGGCGAAAAACATGTGGAGTTCGAGTGGCTTGTTGGTCCCATTCCAGTTGAAGAAAACTTTGGCAATGAAGTTGTTACCGTGTTCAGCAGTGGAATCGCCTCCAATGGAGTTTTCTACACAGACTCCAATGGCCGCGAGTTGATCAGGCGCGAGAAGGATAAGCGTGAAGATTTTGAGCCAGAATTGGCCGTCCAGCCGACTTCTGGAAACTATTATCCGATCACATCTCGCATTGCCCTGCAGGACAGCAACAAACGTATGGCCCTGCTCAATGATCGTGCCCAGGGAGGATCCAGCATGAAGGACGGACAGTTGGAGCTTATGCTGCACCGCCGGCTTGTCCGTGACGATGGCTATGGAGTGGGAGAGGCCCTGAACGAGGAGAAGTTTGGCCAGCCTCTGATTGCCCGCGGCAAGGTCTACCTGATCCTTAACTCTGCCGATGAATCGACATCCGTGGAGCGCGAGGCCGAGAAGGTATTCCACCTGCCCCTGTGGAAATTCTTCAGCACAAACACTGGCAGCAGCGGCTCTGTGGCCAAGTCGGTTCCCAGCTTCGATGATTTCCCCAAGTCGGTGCATCTCCTCACCCTGGAGCCCTTCAACGATGACGAAGTCCTGTTCCGTGTGGAGAACTTCATGGATCACACCGAGGGTAGGGTGGTTAGCTTCAACATTCGTCCGATCTTCGACTACTTAAATGGCTTGGAGATTCGGGAGACGACTCTGGATGGCAATCTGCCGCTGAGTGACTTGAAGCGCTTCAAGTTCCATGCTGAGGGCACCGGGGTAAGGGCAACTGAGCCGGAATACTACACTTCGACCCACAAGCCCCTGGCAACCAATGGAACCCAGGATGCCTCCGAGTTCGCCGTCACCTTGTACCCAATGCAAATTCGTACTTTTATTATCAAGACGCAGTAAATTGTAACAATTAAGTTATGTACTTGAACTCAAATTAAATAAATAATTTAAAAAATATATTAACTGTCATTTATAACAAAATATATTAAATGGTGTTTGTGGTTTCTGAAAATGGTTAAATTGTAGGAAAATAATTGTAATTTTTCTTTTAAATTAAAAAATATATATACTGACATTTATTACGAAATAAAATGTTATTATTTGAATTCAGTCATATTAAAATAATAATTTTTGGATTTATTGTAGCTTTTGTTAATGCTGAAAAGTCACATAAAATTTTACACTATTTCTTTAGATGTTTGATTAAAAAAACTATATGTTTTTGTTTTGTTTTCTGTCGTTATCTTTGCTTTCATTTTTAAATATTTTTTTTTTGTTTTGCATTTAGATGATAATAACAACATAAAAATCATATAGCTTTCTTTGTATTAATTTGGGAAAATAAAGTTCTATTTATTTTAAAATTTCCTATATAAATATAGTACAATTACAGACTTTTTATTTATATTTATGACAACTATTGTATAAGATTATCTTCAAAAGTCACATAAAATTTTACACTATTTCTTTAGATGTTTGATTTAAAAAACTATATGTTTTTGTTTTGTTTTCTGTCGTTATCTTTGCTTTCATTTTTTAAATATATTTTTGTTTTGCATTTAGATGATAATAACAACATAAAAATCATATAGCTTTCTTTGTATTAATTTGGGAAAATACAGTTATATTTATTTTAAAATTTCCTATATAAATATAGTAAAATTACAGACTTTTTATTTATATTTATGACAACTATTGCATACGATTATCTTGTATATTAGTCCTTGTCATATTAATAGATATTTAAATTAGCCACAGGATTACCTTGATTCCACCTTGAAATTGGCTCTCTTTATATTATAATTTTTCTATAAAAAATATGTCATGCGGTTCGTAGGTCAAGAGTATTGTTTAGAGTCTGTATCGAGTTTTGCCCTAGGTGCAATTACACTGATCTACTTGAGTTTTTTTATGAGTGTACCCTACTTATTTTCTAAGCTAATTAGCGTTAGTTACGAGTACGTTGGCTTATCAAAGTGATCACCAACTGATTGCTTATCGGAATACCCAAGAATAGGAAGCCATATAAAGCAGCAAATTAGCGCTAAAGAAAGTCAGTTCTAGTTTCCACTCGCGAAATCCTAGTAATGTCAAAACCCTGCCGCCTTGTCCTCTTGACCACCTTATTGGTGGTCTATATAAAACACTCACAGGCCGCTTGTGGCTATGAGGTCAGTTAAGTTTAGTGCAAGAAATATATAAATAAATATATAATCAAAGAAATATATGAATTCCTGCAGTCATGTCCAGCAACGAAGGCAAATATGATAAACATTCATTTAGTTCCGCACTCCCACAACGATGTGGGTTGGCTCAAAACGGTGGATCAGTCCTATTATGGCTACAAGAATAAAATCCACCATGCTGGCGTTCAGTATATTTTGGAGAGTGTAGTGACTCAACTCGTGCAGGATCCCAAGCGCCGCTTCATTCAAGTGGAGACAGCCTTTTTTGCCAAATGGTGGCAGGATCAGTCAGAGACAATGAAGCAAGTGGTCAGGAAGTTGGTCAACGAGGGGCGCATGGAGTTCACTGGTGGGGCTTGGAGCATGAACGACGAGGCTGCCGTCAACTACCAGGGTGTGATTGATCAGTTTACAGTGGGTTTGAAGTAAGTTAAGTTAAAGATTTCAGATTAGTTCAGAGACCCAATCACCCCACCTGTTTTAGATTCCTCAATGAAACATTTGGGGAATGTGCTCGTCCTCGAGTTGGCTGGCAAATTGATACCTTTGGCCACTCCCGCGAACAGGCTGCCATTTTCGCCCACATGGGCTACGATGGCCAGTTCTTTTCGCGAATGGATCACAACGATAAGGCCACTCGACTAAAGAACTTGACCATGGAAATGATTTGGGATGCCAGCGAGTCGATGAGTGGCGTAAAACTCTTTAGCGGCATGCTCTACAATTTTTACTCGGACACTCCAGGCTTTTGCTTTGATATCCTGTGCACCGATGAACCCATTATCGATGGTGAAAGCATTGAGAACAATGTCGAGGCCAGGGTGGATGGCTTTATTAGCTATGCAGAAGAGATGTCGAAGCATTACTTGACAAATCACATAATGGTGCCGATGGGTGGGGATTTCCAGTACGAGGATGCTAAGGTTAACTATAAAAATATGGATAAACTCATCAAGTAAGAGGGTCTGAGGTAAATGTAAATGTAGGTTTATTTATGAACTAAATATTATTTAGTTACATCAATGAGCGCCAGACAAAAGGATCCATTTATAATATATTTTACTCAACTCCCAGCTGCTATCTGCACTCTCTTCATCAGAGCCTGAAGACTTGGCCAAACAAGACCCAAGATTTCTTTCCCTATGCCCATGAGCCCAACAGCTTCTGGACTGGCTTCTTTACCTCTCGTCCCACCCAGAAAAGATTCGAGCGCGATGGCAACCACATGTTGCAAGTGGCCAAGCAGCTGAGTGTGTTTGCCGGTTTATCAAGTGAGCAGCAGACCAAGAACTTGGACAATCTGCGCCAAGCCATGGGTGTAATGCAGCACCACGATGCCATAACTGGAACCGAGAAGCAAGCTGTCTCTGATGATTACGATCGTCTCTTATATGAAGCCATCCTGGGAGGTGCCAATATCGCAAGCGATGCTCTGAGAAAGTTAACCAATCTTTCCCATGGAGAATTCGAGAGTTGCCCGAGACTGAACATTAGTGAATGCGCCTTTACCAAGGATGGCGCTGATAACATTATAGTGACTTTGTATAATCCTTTGGCTCACATCTCCACACAATATGTCCGCATTCCCGTCAAGGAGGAAAAATACTTAGTTACAGATGAGAAAGGAAATAAAGTGACTTCGGAAGTTATACCAGTACCCTGGCAGGTTCTGGCTTTGGATCACCGGCCGAATGATACTCAGCACGAGTTGGTCTTCAAGGCGACAGTTAATAAAATCAGCAGCTACTATATCAACAAATCGGAGAGTTCAGCAGCTGCTACCATTATTACACAAAGTAATATCGAAGGCGAGGAAACTATTGTGGAGAATTCAGTAAGTTTATTTAACCCCAAACATTTCCCAAAGATTTTAACATAAACTCTCCTAATTTACAGCTCATAAAATTGGTGATTGACAATGAAACAGGTCGCCTTAAAAACGTCAAGATGAATGGACTCTCAGAAAACCTTGTACAAAATTTTGGCATCTATTTGGGCCGTGCTTCGTGTGCTTATACTTTCCGCCAAAGCAGCAACATTCAACTCTTTGAAAACAATTTCGATTTCACAATTTACGAGGGAACTTTGGTCAAGGAAATTCATCAGCAAGTGAACGAGTGGATCTCGCAGGTCATTCGAATTTATGAAGGCGTTAATCGAATGGAGATTGAATGGCTGGTAGGACCCATTCCTGACGATGACAAGGTGGGCAAGGAGTTTGTCACCAATTTCCAGAGTGAAATTTCATCCAACGGAGTCTTCTACACCGACTCCAATGGCCGGGAGTTGATGAGGCGCGAGAAGAATAAGCGCGAGGACTTTGTTTCCAATTTGACGCTTCAGTCTGTGAGCGGTAACTTTTATCCCGTGACCAGCCGCATTGCTCTGCAGGATGACAAGAAGCGCTTGGCCTTATTTAATGATCGTTCTCAGGGAGGAGCCAGCCTGGAAGATGGTCAACTTGAGATGCTGCTGCACCGTCGCCTTTTCTTTAATGATGGTGGCGGAGTTGGCGAGGCTCTCAACGAGACCCAGTTTGGCAAAGGCTTAATTGCCCGAGGAAAACTTTACCTGGTCCTTGACTCGGTGGATAAGGGAAATACTATTGCTGAGCGTGTGACTGAGAAGGAGCTTTTCCTGCCATTCTGGAAATTCTTTAGCAAGGGGGGAGATAATTTAAAGGCAGCAACTAAATCTATTCCAGATTTTAATGATCTTCCTCAGTCCGTTCATCTTCTCACCCTGGAGCCCTTTACAGAGAATGAAATTTTGCTGCGCCTGGAGAACTTTTTGGATAAAACCGAGGGGAGTGTAATCAGCTTTAATATATTGCATATCTTTAACAGTCTTGGCGGTCAAGAGATTCGGGAGACAACCTTGGATGGCAATATGCCCTTAAGCGAGATGAAACGATTCAAATTTCAAGCCCAGGAATCCGGAAGTTTCCCCTCAGAAGCCGAGTTCTCCACAGCGCCGCACAAATCTTTGGAAGCGAATAAGTTTGATGAAGCTGCAGAGTTCAGTGTCACTTTATATCCCATGCAAATTCGTACTTTTATAATAAAAACTGAATAAAGAATTATATAATTTAATGTTTGTATAAATAAATAATTTGTAGAAATATATCTCTTTAAATTTGACAAAATTTAAATACTCCGTCTTGTTGTTAATTGCACCTCTAATGACCCACTTCTGCATGTGTGCCTTTCACTTTCTCGTAGATAAGGAGAAGGTTCGAAATCATAAACATTGCCTTATCTTCAAGTGGCCAATTGGTAATTAAAATCCATTTAAGTAATCGGGAAGTCAAATGATAAGAGTTGCAATGCTTTTGCCAAATCCCAGATAATGAATACAGGTAGATAAGCCACCGAGTTCGATTTGATTATAGTATTAGCAACAATGGAGTGCATGCTAAAGGGTACTTACCCTTCGAAACCCATAACATTGATGATAATTAGGTTTTGTTAATCACCTCTCGATTAGGCAAATTCAAAACATTTTGAAGTGCAGATTAGTTATCAAAACGTCGTTGGGGTATAAGGACCCCCATTGAGGAGCTTATAAAAGTGGGGGGAAAGTTCTGTTGTGAAGTCAGTTCTTGGTCAGAATTGAAACCCTGACAAAACCCAAAATAATGGCCAACCTTAAGTTTCTGGCCATTTTTGTGGCCTTGTGTGCCTGCCATTTTGCACCAGCTGAGGCTGTTTGTGGCTATGAGGTGAGGGAAATTATACAACTTTTAGAAATGTAATATTATATTGTTTATATTTAGTCCTGTCCAGAAACAAAATCAAATATGATCAACATCCATTTGGTGCCTCATTCCCATGACGATTTGGGTTGGCTAAAGACCGCCGATCAGTATTATTATGGCAATAAGCATAGCATTCAGCATGCAGGTGTGCAATATATTTTCGATACAGTTGTCGCTGAACTTGCCAAGGACTCTCGCCGAAGATTCATTCAGGTGGAGACTGCCTTTTTTGCCAAATGGTGGGAGGACCAGTCGGAGACTAAGAAAAAGCTGGTCAAGAAGCTGGTAAATGAGGGGCGGCTCGAGTTTACTGGTGGTGCCTGGAGCATGAACGATGAGGCTGCTGTCAATTACCAGAGTGTAATCGATCAGTTCACAGTGGGCTTAAAGTGAGTGAAAATTCAATTCGTTTGCAATTCCTTAAAAATCTCGAATAGGTTTCTAAACGACAACTTTGGGGTCTGTGGTCGACCCCGCGTCGGCTGGCAAATCGATGCTTTTGGCCACTCCCGCGAGCAGGCTTCGATGTTTGCCCAAATGGGCTTCGATGGCCAGTTCTTTGCCCGCATGGATCAGAATGATAAGAACAAGCGGGTGGATAACCTGGGACTCGAAATGATCTGGGATGCCAGTGAGACTTTGAAAGATTTGGAGTTTTTTACAGGAATGCTTTACAACCATTATTCGGCGCCTCCTGGCTTCTGCTTTGACTCCCTCTGCCAAGATGATCCTATTATTGATGGAAAGAGCTACGACAATAATGTCAAGTCCAGGATCGATGATTTTATCAATTACGCCACCAACTTGGCCAAGTATTATCGCTCCAGCCACATTATGGTGCCCATGGGCGATGACTTTCAGTATGAAAATGCCTACATGAACTACAGAAATATGGATAAACTTATCAAGTCAGTAGAAGAGTTTATTATATTTCCTTATCATATTAATTATTCATTTATTATCACTATAATTATCTATATAACATTCCTCTAATAGGTTTATTATATTTCATTATCATATTAATTATACATTTATTAGTATTATAATTATTTATATAACATTCCTCTAATAGGTATGTCAACGAACGCCAAGCAACTGGCTCCAAGTTTAATATCTTTTACTCAACGGCTGGCTGTTATTTAAATTCCCTACACAAAAGCCTTCAAAGTTGGCCAAATAAAACGCAGGACTTCCTTCCCCATTCCCATGAGGCGAAGAGCTTCTGGACTGGCTTTTTCACCTCTCGTCCCACCCAGAAAAGATTCGAGCGCGATGGCAATCACATGTTGCAAGTGGCCAAGCAACTGAGTGTCCTGGCTAATCTCAGCAGTGAGCAGCAGACCAAGGACTTGGAATACCTGCGTCAGATCATGGGAGTGATGCAGCATCATGACGCCATCACGGGAACTGAGAAACAGGAAGTTTCCAATGATTACGATCGACTTCTATACGATGCCATCTTGGGTGGATCAAACACAGCCCGCGATGGTCTTCGAGTTCTCACCAACCAGCCAAATGGAGAGTTTGAAAGCTGTCTGAGACTGAACATTAGCGAGTGTGCCTTCACCAAGGACAGCGCCGATAATGTTGTAGTCACCCTCTATAATCCTTTGGCCCACACTTCCACGCAATATGTGCGAGTTCCAGTGAAAAATGAAAACTACGAGGTGACCAATGAGAAGGGGCAAGTTGTGGCTTCTGAGGTGGTTCCAGTGCCCTGGCAGGTTCTGGCTTTGGAGCACCGTAGCAACGACACTCAGCATGAGTTGGTCTTCAAGGCTTCCGTTAACAAAATTGGCAGCTTCTACATTAAAAAGGTTGAAAAGGAGCAGAGTCCATCTATGGATATTCCCAACCGCTTTAAGAAGGTTCACTTGTTAAAGAGCGGTGCTGAAGCCCATGATGATGGGGAAACAATTGTCCAAACTTCGGTTAGTTTAAAGTGGAATATTTAAGGTAATTTTAAGTTAATTTTTAATTTTATTTCGAATCAGCTTATCAAACTGGTGATTGATAACAACACAGGACGCTTGAAGACCGTTGAGATGAATGGTGTTTCCGAAAGCATTGACCAGACTTTTGGAATGTATAAAACTGCCCGATCTTGCCATTACATTTTCCGCCAGGATGCAGATTTGGAACTTCTGGAAGATGTTGTCGAGTTTTCCGTTTATGATGGAGTTTTGGTTAAGGAAATCCATCAGAACTTCAACGAGTTTGTGTCCCAGGTGATTCGCATTTATGAGGGCGTAAATCGGGTTGAGTTCGAGTGGCTGGTGGGTCCCATTCCCATAGATGATGACCTGGGCAAGGAGATAGTCACTGTCTTCAAGAGTGGAATCTCCAATGATGGCATCTTCTACACCGACTCTAATGGCCGTGAAATGATTAGGCGCGAGAAGGACAAGCGGGAGGATTTTAGCCCCGATCTGAGTGAGCAGCCGGTGAGCGGAAACATTTATCCGGTGACCTCGCGGTTTGCTATGCAGGATAGTAGCCGGCGATTGGTCCTGCTCAATGATCGGTCTCAGGGTGGAACCAGCTTGGAGAACGGACGCGTAGAAATGATGCTGCATCGTCGTCATATTTTTGCCGATGGCTCTGGTGCTGCCGAAGCCATTAACGAACAGCAGTTTGGCAAGGGTCTTATTGCGAGGGGAAAACTTTTCCTCTCCCTCAGCGCTGTCGAGGAAGGAGCCACGGCCGCCGAGCGTGTGGCCGAGAAGGAAATTCATCTGCCGTTTTGGAAATTCTTTAGCAAGGCCAGCGAAAACCTAAGGGAAGTGTCCCAGAAGCTGCCCGACTTCAATGACTTTCCCGAATCGGTTCATCTGCTCACCCTGGAACCCTACTCCGCTGATGAAATTCTGCTGCGTGTGGAGAACTTCTTGGACCAGACAGAGGTAGGCACGGTTAGCTTCAACATTCGCCAGATCTTTGATAGCCTGGGCGGTCTGGAAATCAGGGAAACTACTTTGGACGGCAACCTTCCCCTGAGCGATATGAAGCGCCTGAAGTTCCCCCACGATGGCGCAGGACCCATTTCCTCAACTCCGGAGTACTTCACAAGTTTGCACAAACCCTTGGCAGCTGACAAGTCCCAGGAAGCAGCAGAGTTTAGTGTCACTTTGAATCCTATGCAGATACGCACTTTTATCATTAAGAAGGAGTTTGTATAATTTAGAACTGGCCAATAAAGAAAGCGAAGTCAGAAAGTAATTGAGTAATTATACAAAAAGGTTTTGAAAATGATTTAATTCCTTAAAGATCTTTTAACGACAGTCCTGTTATGATATTTACAAATTTTATATTTTGGGAATAACTCTGACACCCTTTGCCTGGAGGGACCTGCTTAAATTTATAAAAGAATTAATACTATTTTAGATTTCTCATAAAATTTCTCATATGTGAAAACAGTTTCAATTGTACAACGAACCGCAAAGATAATTACAAGTTGAAAATGTCGATTCGAGATTATCAGTATCAGTCGCTCCGCAGGCTTTTCATATTTAGCGCTTACAATGCAGATACATTTACTGCAGTGGCTTCGGCTTCGGCTTCCACCCTCATAGACAGCAACAACACCTCAAATCCCTGGGCCTGAGTCGACATAAGTCCTTTGGTTATTTGGTGAACCCGTGGCTTCCACTTCCCCCGTCATTTTGCATTCTGTTGTGAGCTTTCGGCGCAGCAAGGCTTTGCCAGGCGGATATCTATATATATATATATATATATATATATCTACTAGATATATACGTACTATATATATAGGAATGATATCTGTGTGCTCTAATGCTGCTAATGTCTGGCACTCGAAAAAAGATTTGCGCCCAATACCCCGTATCCGTGCCCCTGCCCACTAAATACTTTTGTGCCAACACCACATTCGCCAGGAGGAGGACTGTCCTGGGTCCTGGGCTCGGTCCTGGGCTTTTATTATTAAGTTCGCCACGGGAGACTTTAATCTTCGGTTCAGTCCTCCTGGTTGGGACAGCCGGCTCGCACCGCTCTACTTCATTTCACTTCGCTGCGATGCAAAACAATGAACTCCTGAAATTCATGCCATATGTGTGTGTGAGTCCTGCCTCCTGTATCCCCAGTCCTGTGTCCTGGGAGATGGGAAAAATTATTTAATATTACCCGTCTTAGCCGATGAGGCAAGGCAAGTTGAGGCGTTGTTTGGTCTTAATCCTGGACGAGCATTAGACATGGAATTTAATTTAGTTTTAGCTGCAGCTTGGAAAAACACAGGGAGAAAATTGAATAGGAAAATCATTTAACTATAGAAAATGTTCAATTAATAAAATTCAATTTAAATTTGGATTGATTTATCGAAATCCATTTCCATTCCTTTACCTTGAAAAATCCAAACCCAAGTAAAATTTCACACAAATCTTGCCTAAAGTAATAGTTTATAAGGGGACCCCTTAATTTTCTCTCTGTGCATAACAGGCTGGTCTGGCATATGTGTGCCAAGTGCCCCATGCTGGCTGTCAAACTGTGCTTTGCCGACTTTCGGTCGAGTTGGCGCTTTTAATTCAAATGAAACCCATCCTAGAGAACGCTGCCTGTTTACTCGCTGAGCCAGAGGCAGATAATCCAACTTTGATTAAGTAATTTCGACGTCGTGGTAGCGTAATAAGTTGGGTGTTCAAATCCAAGACTCAGTCGTTTATTCCCATGTGTGTGTGGGCGTGATGCAGCCATACAAAACAAAGGGACTCAAACGAAAAAAAAAGAAGGAAATAAGGGAAAAGAATTTGGTAAAGGCAGCATAATGATTAGCACAATGCCTTCTACCACACTGCAGTTTATTCCTGCTGAGTTCATTTGTTTGTTTTGAGATTTTTCGGGTCATATGATAGCCGTCGTTATGTACAATTACCATAATAACGATATAAGCACTCAGTCGTGCAGAGTTCACACATTTTAATTGACATTTTATTGGCATTCGATTGTTTGATGCGTTTGATAAGTTGAAAAAATAATTTCATCAGCTGGAGGTGGACAAAGAAATTTCAAAAAAAGGATAAAGAAAATACGATGCCAAAGTTCAATCGAAATTTTTTAACCTGGTCTAAAAAAACCAGGGCCAGAATTGGAAATATAAAAAAACAGAAAAAACCCCAACAAAACAATGGGCAAATGGCAAACTAAGCGGCTAAACAAATATCGTCATCGGGCATAAATCCTCTCACTAAAGCGCTCACTCGACAACTCAATAATACGAGCATATAGCGACGCAAAAAGAACGATCCAAAGTGTGCTTTTTGGCACTTCAAATACAGGAAACTGCAGCCGGCTGCTGGCTGCTGGCTTATAGACAATCGACTGTCTGGCCCCCCGGAACCTAAGCTCTCAGTGGGTAAACTGTGGGCAAGTTGGCGGTTGTGTGTGTCATTTTAATCAACGGCAACATGGAGCGGATTATCCGACAGCTAAACAACACCCGATGCCAATGAATGGAGGAGCGTTTCGCTTTGACAATTGCCACTACGATGCTAAACGCTCCTCGCCTCGGATTTTTATATTTGCAACCCTTGTACATTGAGGCAAATATAGACAATTTATAAAGAAATATTATTTGCAGATATAGTTTGTATGTATGTGAAGCCATTTATTGCATAGATTTTTCTTTTGGTAACATCAAACTATTTCCAAAGGTATAAGTCCTTTATCTTTAGAGGTTTGTATACCTAAATTTGTGCATTTAAATTTCAAAAGTAATACTTTGCTACGTAATAATTTTTAATACATTTTATTTAAAATTCTATTTAAAATTTTATACGGTAAATCATTTATTTAAACCACTGTGCTCTCGACAACAATTAAATGCCAGGCCTACTTAGGGTCTTTTAAACGCTACAAACAAGCTGAATATAGGAGTAAAGTCACTGAGAAAAATATATGTTTATAATTATACATTAAAGCATGGAAATTTGTATATTTAATTGAAAATCTTCTTCACTAAAAAATGTTTACAAAATACTGAAAACTCGCTGTTTCTTTCTACTCATTAAAGTTAAGTAAACTATATTAAAGGCAAGCTATAAAAAGTATTTAAAATATAAAGAAACCCATTTAGAACCAAAATTAATATTTTATTTTCATTTAAATATATTAAGAAAACAATTTTCAAATTCTGAATTAAAATTAAATCTATGAAGACTATATTAGCAATGCCTATAAATTTATGAAATTGTATCTTAAATTTGGTAAATATTTTAGATAGTTTGATAGATTTATTTTCTTCAGTTTATCACATTTCCCTCAGTGTGTTCCTTGTCTATATATATATTTTTTTTTAAGGATTTAAAATTTATTGAACCGCAACAAATGTCATTGATGTCACCATCAACAGCATCCATCTGCCGCTGCTGTAAATGACGATCAACATAGCAATCATGAGCATGCGACATCGACAAGCGTATCCGAATCTTTTTATTAGCAACAAGTTTTTAATATCGCAGCAGGAGCTCATATCCATGGAGGAACAGAGTACCATAAAAATGCCTCGAACTTTTAACAATAGCGTCCTAGTCTATCTATATCCTGCCTTCGTCCTAGCACCCGTCCCGTCGCCCTGCTACGGATCCCCTTCAAAGATGAGCATCCCTCAGCGAGTGCCGATTTTATAAGAATTTAATATGCGCCACGTATTTGATGTTGAGGATGTGTTTCGGTTTATACGGATTCGTCCTTTATTTTCCTGCGCAGTTTTCTTGTATCATTCATACTTGGGTTGGGTGGAAAAATGAACAGATTGGCCAGGGAAATATTTATAAATTAAATTAAATATAAATTAAATTTAAATTTAGGGAAAAGTGATTAAAGACCTTTTTTTCAATATAAATATTCCTTTTATTTAACTCAATTTTATAATTATTATTAATAAGCTTTAGATTCTTCCCTTCTTAGAGATTAAATACAATTTTTACCTATGCAGATACTTTTCCATGTGAAAAGTATGAATGATGTATAGCAGCTGTCCCGTCTAATCCCTCGGCAATGTCGCCAGTTTCTTCATTACATCATAACGATTATGAAATAAATACTTCCGTTTCTTTGAGTCGTCGCCTTTGGTGTGAGGAGCCTTTCTCGCTCGCTCTCATCTGCCTCAACACTCGGCGATTTTCCATAGAAGAGAAATAAATCAACTGCATGTCCTGTTCCTGGCGATTGCCAGGACTCTCATTCATTCGCCCTCTCTACCCCCCGAGTGCCGTGTATTTATTGTTGCGTTTTTAAGTTTGGAATTTTTAATTTATGGCGCATCCTTCATTGTTAAAAGTTATAATTCTTGCATCTTTGGAGACCTGAAACCGAGACTGAGACCGAGAACACGGGCCTGCTTAAGGAATAAAATATATTTGCCGGCGAGTCCTGAAAATTATGATGTATGTGCAATAAATAATCCGAAATAAATAAATTATCACCAAAGGTTATTTATTTTTTGTTGCTCGGAGCGGGCCGACCCGAGTGGCGCGCCTAATGGATGCCGGTTTTCTTTCGGTCCAGGATGGGAATCCTTTTTTCCATTCGGATTCCTACGTTCTCAATGATTTGTTGGCGACCCTGTCGGTGCAGGAGAGTGTTTTCCTGGCGGTTTTACACATTTACAAGGGTGCTAATGTTAGTTTTGTGCACTTTTTCTCCGCTCAACTGTGAGGTCCTATTCCTTTGGCAATCCTTTGGTTGGGCCATAAATCAAGGCTTGATTTGGCGCCTCGCATGTGTCCGGGCATGTCCTTTGTCTATTTGCCCAGCACACGGCATCCTTTTGTTTTAATGTGCCAAATGTACTCGTCCTTGCCGTTGACTCTCCTGCCAACTTCCGTTTTCCTAGGATTCATTTTTTTTTTTTCATAGCTCTTTTTGTTTTAGCACGAGGTTAACCCGTTTAACCCTTGGCAAGCGACTGCTCCTCGTTGGTTAACCACGGACAACGCTAGATGACATTTTCCAGGACATATTGCCACGACACTGAGGTCAACCTTTTTCATGTTCATTGGCTGTGTGCGAAATATTTTTGCACTTTTGATCATGGAAATTGTTATGGCTCCTATCCTGTCCTCTTAAGTGACCGAAAAAGGAACTCATTTAATTTTTTACTTATAAAAGAATGAGTTTGTTGCAAGGGATTAAATTTATTATATTTAATTGTTTGAATTTATAATTTTCCTTAAAATATTAACTTAATGAAAGCAGTCTCAATAAAATAAGATTTTCTTTTTCTAATCAATAAAGTTTCGACCTAAAGAAGTTCTAAGGAAAGATGTTAAGATCCAGCGCATGGGCTTGACCTCGTAGGGCTACTCTAGGGCTGCTTCAGGGGTCAGAGGTCAGGGGCTGAAGGCGCGGGAATGTAGAGGTCCCGCGGGCAGGGGCAGCAGCGGCATTTTGCCGTAACTGTCTTTGTCGCAATGTCGTAAATAAAGTCGGGGCAGGCATCCTCGCTGAACATTGGAATTTATGCGCGTTGATTTATTTGCTGTTAGCGATTTATTGCTGCCGCAGCCGCATCCCATCGACCAGGACGAAGGACGACGAGGGAGCAATGCGGCTGAGAGAGAGAGAGAGAGAGAGAAGAGCAATCGGTGACATGACTGCGGACGTCGCACAGGAGCAGGACAGGACACACGTATTGGGCATGTCCTGGTTGCTTCTCGGATCCCGTGCGCCGCTCGTTATTAAGTTTTTAATTTATGGCCATGTGAATGCAACGGCAAGCGGATCCCAAAAAAAAAGGAAAAGGATCTTCGCCAGCTCCCGTTGTTTTTCATATTTTATTTTCGTCATATTTTGCAAAAATTATATTTTAATTGAGCGTTCGCCGCTGCGCCCGTCCGCCCCATCAGTCTCCCTGCATACCCCCTCTAATCCCCAGCGGCTGTCAAATAAACGCCCAGCGTTGACGGTTTGCCACTGACAGCCACATCAGCGGCCACAAAAATATTGAAATTATTATGACTTTGTCTTCGCCAGATACTGGTCTTATTCTGGAAATAAGAAATTGACTCGAATGGAAAATGCTCCTTGGAGTTTAATATATTTGAGAACCTTAAATGAATTGTAAATACAAAATTCTTGGCATTTATTTTTTAATTTAAGTTTATTGAGTATAATATCCTATAAAATTCGAAATGTTATTTACTATTTAAATATTATTAAAATAAATAGTTGATATTTATGTATATTTCTATAGAAAACCTATTCCAATACACTTTATCTGTGCCATATTTTCCAAATATTTTTAAAATAGCAGAAAATCTAATATTATTTTCTTCCTGGTATATAAATTATTTAGTTTTCCATGTTTGGTTCTTTCAAACCTGGAAAACTTTATCAATTTTATAGAATTTCCTCACATAGTTATAGGTATCAAACCAGTAATTTTTATCTTCAATATTAAGAAGATTTTCCCTGAAGCCTAAAACAACCTGCCCCTGTGGCTTACCCTGTATAAATATATTAAATTCTGGATGCTATCCGGGAAGGACGAAGTGTCAGGAAGTGTGGCCGGGGGCGGTGTCGGCATCCGTCGGCGTCCAAATGCGGCGACCGCAGACACACGCAAAAATTCTAATTTCTCCACTCAGTGGAGAACCCAAAAACGGCAAAGCACAAAAATAATATCAAAAAAAAAAAAACGAAAAACCAACAAAAAGGGGGGGAAAAAGGAAAAATACCAGAAATATTTTTCTAAGCATGCGTCGGCGACCCGTCACCGTCATCATCATCGTCCTCATCATCCTTGGTTAGCCCAGGGCTTCAAAATGAAATTAAATTTGATGTGCCCTGGTGCTTGGGTTTGTTTAGTTCCGTATACCTTTTCCTCCCTTTACCTCCCCCCTTTTCCACCCCCTCTTCCAGTTCTGCCCAGTCCGGACTCCGGTCTCCAGTCTCCGGACTCTTCCGAAGCACCCCGGGCAACTCTGGAATCGCATTAAGCAAACATTTAAATTTAATTTCGCATGTAATGAGGCATTTGTTTGTTTATTTTATTTCACTTGGCTTTGCGGCACTCCCCTCCCACTACCACTGAAAATCGTTGTGAGTTTTTTGAGTAAGGTATTTTTGGGGTTTTCCTGATGATTTGATTGCTTAATATTTTTCAAAGAATTAACAGCAGCTCAGAGTTTGGCATGGCTTCCTTGCTACAATTTTTTCATACTTGAATTCAACTTTTTGATATTGAACAAAGAAGCAACTTGAAAAGTAAAAGAAACTAATGTCGGCTTCCGTATTTTTTGGCGCAAGTGTTTAATTACAGTTAGCACAAACATGAAAACCCATTAGACCATGGCTCATTAAATCAAAAATAGCCTGCTCCATTTTGGCTAATGGACATCCCCCGGGCGCACAGTAAACATCTTGGAAGTTGAACGTCAAATAAATTTCAGATTTCACCTTGTCTTATACACTTTTGCATACTCTATAAATTAGATTTTCTTTATTAAAATTCTTGTTTATTAAATCTAGAATAACAACTTCGGTGAAGTTATTTCTAAGCGAATAATATAGTTTTTTAATGTTTATTTCCAGGTGTAAACCTTAATTTGGAGGTTTTCTATTTACACTGAAATATTTAATAAAATATAATAATATTTACAACGAAATTAGATATAGTAAACTCTTTATTTAAAGAATAAAGATACAATATAAAATATATTAGAATACAAAGTGTATTTAATATCCTATATTTCACCTGCATATACCTCTTGTTTTTTATATTTTTCCCTCCTGGTCTGCTGACTGGTTGCCTGCTTCCTTGTCGGCCACTTTAGCCAAATGGTGGAAACAAGCCCGAAGAGAGACTGAAATTTTCAAATTGGAAATAGCACACAATTTCCCTAATTGGCGCGGGAGGATGGCATACAACGTCCGTGCAAGAACAGCAACAACCTGAGCGGCTTATTATAATCGCGAAAAATGCTGATAATAATGATGACGATGATGAGCACCTGCCGCGTTTAATTATTATGTCTCTAATGCATCCCGCCCCAAACAACAAGCCACCACCATACCCACCCACAAGCACACCTCGGTGTGTAGCCTCGCACCTACATGCAATTTCACACATGTGAGGAAAAACACAAAGCAGGCGTCGCATTTCCATAATGGCTGCGAAAAAATACATCTACTGGGCATACATATATATACTATACATCATAATGCCGGCTACCTTGGCGGGTCTGGAATGGGATGTACGGGGGCAAACAATATTTTTAATATGCAAACACGGAATGAGGAAAGGAAAGATGCTGCTGCCGGCTTATCAAAAAAGTGTTGCAAAATTAGCCGAGCCAAGAGCTGAGTGAGTGCAATGTTTAAAAAGCTGGAAATTCTTAGGTAGGAAGGTGTGGGGATAACTTGGCTAATATTCAGATTGCAAATGGATGGAACAGTATAAAAATGGAAGACACATTACGGGGTTAGCTACAATATATTTAATAAAATAAATATATATTTCATAAAATAACCAATATCTTTTCATAAAAAAATTTGTAAAAACTCATTGAAAATCTTATTTATTTTGTATACAATAAAGTGGAAATATTTAATATAATAGTATTAATTAAAGCATTAATTTATCAAATATTTATATGAATTATCATTCCTGAAACTCCAAAATGCATATCAAAACAACTCATTAAAATTTAAAAAATATCAGAAATAATCAGAAATATACATTTATTTACTAAAAAAATATTGTTTTCAATCCTTATTAAATCTTAAATGAGAACAACCTTCTTCAATACCTCCAATCTTCAGCTCAACTCTCGAATTCCTGTTAATTTAGCAGTACCAGAAAGCCGACATCATTTATTTCAATCATTTATCAAAATGTTCAGGCTGAAAAAAGAAACTGAAAAATCTCCGATTTCAGGCTTTCAACACCGAACCGCTAATGAGCCAAGTTCAGTTCTCGTGACCGTTGTTATTCCGCGGAACTCAATGAGTCAAAACGTATCTTGGCGGATGGCGGCCAGACAAGTTGACAGGCCCTGCCCCAAAGTGTGGGCGAGACAGGAAAGAGGGAAAAGCCAACCAAAGGGGGGAGAAAACGAGGAGAAGTTAAGTGCGCAGATTCATTAATTTACATTAAAATGTAATTAGCGGTCAAATAAGTGGCAGGAAAATACAGAAACCGCAAAAATATGCGAGCTGCCAAAAGAGAAGGGAAGAATACATAAAAAAAACTCAGGCCTTCCGCCACAGAAACCAATTGAAATGCAATTTAAAATTATTTATTATATTGTTTTATAGGTCTTTAAAGAGTACTCATATTTGTAGACGTGATACAAAAATTATGAAATCAAATAAATAAAAAACGAGGCCTCCAATTACAAGGTCTCATTAGAAGAACTCTTGCTAAATACCCATTAAAATAGTTTAACATACAACTTGGGTGCATTCTTAAACCAAACAATGAATCTTTCCCCTGCAAATGCCAACGTTAGTAATTTTTTATAATTTTTAACAAGGAAACGGTGTGGGAATTTCAAATCCTAAACAAAATACTCTACAGAATATACATATATTTTTTTCATTCAAAAATTACCAATTTTACACTTGTAAAGAAGCAAATTTCTTAAAAATCAAGTAATCTAATAATGCAACCCAATTCTGAAAGCAAGCCTTGCATTAAATATATATTTTTTATAGTAGTAAAAGATTTTTAGATTTTTAAGATAATTTATAATTATTTTCTTTAACTAAATTTAACGACATTTCATTTAATTTATAGTGAACCATTTTGCTCCCCCAAAATGCTGTAAGGGTATTGAAAAGGAAATTTTGCGCTTGTTAGCTATTTCCGCTAAGAAAATGGCTGACTTGTTAAGTACGAACAAGGCGCCATTTTTTTGTGCGTTATAATATATTTTTTTTCTTAGCTTGTTAACAAATTTTATGCATTTCTTAACTTTTGGAGGCGAGTTAACGAGTCCCGGGCCTTGGAATCCAACTCGCTTATTATTATTTGCGGCGATTCTTTGGAGCTTTGCTTGGAATCCTCTGGAGGGGAACGCATGCAGATGGCAGGGGAGGGTTTGGGCGCCTGCATTGTGGTTATCATACTTTAACAAGTTTTCAAAGAGCATGAAATTTTCCTTTGGTCGTGTCCTGGTCCAAGCTCAAAATGCAGCTTGGGCGCAAAAATGTAGAATGCAAACTGCTGAAAATGCTGCGTGCAGCTAACTTTTTATCGTGGCGGCTTGGCTAAGAAAAAAAAAAAAGAAAACAAGAAAATCTCATGCAAAATATTGCATTAAAAACGACCCAGGAAAGCCACCATAATGGGAAGAATGATGATCGGGAAGCTGCTTTTCCAGTTTTCCCAGCACTGCAGGTGTATTGTCCGAGTGCGGTCGCATTTTGTTAATTTCTCAGACCTGCTTGGGGCTGCAAAGAAAGGCCCAAGGAAGTCGTTGTTGTTGTGGGTGCTCTGGCTGGTGTACAAAGCGAAAATGAATTCATAATTAGATGACACCATCCGTGCGTAAATAATAATTTTTGCCCGTTTTTCCTTATGCAACCTCGACTGGCTCAGCTCCTTCCCCTTCCCCTCTGCTAGTTAGTTAAAACGCGCGAATGAGTTTTCTTGAGTTCTCCCTCTACTTTTCCATTGTCAGCAGAAAATTTTGCTTCTGCTCAAGTTTTATATATACATATATATATATGTATATGTATATTTAGCCAGGCAACGGACTCTTTGGGCTGAGGTTCAGCAAGTTTTTATCCAATCGCTGCTCCGGTTTACCCTGTAATTTTGTACCTTAAGCGGGGTATATAGCTAGAAAAAAATCGATCTTAAATTTATTGGGGAAATGAATATATGTAATCTAAAGAAATTAGGAAGATTTAATTAAAACTACTTCAAAACATTTAAATATAATCTCTAGATCAGTTTTTGGAGCCTTTTGCCCTCTAGCATCCTAACATTATGTTAAATTTCTGTTATGTTAAAGGCATTACTACAATGTTAAGAAATTTAAGGGAAATATATTCTGAAATTGATACAATATCAATTTGATCTTTATTGTAAGATATCGATATTCTTTTGTAAGTATATTTAATATTTTAAAATTTTAGTAAATGGATGTTACTTTAATCTAACTCTGCCGCTTTTTACTGATTTAAATTGTAAACTGGATTTCATTTATTAATTTTCTTATACTTTGCTCTTGGTTTTTTTTTCCGCCTTTTATATATTTTAAGTTAATTTTTTGATGATGTAATCAGCTTCTTAGGGAACTCATAATTCTCCACCAGAGAGACTGCAGCTCCACTTTGCGCTGTTGGCCAAGTTACCTACGCCATTGGTATCATCTCGCCGGCATCTTCTGCTGCTAGTTTGGCAGTTCAGTTGACTTCAGTTCAGGGCTGCTCAGCCACGTCTCATCTCGGTTCTGGCCAAGTCGAAGCCCAGCTCTATTTTGCTCCGCTCGGCTCTGTTCTGTTCAGTTTCTCTGCTGTTTGTTTCTTTATCGCGCTTTTGCCAAGTGGCAAAGTTTTCTCGTTATAAGTTTTGTAGCCTTTGTGTCTCCCGCGCAGCTCCCAGCGCGATGCAAGGAAACTTTCGATATTCCTTCAAAAGTTTATGGCCAAGCGTCGAACGAGTCGCGAATCGCCAAAAAAAAGGACACACACACACACAGAAAAATTATGGAGGACGCCAGGATTCGCCGGCAACACGTTTCCCTATTTTCCAACCCCAATTGAGAGTTGGCAAACAAAAAAATTATATTATTTTATTGTTGTTTGGCTGGCGCATAACTTTGTGCCAAACACTTCGTTCACTGTGGGACTCTCGCATTATCCCAAACGAAAGTTTTTCTCTTCGTTTTTTTTTCTCTAGGAAATGGAAGACTTCTGTTCTGTGGTTCGCCTATAACTTTTGGCTCCATTTGCCGCCGTATTTCGAAGTCGGGCGAAGTCAAAGCCAGACCCTGGCCAGATAAGGAAAACTATTTCCATATTCACATGCAACTGGCAAGTGCACTTTAAATTCTTGCAAATGAGTAGCTCGGCTCAATGCGGTTGAACAAATTTACCATTCGCATTTTGATTGCCAAAAGTTTTTTTGCCTTTGTACTGAGAGTGCATGAATAATATATTCATATCACACTTTAAAAACATTTCCATAGAAAGTTTGGTAATTGATAAAAAAGCTAAGGATATAGAGGAAATCCCTAAGGTTGTTTATGTGACTAATTAACACATTTGCGTTTATTTAATTTGTTTATTTTCAAGATCTTTCAGACTACGAAGCTAAAAATCAGAGGTCGAAAAAAGCGAATCTCTAGCGATAAGCGATGAATCAGCAGGGGATTATCTCGGATTAGGTGGAAATAAATTGAAAAAAAAAATATAATCTAATATAAATACGAACTTTTAAAAGTTGACTTACAGAAAATAATAATATAAAAATTAACCAAATTAACCACCTCCATTGGTGGCCTTAATGGATCTTCCTGCCGCTGACCAAAAAGCGGATGCAGTGCCTCAGGCAACTGCTGATTCCTACCATATGTATCCTCCATATGTTGATAAATTTAAATTAAAATGGAATTTTTGTCATGCGTCCAGCAATTAATATGCAATGAGCGATAAATAATAATAATTAACAACATATTATGGACAGGAGTGGGACTGAGTGTGCTGGTGTGGTGGGGCCAGTGGGTTAGATTTATGCAGGAACTAATTTTCAAGGTCATTAGAATACCCACCGAATGGAGAGCCACTGACACTGAGCATCCCATTGTTTGGGCTAATGTTTATTGATAATCACAGACAATGGACTAGCCCAGTGTCATTGTTGTTGCTATTATTGTTCGAGCGTAACCCATAAATACTCCAGGGGCAGTCAAAACAATTGCCGGGGGAGGGCTGGGCTTCTGTTCTGGGTTCGCCACCGGGCGGCGGCGGCGGCGGCTCTGGCTGAGACAATGAGCAAGGCAAATCAACGCAATCGATAGGCACTTTGATTTGGGGGACACCAACGCTGCCACTCCCTTGGCCCACTGTCACGCCCACTAGGAGGCGATGGCGCCGTCGCCAGTATGGACAACTATTGTCCTTTTTGGGCCGGCATGCAGCAAATGGCACAACTTCCGCTCTCGCTTGACTGCTGCAAAATTCACGGAAATTATCAATAAATATGCGAGGCCCGAGACCCGTGAAATGAATGAAACTGGCAAATTTTTCGCCATATCTCCGCTGCTGGCTGAACTGATTTTTATGCAGCACGGCACACGATCCAATGTCCTGTGTCCGAGCTGTCCAGATTTGTGCGCCCCCCAATAGCGGAAGCATCATTATCATAAATTATCATTTTGTAGGAATTGCATCCGCTGCCAGCCAGAAAAACCGAGCAATAACAACAGAAATGACGACAATTTCAATTGCCGGCCGCCCTTCCTTCGTGTTGGAAAACCCAACTCCCACATTATTTCCCCCTCTCCCCCTTCTGCTGTGCGGTCCGAATTGGCAAATACTTTTCTAGTTTAATTTATGGCTGACCAATGCCACCCAGGGACCATCAGTCGCATTTATTTCTGGCAAATCTGTTTCATGTTTCATGTTCAATGAGTATTTAAGGGTTTTATGAAACATAAACTTAAAGGGACATTTCTGGGAAAATAAGTAAATACAACATGGAAACACAAAAGACTGTTTTTGGACATGCCAAGAGATTTTCTAGATTGTTTTTAAGAGCTTTATTAAAGAAACTATATTTAACAAAATTGATTTTAAATGAAAGAACGAATTAATATTTAATAATTAATATATCAACAAATTTTTAAAGTAAAACAATAGCAACCATTGATCATAATTAAATAAATCAAATATTCAAACATATATTATATGTTATATATTTATTTTCTTGGATTTTAATGGCATACACAAATTATGCAAAAGCTGACCAACGCTCACAGATATAGTAGTTCTCTTGCGAACAGATTATGTCATTCATATAGTGATTATAATCTCTGCGCAACTCCACACAATTTTCAGTACCCTTATCAGAGGTGAGTTGATTGGGCTCACGGGCTTCCCACTTGAGGAAGGGTGCCTTCTGGTCAGAAGTCCCGGACACATAAACTCCCTTTTGCTGAATGTCATTGACGTCCACCCAATAGTTCTTGTCGGACTCCAAATGATGTCTTATAGCATCCCATTCCTTTTCGTTTTGAAGGCTTGCCAATTGGGCATTCTGCCTAAAACAGTTATTCAAAGCCTCTTCCCAACTTAGCGGATTTTTCTGCTCAATTAAATAATATTTTTCACCGATCTTTTTGTAAGGTTGACGAGCGCTTAGCAGGAGCTCATTATCATTATCATCAATTTGCGTATTCACTTGTCTTTCAATAGCAGAGAACTTCTCTTCCAGAATGCCATAATCTGTGGATAATGTCGACAGGTGTTCTTCCAAATCCTTCTCCCATTTTTTCTCAATTTTTTCAAGCCTTTCCATTAGCTTCAAATTGTTGGATGAATGACTCTCTATTGCCATTGCTTCATCCACTTTGTAGACATTTGATTCCAGCTGAATCGGCACTAGTTTCTCATCTTCTTGGTGAGTTCCAAACTGCGTTTCCATTTGGAGCAACCTGTGCTCAAGATTCTGGCTCTCCGAGAACTGGCGTTCTTCCAGTCTCACCAGTCGTCGTTCAATATCATAGAGCACCGGATTATCTTGCTATTAAGAAACATATATTATTTTTGTGTCCTTTATTTAACCCAATAAACTTACCAGTCCTCTGGCCAGGATTGCTTGCCACAGAGCCGAAAACAGGACGACTAGAAAATAACGCATTTTGTCTGATGTTTCACAAAATAAAGACTGTGCGACTGATGTTATTAGACAAGGTTTATATAGATTGTGAGCTTGAATTAATCTACTGAGAGTATATACTATATTCTAATGGCTTGTCGTCAGAAATAAAAGATTGTGTTCCCCGAAAGCTATCTCTTGTTTGTTTTATTGAATTAAAAACACGTTGATTTTTTTATTTGTCTGAATTTGCGGACCTTTACCCTCACACGCTGTGCAAATTGTTATCATACATATGAAATAATGGGGGAAATTTGTATATGATCAGTATTTGAGTGTCTAGAAGTACGTAATCAAAAATTTAATATACATAAGTCGTTATATGTGTGAAATTATTTGCTGAGCTGCTAATTAGCTAGCATTTAATAATATATTTATTGGGAATTTGCTTGGCATATTTTGAGAATATTATTCAAACGAAAAACAATTAAATTGAAGAGCTTGCAATATATTTGTAATATTTATAACCAACTAAAAGCGTTTACAAGTTGCCATCTGTTTTGTTTTTTGGACCAAATAAGAGTGCCTACAAGATGCCGATGAAGACTACTTAAAATTCTGAAACATGTCAAAAGCACTTGTTAAAATCAATATAAATTAGTAAACGATTTCTCCAGTTTTTGGATAAAATTAGTCGTATCAGTGATGGCATAGTCTTCGATTTCAGCTCGAGTCACGTTTAAGCCATGAGCCTTGAGACGTGATTGAGGCTGCTCAGGGTTAGACCCCAATCCGTAGATGAATCACATCTGTCCCATATAGATCTGGATATATGTATACGTGAATGCCAGCACGTCGAGATTGAATAAGGCGTTACCTTTTAACATATCGCATTCCTTGTATAATGAGTAATATCTAAAATACTTATAGAGAAAATAGAATTTCATTGACACTCCATTTTCGAACCTATTTAAACTTACCTCATTATACATACTTAAATTAAATTCTATGCATATATAGATGGTGCCACTGTACGAGGCTCTTTTCCGCCGAAATATTCTATGTTGGCTATAATGCAGACCGCGGTAACGCGACCGCCCACTAGAAGCATCATGTAACACATGTGCAGCACAAAGGCGACATGCATGGGATCATCCTTGAGCAGCAGGTCAAAGTTGTCGTAAGTAATCAGGATGTGACAGACCATTATGGTAAAGATACTAATCATAAAAATCAAAACTTCAATGTCCCGCAAGAAGAAAAATCTGCTGAAAATATCAACAGATCTTATGCAGTATACCAAGACGAATCCTATGCAGGCCGCGATGGCTATCTTGGTGGGATTTGCATATCCACCCCATATGAGCAGAAGCCAGCTGATGAGAAGGGCAATTCCAGACAGTAAAATGCCTGCGGCTATCAATGCAAGGGTGAAGATGAGATTCCATTGGGTCAGAAAGAGGGCTATGCCAATCGTTAATATTTCATAACAGATTAGAACGCATACAATGTTCCAAGGACGCCGGTACTTCAGTGTGTCGGACAGGTGGATGCTGGCGAGCATGATGAACCCGACAAAGAATAGGATCACCGTAAATATCAAAGGGTCTGTCGCATACAAGCACAAGATCATCCACTGGGGAATGGCAACCAGCACGAAGAGTACCCAAATCAGCAAAGTTACTAACACAAACTGTTTTCTTGTCCTGACATTGAGTGAGGGATCCATGGAACACGCAGCTGAATTTCACTATTGCTGGGAAGGCTCTCAATTCTCAAATCTCTGGCAATGACTAACAAGGTCCTTTTCTTCAGATACACTATAAATTTTTACCACATTTCCAAAATATACTAAATATCTAAAATTTTGATCGCCTTACAGAAAACACAAAATACTTTTTTAATTTTCTCTGACAAATGAGGCTGTGTTGATGGAAACTATCAAATCTGTTGGCCTCCTGCGACAAATTTTATGGCAACCGCAAAAGTGCCAACTCTGCCACATATCTTGAGAGCTTCCTTTTGAGTTCGTTTTAGGGGCGGAAACAAAAAAATAAAATCACACAGCCGAAGAAGCCACAAAAACGCTAAATAAATGACAAAAAAAATCTCGCATAAGCTGCAAGGACACTTGAGGCTCAGCAGCGGCCAAAAGTCCTTTGAAGTTGGATAAAAACCTGGAGTCCCCATGGCCGGGGCCAGTTTGTCTCCAAGGAAATACAAAAAAAAATAAGATCGCAGGCGAGAGGAAAGCGGAGTAAAATCAATCTGCGATAACCGATGGTAAGAATATGAGAGGCTTTATAATGCTATACAATAACAAAAATACGGCAAAGCAACATCCAGAGTCCAGCGAAAATACAGACAAACAGCTGAGGTCAACATAATAATAGAAAATAAATTTTTAAATAATAAACAAACTTGAAAGTAAAGTACGTTTATACTATATGCTCTTTTTTATATATTATAAACTCTTACATATTTTAAAATATGAATACAACTTAAAAGGATTTCCTTTAAAAAAATTTTTGTAACGGATTTAATTCTTTTCATTATTAATTTTATAAATTAAATAAATTGATATTTTTTTATCAAATTTACTACCTTTTTAACCTCATCTGTGCAGACATATATGAGCAGCATAATGAAATAAAAATAAAAGGAAATGTTTGGCTGGGAAATTGAATTGGAAAATGCCCGCCCACACACACACACACACTCGAATTGAATGGTGGAAAAAAAACCAATCAAATAAGAGTCAAACCGGACTTCACCTGTCGCTTATTTCGTTCTTAATTTTAATTGAAAATTTGTACAACGTCGTCATCGTCTCTCTTTGCCATTATAGTTGTTTGCCGAGCTTCTCGTCGTTTAATTACAAGCGATTAAAATCTGTGAAAATTTATTAAATTACATAAATCAGCACCGCTTCGTTCCCCTGCCTCTAGTTGGCTCTGCGGTCATTCCCCTGACAATTATAAATTATGCGTTCGTTGCCGGGGGGCCACCTCTCAGTCGTATCCACCCGAAAAGGGACGAAATGGCTTAACCACAAAATGTCACTTCACCCGCCTGCCTGCCAGGGGCTGACTGACAATAACCGCTTTTTTAACGTTCCTGATTATGTAATTATATGGGTTTGGGTCGGACACACAGACACACACACCCCCACCATTTTCATCCACCAAAAATTAAAGTATGCGGTTACCCCATCGCGAGGGTTAAGATTCTATATATCTGAGCAGATCTGATTGCAGTTACCGGGGCAACCTGTTTGAACTCATGTGACTCAGGCGACCACAAATCCATCTGCCCAATTAGAGGGTTTACACATCAATTGGTGGTTTACATTGCTTACAATTATTGTTTAATTTATTTTTTATTTATTGTTGCAATACGAGAAGAGGGGGTATTTTAGATTACTTTAACACAGTAAGGGTTTTGGGCTCAATTTATTTGTTCATTAATTATTCTGTCTAAAAATCATGACTTCAAGGAGTGAAACACCTCAGAAATTGATATTTTAATATTCAGAAATTTTTAATTATAATTTCATTTTGATTTTTAAATATCGAACAAAAATATGTTTAAAGAATAGGATACACAGTTTATTAATACATTTTTTTATAAATTAAATATAATTATCATATATTTTTAGCATTATAAATTCATAATGAATTATTTGAAAATAAAGACATAAATATAAGATTAAGATTAAGATTTTGTCATTATTTTATGATACTTTTAGTATAATTTTATTTGTTCTTTTTTATAACTTATATTATTTTTTTAATGTATAATATCTTATTACTATTTTTATTTCATCTAATTTTATTATAATAAATGTGAATATTATTAAGAATAATAGCATATTTATAATTATATTATCTTCCACACCTTCCTGTTTATTATTTAAAATATATGCCAAAATTTATAACAATTTTTAAATTCCTTACGACCAAAAAATATTACAAACTATATTCGATTTAGCATAAATTTATCTATAAATCCCACAATCATTGCTAACCATTCATCATGACAAATTACAATGCCCGGCCCATCCGAAAAAAATAAATAAAAAACACGCAAACAAATGATAGGTACAATAAAAAAAAACGTAGGAAAACGAAAAAAAGAAAAACCGACCACAGACAGCAGTTAAATGATGCTACTTAGCCGATAAGAACCCAGCGAAAAAATCCAGCTCCAGAGGCAGGACAACCCCAAGCAGTGCGTTATTTGTTTTCTGCGTTGTCCAAAACAATTTCCTTCCTTAATCACATGCTAACAGCATGGAGGGAGAGCCAAAAATTACATTTATCTGACCAAGGGACGAACAAATCAGGAAGATTCACAGGGAAAAATATTCAAGTATATATCTATAAGGGCACTAGGAAAAATTAAACTAGGAGTAATACATATATTATAAGTAATAAATGCATATAACATATATTTGAAGTTGCTCAACAAAAAAGTAAAACAAAATAAATGGTTTTATGAAGAAAATCTATAAAATGCTATTTATAAGTCCTCAAAAAAGGTAAAGCTTACATTTATAGACCCTCTTTTCTCGCCCTGTAAATATATGGAGTGCCCAGGGACAACGTTTCTAATTGTAAAAGATAAAAAAGCAAGGCGAACCAACTTTGGGCTGCTTGGTCGACATTTCTCGTTAGACCCCGGCAACAAAAACAAAATATATAAAAAAAAGAACGGTGAAGATAAATGACAGGCAACTTTTGGAGATGGGGCTGGCGTGGATTTAGGATCTGGCCAGGGAATAAGGCTGCGTGTGTGTGTGTGTGGGGAAAGACATTTGGCGGCAACTGTAGCATACTTTCGAGTGTCTCTGGTCTTTCAGGACATTCTATGTATGCCAACAGCTTGTCGAGTGCTTCTGGGGTTCGTTTTTTTTCGCTTTTTTTCGGTATTTGTGCTATCGATGTCGCCATAAGTTGTGCAAACCCCTTCAGATGTCGGCCGCCGGCTCAGCTCCCAGCTTCGGTCTCTCCCTTTCTCTCTGCTTGACCAAGTGCAAAATGTCAAGTTTTTTCCCTTTGATGTGCGATCGGATGACTGGGCCGGAGCCGGTATGTAAATTCGTTCAAATCCGTTCATTTTAATCGCAAAAACACCACTAACCTAGGACAAACAATAATCTCACTTCAAGCTGATTACTTTGTCTAATGCGAACTGCCGGGTTATCGGCAATCTGATCTGCTGCTCCATGAAATTAATTCAACTGTATTTTGTCAGTCATATGCCAGCATTTCGATTGATAATGGACAAATTAGTTCTAACTTGAAAATTGAATCTCATTTAAATGGGAATTTCTTAGATTAATTAAATGAGCTCTTAAAGTAATGAATTCAAAGTTCTATATACATATACATATATTCTGCTGCAGGTAAGCTTGGATAATTCGTTATAAGTAAGTCTATTAATGATGATTATCAATTGTGAGTGTCGCATTCCATTTATTCCAAACTGAGGGTCAAGACTCACAGCCATATCGAATCCCAACTGTGAATTTTCTCATGGCAAATTATCAAAGATTAACGATAATTAAATTTACCAACCCTCATCGATGGCAAATGGGTTTGAAAGCAAGAATCTAGGGTCACTGAGGTAATCTGTCACTGGCCTCCTTAAATCCAACTGCAAATTGAACAATAAAATAATTACACCACAAAATATCAAGCAAATGCGGGCATTACGGATATAGAAAACCTAAAATTTACCCAGAAATCAATCCTTATAATTATAATTATCACTGAACTTGACCTCTATTTGAATATGCTGGTATTTTACCTCTTATATGGCATGTAAATCAATTTCATTAAATATAATTTCCTTCTGATTCTCACATCCTTATTGTTCACAAGTTCAAGTCGAATTCCTTATGTTTTTTTTTGGGGTTCGATAGGGGAGGCAGCAGAGGAAAGGCAATTTTTATTGGATTTTATTTTTATTGTCCTACATAAATTTATTTATTTTATGACATTTCTGGTTATTTTTTGTTTGTTTTTTGGTTGTGGGCACATTGATATTTGACAGTTATTGTGGGTTCCGGAAACGCCCAGTTTTTCTGGTTCCTTTTTATGGTATGTGATTTTTTTTCGATTATTTGGTTTGTTTGTTTTTCTTGTAAGGGAATGTGGGCTAGAAATATTTTAAGAAAAATGCATTAATATAGTTGAAGGCATTATAAAATGTAATTAAATTAATTAATGTGAAATTAAGAAAGTTTAATATGTGAATTTATTGTTAATAAATATAGTAAGCTCAATATTTGTATTTTAATTTACTTTTTAGATATAAATAAATACAAATCAAAATATATTACCTTTCTACATTAATCTCCACCATTTAAAACTTAATTTTAAATAGGAAAAAGATTTGTCTAACTAATAAAACATTCCTAAAAACAAATTCAAGTTCCCAGTAGCAAGTATTTTTTGAATGGGCTTCAAAGACTCCTAAAATAATATAATCGTGGGTGGCTAATGAATTTTTCCCTTGCAGGACTTCTGGCTGATGAAGCTCGTCCAATGCTCCATGGGTCAAGGATATTAAATCTTGTACAACACCCTCATAAACAGCTTTCCCCACAGTCTCACTCGGTTGCCCAACCCCCAAGTCAGTCGTAAAAAATCAGGGAGCGCACGTGTCCACCTTTTTTTTTCGTCCTTTTATATGATTTTTTGGGCCGCTTGCATGTCCAGGGCGTCTAGATGCGTGAATAATTTTGTTGCAGGACCTTTGGTCACGCTGTGAATCAATCTTGCGGCCAACGGAAGTAAACAACAAACCCCCGAATATGGGAATTAATGGATGCAATTTTCGAATATTTTACGAGTAAACTTTTTAGCTTGAATATCCTTAAAGCCCGCCTGCCGCCTGACTCGAAACAAAATGGAGCAGCTCTCAACGTCCTGGCTTGTGTATTTTTTTCTGAGGGGGCTGAGAACTATTAGCGTTTAGTGCGCATGTTTAAGGACGAAATCCCCGCCAACAGGGAGTGGAGCAAACAGCAACACTTCAAAGTGGTTGCAAGCAACCCTGAGTTACTTTTTCTCCCCGTTTCGCTCCTGCCGTGGGTCCTTTTTTGCGCCATTTGTATTGGCATTTGGCAGCGCGTGCTCCAATAAGAACAAAAGGAATTCCCTCACTCTCAGCCAGCTTCCGCCAATTTTGTTTGTTTATATTTTTTTTGAGTTGGGTTTTTTTTGGAACTTCCCAGTCGGGTGGCAGACAGGGCCAAAGGTTATTGGAGTGGCCAGGCAAACGAGTGTCTCTCTGGGGTCCCACTGTAGAAGGAGGTTTAGCTTTTCATAACCCCAGACTTGCTTAATTATCCCATTTTCACAGTTTTCTTGCTGAGAAAATGCAAGTAAGAATATCACCTTTTTAAGCGATTTAAATTTTGATAAGATATTCTGTACATCTTCTTTCAATTTTAATTTTTAAATTGGTTTATTCTGAGATGCTTTTAAGTTAATTTTCAAGATTATTCTCTGATAATTTTAATACGAATTTGTATCCTACATTTCTGTGTAACATTCAGTGATATTATTTTAATTTATTGTACAGAAAATTATAAGAAATTTTTCTCAATACTTTGAAATCCTTTCAAGCTTATCATAACACTTGCACTTTTCTAGTTTATTACCAAACAAAAAACACAAATATTTATTTAGAAATAATTTTAAAACAAATATTTACTAGTACTTTCCTTGTAACTTTCTTAGGCATAGTTTAAATTTTTAATTTTTATTTATTTGAACATTTTAAAGATCGATTTATTGAATTGTATTTTATTCATAAATTAAAACAAAACCTGTCCATAGCTTTAATTGTGCCTATTTATTTAAATAATATATTTTATAAAGGTAATTAATGTAGAACTATATTTTCGTTATTAAAACCAGTTATTGAGGTTTATTTAAAAATTTTCCCAAACAAAATCCTGCAATCACATTTTTGCCTGCATGTGGTTATGGCAACAGTGATTCCCTTACCAATTTGCATTAACCACAAGAAAACACCCACGATACTGGCACCCTTGGGCGCGGAGTAGAAACCACAGCAACAACCTATCGCTGTCCTCATCATCAGGCATCATGAATGAATCTGTCATATTATTTCGGCAATGATGTCGAGGACAACAACAACAACCAGGAGGGTGATGTTGGCAGTCCTTCGTTTATAGCTTCAAAAAATCCCCCAGTGTCCAATATTTATCATGTCACATAATATTTTTCTGGCATTTGCACGTCACCTCCACTCCCCCTGAATAAGTCTGGGACGTTTTCTCCCACCCTTAAGTTTAGGATTAAGCAGCTGATGCGCACACACACACAGAGGCAGAAGCTGAAATCTCAACCCCTTCGCTGCTAACCAAACGATGTGGGCGGCGGGCAGAGAGTTGGGCTAAGAAGGAGGAGGAGGCAGCGGCGGCGGTTGGTTGCCAGCCATCAATTGCAGTCATCAACCACCGCCGTCAGGACGTCTGCCTGATATCATTGGGAAACTTCAACACTGTTTTACACTCAGAAAAGCAGGAGGAAAAGGTATTCTTTGAAATAATTATAAATCATTTGTATACAAGGAACGAATCCTCGAAAAACTTTTATTATCTTAAATTTGTATTGAAAATGAACTAAAATTCAATATTTTTTATTTTTTTCAGTGCATTTCAACCAAAGCCAAACATAGCCTTAACCCACACCATGGAATCGCTGCTCATTGAATTTTCTGCTGATTTCATTTCGACTTCTTTTGCTCCGCTGGGAACCAACTTAAGGGGGGTGGGAGGGCTGTGGGTGGTGTGAGGTATGACAGGAAGGTATGGGTGGTTGGGTTTGGGGTGGCTGATTGTTGTTGTCGCAGCTTCTGTTTTGCCTGTTAATATTTTTGGCAATTGTCGCCTTCCCCTTACTCCCCGTCCATTACTTTCCCTTGGGAGCAAATTAATGATGTCTTCCCCCCTTTGGTCCCAAAATGCAAATTGCTAAGAGATTTCTCTAGCTGTTGTTGTTGTTTCAGCTATTGCATTAACACACCATTTAGATATATATTTTGACATAATTATGGGTAAATGCAACTAATAGTTTCTATAAAAGATTTTTTAAGTAATTTACTTAATAAATGTTACTAAAAGATGTTTTTCCCTTTACTGGGAGTTATTTCCGCTGGAAACTCTTATTTTAAAAGGAAAAAAAAAGAAAAGGTAAACAAAATTATTAAAGTTTCCGAATTCCCAGGACTTTTTTTGGGATCCTTAAAACCATTTCGAGTTTGTTCTCATTAGCAAATGGATTATCAAAATTAATTCCGGTTTCACATTCAAAATTCTAGTTAAATATTTAAATGCTTTATTTCCTTTAACTTTGGTTAACTTCCGTAAATTGTGGTTAACTTCCAAGATGTTATTCGTGGCTAACTCTGAAAGCCCGCCTGCTTGTTGGCCAAGTGTCCGCCACTCGGTTCGGTACCCTTAGAATTTTTATCCATCAACACCTGAGCAGAATGCCGCGCTGGAGAAGATGGAGAAAGAATGTCGCCGAGTGGCAAGGATGGCGGACCGCACTTGAGGCGCTCCAGAGAAGCGGAACGCAGCAAAGAAGGAGCGGCAGCTGGCCAAGTACCACCGCGTCGCCATCATCATCGACAGCAGTAGCAGCAGCAGCGTCGTCGTCGTCATCGTCCTTCCTCGCAACACTCTCAATTAAAATGTCCTCGCTTGGTAAGCGTGAGCGTTCAAGAGGCCATGAAAACTCCTTATTACACAGTGTCAGCGGTCCGACTACACTGAAAGATATTTTAGGAGCTTGAAATTATTTATTTTTAAGGAATTTTCAAACTAACAGATAGTAAATATTAGAAAATAAAGCTTTTTAGAATAGAAAGCAAGACCCTATAAATTCTTTCAGGAAAAACAAAGAATTCATTTTCAAATGCAGATATTTTATAAATATTTCTATGCTTTTTTTTAGTGCAATTTAACCACCCAAACCCCCTCCTGGGTTAAAGCTCACCACAGTTGCGAACAGCTTCTAACCCGAACCCGCAAGTGTTCTTGGCACCTACGTGTTAATAACGCGAAATGCGGTGAAATTTTTGTATTTTCAAGCACGCACTTGAGAGTGCCACGCCCCTGAGTCCTTGCCACCCACCGCCCAACCAGCTGCCTAGCTTGAAACAGAAACCCTCCAGAAAATGAAAATTGCAGCAAACCAGAAATCATTGAGTGAGTTGGCCCAAAAGGAGATTCGTTGCCAGAGGGGGTAGTTTTCTGATTGCCGACTAAAAAACACTTTAAAGAAAAGGAAAAAATTTGTTTTAATTTTCTGTTTCCTTTTTTTACTCTCTCTTCTCTAATTTTTGGTTGAAATTCGAAACACTTCAAATATTTGGAGAGACGAGAGCCGCCAAAGAGCCAAAATGTTGGGACAAGTTGACGCCAATGGAAGGGAAAGCCGGGGAAATGGACATGGGAAATTTTAAACCCACTTGCCAGCTGCCTAAAGGGCAGCACTTAAAAAGATCCTTCCTCCCCCGCCGACTTGCTGCCCTTTACCCATGTTTACTTCTGCAATATTGACATGAAAATATTTACACAAAAATACAAATCGCGAACCTATACTCATACCTCTCTTAAGGGGGTCGAAAGTTTCAATTGCTTTCCTCTTCAAAAGGGTATATTTAATAGTTTTAAATAATATATAAACATCTGTATTAACAAAATTATTAATATAGTATTAGAAATTGTTACCTAATTATACCATAAATATTTGAAGTCTTGAAAAGTTTGAAAAGTTTATCCAGAACCATCTATAAATTTGTAAGACATTTAATAAACTTCAAATATATTAAAATATATATTTATCTTATTTTTTTCAAAAGTAATTGATCTTTTAATTGATTCCTTATAAAAATTACATTCTCATAACTTTTAATTATAATTTCTTCATTTATTCAAAGAGTATTTCCATCATCTTTGCTTTCCTCTGGTTAGACTTTTTTAGACTTTGTGTATTTTTATGCGGCTTTTATGTGTGTGTATAAGTTGTGTCTGCTTGTCGTCTACAATTTCCACATGTGGCTTTTCCTTGAAAGATTTTCTGCTGCGGAAAAGTTTTCGCTGCAGCTGGAGGGCACCAATAAACGTCAGACGCGTGTCAGGGCTCGTCCTTTGTACACTGACACCTCTATGGCTGATTTGATCCCAACTTTTGGGGGGCGAACTTCAAGAGGCAGGACGCAGGGCTTCAAGTAGGCAGGACAGGTGAGAGACTGCAGAAGGATGTACAGGTTAACAGGATGTTCTTGGCCACGGTATGGCTGTCATCACCAATTGGACAAATCGCTAAAGTTATGCCAGAGACTTGAGGTGGCTAAGACGTGTATCTTGGCAGAGAACAATAGGCAACAAGAGGAAGGAAATTTGTCGGGAAATTATATGAATTTTCCAAGGAAATAAGTGTTGAAAAAATCTACCTTATTTGTAGATTACCTTTCAAATTCAAGTATTTTATTTTCTTGGAAGCATATAAAAATCTCGGAAATAAATTGAGTTGTTTATAAATTTATTGTAAAAATCCCCAAGTTTCTATCTGTTCCACAGCAAATGTAATTATTGTTTAAATTGTATTCCTCACCCTGCCTCTAAGTCTTATCAGTAAATACGAAACACGCGCGGAATTAAAGCTAAAAAAATATATATATGTACATATAAATCTCTTTGACTAATAAAATTAAACTGATAACCTAACTAAATCAAACATTTCGCCCTTTCCCCGTTGCTGAGTTCGACCCCTTTGTCCCCTTGCGGATAATGCCTCCCGGCCTTCAAAATCCCCGTCGTTCTTGAGGCCTGAAGAGCTGCGAATCCCAGAACTGGAAACTTATGTCAGCGGCACGCGTTGTGGCACGTGACCCCGACAAGAAAATCACGCTCAAGATCGCCCAGCGGGCAGCGAGGGCCGCAAGTGGAGTGGCCTCGGGTTGGCCGGGTGTCGAGTTGGGGGAGGTGACGAATGCTCGTGTACAGATGCTTTTAAATTTAAATCGAATCAAATTGATTTGCTTACAGTTCCAGTTTCAGTTTTTGGTTTCAGTTCACTTTGAGCCTGCTGCTGCACTTGCAAAAAATTAAGCAATCAATCAATCAATTTTACATTTTTCACTTAAAACGAGGAACATTTTTAAAAATTGAACAATAAGTTAGGTTTTTTTAACTCACTGAAAATTTATTTTACATCCTAAACAATTAGTTGAATTATTTTTAGAGACATTTTTAAATTATTTCCAACCACGTTTGATTTTTAAAGTAAAAATTTACTCTAATTAAATCATAAAAAGTCTTTAATTTTATATAGAAATTAATAAATATAATTTTATACATAAAGAAAATCAATAAAAAGAATTAAAACATTTTTTTGTATAATTTAAACACATTTTTGAACGATTTTAGCCTCTACTAAATTTTATAGCAACCCGAAGTTAAGTAAAGCCAAATAAAGTAATTAAAAGTTTACTTTTTTTTAATTACTTGTAAATATTAATTATTTGATTATAATAATGGCATACCTTGAAAAAAAATATAATATATAATTTTATTGTAACCTTTCCAAAACTTTTTCTGTTATTATAAATTCATATTAATTTTTTAGGAGTTCATTTTAGAATATTATTTTCCTAGAACATAGAAATTCTAGAATATTAAATTACTAGTATTAAAAACTTTTAAAATATAAAATTTCTGTTAGTGTAGAATCAATTGACACGCCTTCTATATGGCAAACTTGGCCAAAGGGGATGTGCCCACTGCCCTGACTGTGTTCCAGGCTCTTTGTTTAGCCATTTGACAAGTGTTTTGACAATATTTATTTGTGCTGCTACAACTGCTACATGCTGTCACAGTACTGCCACGCCCCCACCCACTGCCCACTTGGCATTCTCCTCCGCCCACATTTGAGCCACCGTTGCCGCTGGGTAATTTGATTTCCTTGGCGCTGCCATCATCTGCATCCTTGACGTTGGACACGTTTCTGCCTAATGGAGTTGCTCGAGTGGCGTGAATTTCAATTAAATTAAATCAAAATGTTGCATTTTTTATTAAGGCCATTAGCAGCACAACCACACACACGCACACCAGTGCCGCAGTGCCGGATACCCCGCGGGTTTCTAGTTGGTTAAATTAAGTTAGATACCGCCTCGCTCGCTCCAAAGAATTTGTATCTTAATGTGCATAATGAAGTGCCAGACTTGACTTGCCATGCACCACCTGAAGAAGTAGGGAAAATGTATGAAAAGGATCCCTATTTTCCCCAGGAAAATCGAATTTAAATTAACTGTTAGATTAGAAGTCTGTTCAAGGCTTTTTGAGTAATTTCTAAGAGAATATTTGAGGCATAAATTAGAAATAATCCAGCTACACTAATTAATAATAATAATAATAATAATAATAGATAAATACAAATCTCTTATATTAATTTTAAAATACTTTACCTTCGAGCCTCACTTAGAGGAAAATCCAGGTGATGGCGTTACAGGTGCAACTGTTGCCAAGGAAAGCAAAGGAGTCGTGGTACCTATTACAAGAAAAGTGGAGTTTTCCCATTGTTGTGTGTGCATTAAGAGGCGGTGCAGCAGTGCTCAGAAAATTCTGGAAAGAGAGTGCCACTTTGAGTGGCAATAAACAATGCATAATGAGTTGAGAGTCTCGTTATTATTGTTGCTGCCCATGGGCAGGGATGTTGCATTAGTCAAACAGGTAATTTAAATTAAAAACCCAACAATACGCAGAGCAAAACATTTTTTAAAAGGTGCGAAACCCATTTTGCCATTAGGAAATTGCAAATTAAGATGCAGTCTTTAAATCTCAAGCTTCTAAGTGTTTCACACGGTGATTTAAACAGCATTCAAACAAATATTTATTTCCCATTTCCTGTAATAATAGTCCCATTTAAGGGGAAACATTAGTACAAATTCCTAGAATATTAAAATTTTAAAGCTAAACAATTTATTATCAATACAAAATTCCGCCAAATTTCTTAGAATTTACATAGACAAACAAATCGTTTTTGTTTATTGCGACGATTTTGTATTTATTGCATTTATTTGTTGTATATTTTATATAGTCAAAAGGTCTTTGCCTTATCAATTTCACATACGTAAGCTTAGTGCCTATAAAACGTCTAGGAAAGAGGGAATTTTTAGCAGTCGCTTTCAATATCAACAGAGGGAAACGTCTTGAGTTTAGCGCAGAATGAATTACTTTTTGTGTCTTTTTGCCTTCGGAATCCTTTGTCAAAATACCCTTGCCAGGGGACTTGTAAGTTTACTCAGTAATTATTCCTTATAAATTTATAACTAATCCAGAACTTAATCACAGGACAGCCCCGTCTTAAATGACATTGAACGAAGACTCGTGAGACTGGAAACTCGGCAGTTTTCCGAAGGCGAAAACCTCGAACACAGGATGCTTAAACTGGAAATCAAGCTGGGAGTTCAAAAAGAAGAAAATACCCTGGAGACAAGCCAGCTGGAACGAAATTTCTATGAAGTTTTAAATCTAAAACCCGCCGAGGATACAAACTTACTTCAAAGGCTGGAAACACTGGAAAAGAAATGGGAAAAGGAGTTGGAAGAGCAACTAGGCGAATTCTCTAAGAAATATGAGCATCTATCTAAGAGGTTCTCAGCCATTGAACAGCATTTAGATGAGCACAAACTTACCACTTTCGGCAAAGTTATGGAAAGGCTAAGCATACCTGAAACCGAAAACTCTGAAGGGAATAAATTCCGGAGAATTGGGTCCAAGTCATACTACATTGAAAATAATGAAAAAACGACCTGGCTTGATGCTAGGGATAAATGTCAAGAACTGAAAGCACACCTGGTAAGTCTCCAAGACGAAGACGAATGGAGTGACTTGAAGGAAGCCCTGCAGGAGGGGCATAGCTACTGGACTGACATCAACGATCGTGAGAAAGAGAAAGTTTTCATATCCGAAACTTCCGGCAAGATTGCTTCTTTCATCTATTGGGATGACAACGAACCAAATTCAACTCCTGGTCTCGAAGATTGCGTGGAGTTGAGGTCTGGACATAATTACAAAATGAATGATGTGAATTGCGATGAGAAAAAATATTACATTTGCGAGAAATAAATACTAGACATTTTGTAAAAAGTTCCACATTTTTATTCAAAAAGGTTCAGGCTAAATAGAAATATTAAAAGTGTTTAATTGATGTCTTGAAAAATAAAGTTTCAAATAAGAATATTTACTGGAGTTTTGTTATTTGTTTTATTATATAATCCATGATTACCCTGAGACATTTGAGTTTGAGATAATTCTCAAGGCAATTCTCTCTGAGAGATTCCTATTCATATTGAAGACAGAAGCAATTCAATCGTTTTGCTTTTAGTTTCTATATACATATATATATATACATATACAACATATATATAGTACATATTATGTATGTATTAGTTGAAAAAGAAACAATAAATTAAAAAATAAAAGAAAATAAGCAAATAATGTACATATGTATTGCTTGGCTTTTAATACTTAGAGGCTCTTTTTTATATATAAAAAAGGGCAAAAATATATTTATTGAGACTGATTATTTATTTTTTAATGCATTTTTACTTTTTTAATTGGAAATATTTTTAACTTTTGTACAATGCTAATTATAAATAATTTGAATTTAATATTTAAAACACAGACAATAAATACAAAAGCAAAAAATAAAACAATTATTAAAATCTTAAGACTCATATTCGTGCCAATTTTATTATTATTTTTTTCGTATATGATTGCGAGTCTTTATAGGGTCAAAAGGTCTCCAAAGCCAGGCACTATCAGCTCATTCCACCAAACCTCAGCCGCTTTGCCAATAAAACTCTTTCGGAAAAGACAGAATTTTATTCTCGTTTAACAATAACTAAGTTAAAGTCTGATTTTTGCACAAAATGAAATAGGAGAATAAAATAAATTCCAGAAAATGATTGTGTTTACTATTTTTTTTTTTGTTTTTGCATTCATAGAAATAGCACGTTTTTCTAATTCAGCTTAGCAGAGCCAAAAGGTTCTCACTGCTAGGCATTATCAGTGGATTCTTCTACAGTTCAGGCAGTCCTCCTATAAAAGCTGCTCTACCAAAAGGGAGATTCTCAGTCGTCTTTATCAACAGCAAAGTTAAGGTCTGATTTCCTCACAAAATGAAATACTTTTTGGGCCTCCTCGTCATCGGGATTCTCTACCAAAATTCCCTTGCAAATGGATTGGTAGGTTTATTTAATTTACAATTATAATCAATTTGTAAATAACCCAAAACTCATCACAGGGCAATCCAATCTTAGATGACTTTGAGCGAAGATTGGTGAGACTGGAATCACGCCAGTTCGTCGAAAGCGAAAACCTTGAGCACAGAATGCTCCAATTGGAAACACATCTGGGAAATCAAATAGAATTTTCACCGGAAAGGACCCAGCTGGAACAAA